>CAJJDN010000023.1:0-145952 GCA_905182985.1 Paramecium sonneborni | reverse complement strand
TAAATGCAAAACTAATAAAATACAGCTAACATAATTATGATAGAAATTAAAATTCAAATATCGCCTATTCAAGGTTTATCAAATAAGTAAATTTACTAATTATCAATGGAGCGTTATTTAAATCAATTAATTTATAGCAAAATTAATCTTTTCTACATCTTCGCCAGCTAAATAGATTTTTCTATTTCAATTTTATATATATTTTAGAATTTATTTTAAAATTGTACAATTAATAAAAATTGAGAAATATTTATTAAAATTATGAATAATTGTTTAATAGCATTTTGCGAAAAATGAGATTATTATTGAAATAAATTCTTGTTCTGAAATGAGAAATAATTTATCTAAACACTGCATATATAAATAAAATAAATTAATATTGATTTTTTTATTTTTAATAATAATGCTACTCCAACTTAAATTGAAAAAAATATTGTTATGAATCCCATCTCCAAAATTAATATTTTTTATAATAATGAAATTGTCCCTAATAAAAAAAATAAGTCTAAACATTAGATAAAAAAATGCAAATAAGCTGCAAAAATATATTGGGATTTTCCTAAGTGTTTCAACTTTGAAACACTAATTCAAATTGATATAAGTTTTAATTTTATGAGCTAAAAGTAGAAAAGCTAAATGATGAAATTCTTAAATATTTATGTACCATTCTTCTCAATTACAATCTTATCGTGAGGTTTAAAAAATTTAAGTAAAAATATCAAAAATTGGTTTTTTATATATTCATTTATGTTTAGGTTTTGATTGTTTGTTAAGATCTTTAATATATTTATTTTCCTTATTATTCAACTAAAAAATAAGTTTATCCTATCCATTTCTCATTACATATAAAATCTAAATGATAATTAAATATTTAAATCTTTATTTCCATGTGGACAATTAAATTATCCTAAGCAATCACATTATGAAATCACAATTTAATTGTTTAATTTAATTTTTTAGTAAATTAAATTGAAATGCAAGTTGTTGGCAAAATAATACAAATGAAATACTACTTTTTTGGAATAATTTAAAAATTAATATCTCATAGTTAAAATCAGATTGATGAAAGTGATTTTGCTCAGATGCCCGTTTTTTCAGAAAGAATATTTTCAATCATTTCATCTGTTCAAAAGAATCTTAAAACTTAGCTTGATTGTCATCTAATTTTATAATATTGCTTCTCATATAAAAGTATTAATGTTTTAATATTTTTACGAAAAATTAATCAGTCCGATTTTTTTATTCTCACCATCACATCCAGGTTTCTTTTATTTTCTCTTTCAACTTCACCTTTTTTTAAAAGCATTTAATCTAATTTATAATTCAGAATATATAAAAATATGAATAGATAAAAATCAAATTTATAAAATTTATAATTTATCCATTATTTTTTAATCTAATCTCTCCTTAATAGATTGTAAGGATAAAAAAGATTACAAATTGAATCCAATTCTTATGTTTTCCAAAGCTTTTTAGCATTCAATAATTGATGGAATTAATAGTTTTATCATTAACAGATAAATAATAATAATTATATTAATACATTATATCATTTCTTAATTATACAATATTGGATAAGAAAACTTAAAGCGATTCCCCCTAAATTTATTATGATGTCTTAATTGCCATACATGAAACGGGATACTTTATTTTTGATTGAATTTTCTAGTTGTTCTAGAGAGTAGTAATATGATAATTGGGATTTGAAGTTATGCTAATATACAATAGATCTAATATTAAATTATTTAAAAACTTTTAAGAGAACTAGATATGTTCTTATTCACAAATAAGTTCAAATTTATATTAAGTTTCTAAAGTTCTTGCTAATTATAAGACCATCTCTAGTTTAAGGTTTTGGATTCGGTCTTTGTTATTAAGATTTTAGAAAAACTCTTGAAACTCACCAATAAGATCATCTTCATTTCTAACATCTATATTATCATGATGAATGGCTATAAATGCAGCACAGACATAAAGAATTGTACTTTATTTAGAACATAGAAGGAAATCCCAAATTCTGCAAATATCATTTATATTTTCTAATGAATGAGAAAACCACGTTAGAATCCATGGAATGACACAAGTAGGATGCTCAATTATTAACATTATTTATCTGAGTTTTTGATTTGAATTGTCTCTGGAATATCGTAATAAGAGATTTCTGATGAATAAATATTGGGGAGTGATTGTAGTTGCTAACTCTTAGTCTAAATAATCTTTAAAGAAATTTTAGGCAGCATAAGTAGCAGCTATGTAGCCTTATTCCACTCCCAAAACAAGTATTAAAATAGAGACCACATCATGATAGCCTTGATAATAAGAGTAATTGGGATGCTGGCTGAAAATGGTATCTAATACTTCCATTAAACATTTTCTTAATTGATCTCTATATTTAAAAAAAAGGATATACATTTCTTTAAAGTTTTTGATTTAAGAAATAGTATTCAGTGATCGATTGACATCCTTTAATAATTGATCATGTTGTAGGCATTTTTAACTTTCATTGTATTACAATTGCTAATCGATTCCTAATAGTTTAATCCATATTTATTTTCTAAAATATCTATTTATTATTATTGAATTGAGCATACATATTATGAAATCCATAAGTTCGGCCATATTTTCGAATCTTTTCATAACCAACATCTTGCTCTAGATTGACTAATAGAGTTTGTAAATTTTAAGAATTATCCATATAAAATAATATTTAGAAAATCAAGTTTATGTGATATTTTGACTAAAAAGATTAATGTATAAATTATTGACTTTGATCAATTCTTAATAAATTGCTCATTAATTACATTACATCTTTTTATATATATTACGATAAAGATTTACATTGTTTCGATTAAAATTTATTAATATTTGTAAGAGATTCGGGATGAAGAACTAATAGTTTTTATATACTAAAAAGTGGGTACAGGATAAAGAAGCTAAAAATTGTAAAATATGCCAAACTCCATTTAAGGCAATATTCAGAAGGAAACATCATTGCAGGAATTGTGGAGATGTATTTTGCGATAGGTAATTATTTTGTTTTAAAGCTTAAATTAGTTGTTCGAATTTCTTTATGGATAAAACTAACTTTAAAAACTTTCAAGATATAAAAAAAAATAAAGTATGATTGTCTGATGAATAATAAGGTTCGATTATGTTAACATTGCTATTTTGATATTAACAAAAAGTTAAGAGAAAATGGAGAGTTGATTGAGAATAAGAATGATATTGGTCTTATTGATTAATAATAAGTGAGGAGACACTCAAAATCATTTAATGTTTTAAATGAGAAATTGCCAGAATCTGCAAAAGAAGTATATATTGTTTTTAGATATAAAAGGCATCCTCTCCTGCTACATTACAACTAGTACCATAGACAATAAATGATTAAAAGCCCTTATTGGTAGTTCAAAAGCTTCAGATTCCTGAGAATATAACGATAGGTGATGACATAGACCAAAAATAAAAGAAATTAGAAGAGTAAATGATCAAGAAAATTGAAGAGTTTGTAGAAAGGAGAACAATAGTTTATGGAATAAATGAGAATTGGTAAGGAGTGATGTGCAAATTCATAACGAATTCGATTGAAGATGTGAAGTATCACTAGATAGATAACTAATTGAAAATGAAAAATAAGGTAAGTTGTATAAAGATAAAAATAATTCCATTCATAAATTACTCAGCTACTCGTTATTTAAGAGGAGTAACAATAAGAAAGAACATAGTTCATAAACGTATGAAAACTCATCACAAAAAGCCTTCATTTTTATTATTGAGTGGATCCTTAGATCTGGACATTCAGAATTTCGATAATGTAGTAAAGAATTAGAGTAAGTATATTCAATAAGCTTTGGAGTAAATAGAGATGCTTAATCCAAATATAATTTTAGTGGAGAAGAGCATAAACAATATCTTATTGAATGAATTGGTTAAGAAAGATATAACAGTTTCTATTCAATGCAAATCAACTTAACTCAAGAAGATTGAACAAGCAGTTTAAGGAAGAATATAGAAAGCTATTGATGTTTTTAAAAAGCGTTGTGATAAAGATTGCATTGGTAAAGCTGATACTGCATCTTATGTTTGTTGTGATCCAGAAACTATTAAATAAAATTTTAGTCTCTATAATTAATTGGATGATAAAGACAAATAATTGTTAGAAGTACATCTAGAAAAAAAGAAAAATAGAGATCAAACTTTATTATTTATTCACACACCTTAATCTAATAATTCATTTTAAATTACTTTAAGTGGACCTAAAATAAATGAATTAATTAATGTTAAATAATGTTTTTAAGAATTATTTTGTATTTGTTTTTAGATGTCTTTAGAATTTGAAATGATACTGTTGGATTATAAAATTAAATAGGATTTAGAACTCAAATATAAATCAAATGATGATGAACTTTCCCCTATGATTACTTGTGGAGAAATATCCGATTTCTCTGTTTAATTAATGACAGATTATGAAAACTCAGCTATTAAAATTTGCAAGTTACGTTATCATCCAGCTATAATCAGTAAGATTCATGATATACAAAAAAAAAATAAGTAAATAATATATTATTAATATCAGTGATGAAAACTTGGAAAATTATATCTAGGAAAATATCAAAAATATTAATAATAAGAAAATTCCATATTTTTGTTAATTGTGTGATTGTTAAAAAGAAATAGTTAGTTTTTATGGGAATTCTGGATAAAATTAAGAAGATGTAAGTTTAGGGAAGTATATTAGTGATAAAGCTAACATTTAAGAATCGAAATGTGGAAATTGTTAAACTAAAAAGATCAACCATGTCTCAATAAGATATGGACCAGGAGCATTTGTACGATGTGTAGTTGAAAAAAAAAAATAATAAAATTTATAAGTGAAAGCAAGTACTAATTTAAGTAAAGAATTAAAGAAGGCATCAAGTTTCCTTTAGCTTTAATCTCTAAATGAAGAGACTCTAACATAATCAGACAATTCATAAGTAGAAACTGAATTTAGATAACTATAATAAATAGATTTAAATATAGTGACTTATATCAAATGTGCTAATTCTAATTGTGATAAATAATTAACGAAAACTTATAAATTGGAGAAGAATCATTTGGAATTTTCATTCTACAAATTGATTTAATATCTTATCAAAAATACTCTAAGACTTAAGAAGATAAATAAGAAAGATTGGCTTTTATTTGAAGGAGAAATCAAGGAATAAGGAGATAAATTAGATGGATGTAATCATAGTTTAACTGAAAGAGTATTTGAATGTGATGAATATTAAATTAAACTCTTTACAAATTTATTTGATATTTATCAAATAAAAAATTTTTAATTTGATTGTTAAGAAGTCAAATAACATATTGAAAAAAGTGATAAAGATGAATTAGATAAAAGAAAAGACATGTTGTTATGCTTTCTACAAAAACTGTTATAACTTATTTAATACTCTGAAAAAAGTGTTAGAAGTAGCTACATGACTACATCAACTTAAATATCACTTGTTTCTCCTGAGGGAAAGAATTCTAATCCAGCCTAAGAAACATCTTCAAGTTTAATATCCAATTTCATTGAAAAATTATCATAAACATTAACTCTTGATTTTATTTAATTAGAGTAAGAAAGCATGTAGCTCTACTAACGTTTATATTAATTAGAAGTAGCTGAATAAATGAGAATTAACAGAATAAGGAATGAGTCAGATTATTCTAGATCAAAAACATCAATGTTTTCTTTAGTAAGTAGTGAAAGTGGACCCTCCATGAAGCACTCAATTAGAAAAACATAAAAAGAACATTCCACATTAATACAACCATAAACAAACAACAATGAAAACTAATACCCTGTATAGCATTATTCCCCAATACAATTTACTTAATCACCTGAATCTCCTACTTAAGAAAATCTTAATTAATCTGAAGAATAATCAGAAATAGGATTTGAAAAGACAATAGACAACGATTAAAATTTTTGTAAATATTTATTAGAGAAATGGCCTAGATTAGCCATCAATTCTGATTAATCTAATTTACAAATCAAATCATTTTATGAATACATTCCTATTTACAATCAAAATGATATAGGCCTAATTGCAGCTGCATTCAATCATCCTAAATATTATGATTTATATGAAAATAAATATAAATTTGTAGAATTTTTGGATAAAATTGAAAATACTTCTTCTTTAAAAGAAGTAGAAATTGAATCAGCAATAATTTTAAAAGAACAATCTAAATTAGCAATTCCAGAAGAATTTTAAATTAAATTAGCTAAAAATATTCCATATTTTAAAAAGGCCAGCTCAAATAATTTATAAGAAATAGAAGAGGAAGAATAAAGTATGAATTAAACATTAGCAGAATCACCAAGAAAACCTTCTAAAAGTATTTCGGTATAATTGTTTTATCCAAAATAATTTGAATGCATTAGAATATTAAATGGAATAAAAATCAAATAATTAATTAAATCAATTACAAGTTGTTCTAATTGGAATTCAGCAGGTGGTAAAAGTGGCTCAACTTTCTTTAAATCAGCCGATAATTTATTTATTTTCAAAGCTGTTAAAGAATCTGAATTTAATATGTTTGAATCATTTGCTCCAAAATACTTTGAACATATTTATTCAAGTATCTTTGCTCAAAAACCTTCAGTCTTGAATAAAATTTATGGAATGTTTACTGTTAAAAATTCTAAAGCGACATCCTATTTCATAGCTATGGAAAATCTTTTTTGGGGATTAGAGGGTGAATTGACAGTTTATGATCTTAAAGGTAGTAAAGCTAAAAGATGGAATCGTAAAAATCTTAAAACTCTTCTGGATACAAATTACATTATAGATCGCAATGGAGAGCCATTACCAATCTAAGAGTAAGATTACCTATTCTTAGAAAAAGCACTTGAATCTGATTCTCAATTCTTACTTGATGTAGCTGTTGTAGATTATTCTTTATTGTTAATCATAGATAAACAAAACCATTAGATTAAACTATCAATTATCGATTATTTGCAATGTTATGACTTTATGAAAAAAATGGAAACAAAGTAAATTTTAAATTTTAATTTAGATTAAAAACTGCTATTAATTTAGGAACTGATCCCACTATAATCAACCCAGCAGAATATAAATAGCGATTCATTGATGCTATGAAAAAATACTTTATGGGAATATACTCATCACTATGATTTATTTATAAAATAACAAAAAATCAAAATAAGACAAATAATCATTAATTCATATAATTACTTAAAATATTCTCATAAACAAATATTATTCTTATATAAATAACTAATTAATAATTGTGAATGACGATAAAAGTAATTATTTTTTATTTTTAGAATTTGATATTAGAGTTGAAACTTTGTGATTAAAATTAATTTCTTTTATTTATCTAAAAAAGGATGATCTACTAAATAATTCATACAAGTTGGGAAACTTTTAAATTTATAGGAATAAAAAGGAAAATTATATTTTATAAAAAATAAAAACTATAAATGGTATTTTAGTTATAAAATCAAACCTATCTTTAAGTAATTTATTTCCTATAAGTTTATAATAAAATAATACTTAAAATATTTTTAAGGTTTATTAATAGGTTTAGGAAAATATAACACATGTTTTTACTATTATTTTGCTAGTTCTGCCTTTTTTCTTAAATCTTTTCCTCTACAGATAGCTGTATAGATAAAAGAGTAAAGGGAGAAAATTGGGAAATGATCAATTTATTTTTGTTATCTGTGAACAAGCTTCAAAACAGCAGAGATGTTATGCTAAGGGAAATATTTTCTAAAGGACATAATTTTATCAAAATCTCCAAGAGATGGAAATGTAATAATAGGCTATATATGTATAATAATTTACAAATTAAATAATAAAATTTTAATTTTCTTAGAGTGCTGCTAAAACATTATCAAAAATAATGGCAGTATTATTTGTTCGAGTAGTTGCTCTTTTGATAGAAGTTCGAGGTCTAACATTAGATGAAGTTCCATTTGTTTATTATTATGTTGAAGATTAATTAATAAAGGTAACTTTCTGTGCCATTTATTAGATATTTTTTGTTTAGTTAACAGAATTTTATGGACTTTGAGATCCTTTAGAAATTGATTTAGCCATTTATTATTATGGCTAATCATTTGATTCTTCTTGATATTCATCTTCTTCCTCTGATTCAATAGAATTTTATAGATCTTAATCATGATTAGAAACTTTGTTAAATTAATTACCAAAACCTGCAGTTTCTACAGTATGTTTAGGATCATTTTTTCTATTAAATTCTTTTCTATTGTTCATTTATTCATCAAAGTTAGGATATACTTCTTAATCTTCTATCATTTCAACTTCATCTTCATCAACTTAAGGTAGAAGATTCCCTTATTAAACTACCATTTATTATGGCATATGAGGTTAATTAAGTTTATAATTAGATGATTATTATTACATAGATATTATAGAGTGAGTATTTGCTCTAGATACAGATCTTGTTCTCATCTATGAATATGCTAAACTTAATCATTAAATAATACTTCGACTGTCAGTATCAGATGCATCATCTTATAATAGAATATGTGTTGCTTATGTACCTTCCTAAGTTTCTTCTTAAAACATTTACATTTAATATTCTTTTGCTATTTATTCTATTATTTATTGCTGTAATAAAGCATTTATAAACTTAGATTTTCTTGGTCTTAAAATTATCAATTTATATTTACTAATATGGATCATCTCGTTCCTATTAATGCGGATAAAGTGATTATTTTATTACTCTATCTTAATTTGGATTAAAATGTAAAATTGGACAATAATTTACCATATGAAAATTCGATTTACAACCATAACATTTTATTTGTAAATCTGATAAATCTTAATTTATTATCACTTTATCTTTAATCATATAAAATATTTCTCTTTCATCAGGAAATTAATCTAAAAGATTTACAAAATTATCTCTGGATATTTTAAATAGTTTTCCAAATCCTTTACTTACAACTGTTGCTGTTCTAGCTTGATTTGTAATAAAACTATAAAAACCAAAATATTCTCCTTTCTCTAAATCAAAAAAAATCAATTAATACTTCTAATACTTTTATATTATTTCTCTTAAATTTAACATTCATCTTATTTTTAGCTTCAAAAACTACTTCCATTTCTCCCTTATTAATTATATATATTGAACAATCATCAATATTATTCATTTCAACTATTCTCTCTTCAGGTATTGTATTTATTTCCTCCATAAATGGAACTAATGCTTATTAAAATTTCAATGAAAAATTCCTCTTAATAAAATCACATTATTCTAAAATAGATGCTCTTAATTGATGTTTCAGTTCTGCTTATAATCTTTCTGATAATTTGTTTATAATATTTGATACATTTTCATCAATCATTGATTATTCTGCCTAATTTAGAATCCATTAAATTACTTTGCAAATATAATCTAAATAATTCCTAATTCTAACTTATAAATTAAAATCAATTTTATTTATTGACATAAAATTATTCATCAATTTCATAGATTCTGAATATATTTAATTTCTTTATGATTTATGGAAAAAGAAACCCAAAGAAACTATTATAACACTCATAATAAACAAAGATAGAAATGATATAACTACAGCAAAATATTTCTCATCACTATTAGCTATCTTAATCTCTGTTGAACCTACATTTGTAAGATATATTGCAGCCCAATATAATGATTCTGCATATCTTAAACTATCATTTGCTCCCCTCAAATTATTTATATCTAACCAAGTATTTTTATTTATTGGCTATCCTAATCCATGCCAAATACAAGCTATTAAATGTATAAAATAAAGTAATCCACATATTATTTGAGTCATTTATAAACAATCTTTTAATACACCCTTAATATTAAAGTATTCCTAAATCTAATTAAAAATTTATTTCATCTTAAAAGTCTTTATCAAACCAAAAATTAGACATAATATTATTTATATGGATATAAACTAATTTTCATAATAATGCACTATTATTAATTCATAAAGTAATGCACAAACACTTATCATATCTCCTATTGCAGTAGTTTTTAAATAATTCATAATTATATGATATCTCTAGCTTAATTATTTTGTTTATTTATACTTTATAATTATGCCCTAATGAATGTAAGCCTCATTCAAACATATTATTATATCAAATGTACATATTCCAAATAATGCTATTTCTATATTCATATTTTTTTCAACATCATAAAATTAAGAAATATAATTAGTTTCAAATGCTAATTTATAAGGTAACCAAAAGAATATAATAATGAATGTCAATACTTAAATAGTATTCCAAAATATTTTAAAATTGCTCTAAGGATAAATTACAGAAATCTTATCCAAATAACTTGAAAAGAAACTGTAAAATACATTATCAATATCATCTATTTATTTATCTGTTCCAAATTAAAGATCATCAAGTACTTAAACTTGATAAGTACTTAATGAGCCTATTTTTTTTATATATGAGTTTTCTATTATATTTTTTACAAATGACTCCTCATATAGCTTTTGTAAACTTTATTTGAACACACGTTTCTCTTTTTGAAGATTATCATCATCAAAAACTCGGCTATGTCTTTTGAATTTTTTTTTATGTTTATTTTTAACCCCAAGTTTTCTTAAATCATTTGCACTATTTCGATCACTAATATTGTCACTTTTTATTATTAAAATTTTATTTTTACAATATATTATCCATGTAATCCTATCTAGAGCTATTATATTTTGAGGAAGATATAAAAGATGATTTCTCATAAATCATTGAAGGCTATTTCAAAAACTAATAATTCATTTATTATAATTTATAATATTAATCAATTTACTAATTTATGTGGTTTGAAATCTCTCATTATTAATTTTATTTAGTTAAGTCACTTTTAATACTTTCAATTATTAGCTTTTTAAAATTTCACCAAAAAAATTATTTTGTATTTCTATTTTAACAATCTATTGCTAATCATTGCTACCTTCAATTATATTTATTTATTCAAGTTTAATATGATTATTTACCTTGATCTATATATCATATTTATTACTAAGGAATTACAATTTACTGAAATAATCCTAATATTATTATAACTCAAATATAAATCCTGAAGATTTTGTTATTTTTAAAGTAATTTCGGAATTAAATTAAATTGCATTAATAATTTAAACTCTCTAACCAACAGATATTAATTCGTATTATAATGGATCATTAATATAAACTAATATATCTTTGAATTCAGTTATTTTAGAATTTCTTTAATCAAAATAATTTAAGCTATCCATAACTGTGATCCAAAAACACAAATTAGAATTTCGTAGCTATTACATTTCTTCTTCATTTTCAGTTTCTGAGTTAAATAATGTAGCTTGTCTTTAATTTTTCTAATTTATTTTTATTAGATAAGATTTTGACACAATAAAAACATCAATGCATGGAATGATACCATTTCTCAAACTTATAAGTGATCGCAGGAAATACTTTTCTTATTATTACCCTAACTTCGTATTTAATTAAGCTTTTTTTATTGAATTTATTTTAGTAGTAACCAACAATTTGTTATATGGATATTATGATATTATTTTAACCTAGATGATACTATAACTATACATTAGAAGTATTAAATATTATAGGATATTCTTTTAAATTTGTTACATGCAATTTTTGTCCAATTTTAATCTTATTGTAAATTTATTCATAGTTTTATTCACAAACAAAAAATATTGAATACCATCCATCTGATAACTCTATAATCTTTCTTTCTTAGCTTTATTCTATTGCTACAACTAATAAAACCATATGTTAATTTAATGATTAATCCTTTGTCCATATTTATTAAATTACTGTTTTACTTTATAATCTATATTATATAAAATAACGATATTCTAATTCTAAAATTAGTTTTTGATCACTGTTATTATTTTTTGATTTCAATTTCCAAAAAATAAGTTTCGTTTATTACAAAAGCCAATCTTTTTCTACATCATCATATTATTTAAAATACTCCTTTATTAGTTTCCAATCAAAATTTTAAGGAATTTATGATGATCTACAAACTGATGTAAATTTCAAGACTGAATTTTTCATTAATTATTTTGATAATTCATAAAATTTTTCTCCTACCAAACATTTTGATAATTTGCTTATTTTCGATAATAATATAGAATTCATTTAAAGGATCTCATAATTGTTATTAGATTCTATTTTTTTTATTGGTGTTATAATTTCTTTTTATATCTCATCTCCCATGATTACTGTCTAATATGAGATTTTCTTTTCCGATAATGAATCTCTTGTATTTTTACTTAAAAATTTAAATTCCTATTCAGCAAATTTACTAGGATGATAGAGTTAATTATTATTTTTGATTGCTTCTTTTGAAAGGGAATTTAGTAAATTTAAATCATTTTTTGTTGGTTTGTTTTCTGATTTTAAAATTTCTTCTTCTTCTGATAGGTCTTCAAATTGTATAATAATCTTATTGCATTTTTCATTGCTAACTAGCTATATTTTTTTATTTTTTCCTGTTTAAAACCCGCTAATCATTTAGTAATTAATTTATATTTTTATAAAAAAATTCCATTCATATAATATTAAGAATTCTATTATAATACCTAAAACTAAGCAAAATTGTTAATATCAATCTTTAACTTTTAAGCATGCATCTCTTCCATCTACTTCACAGACTAATTTATGTTTCAATTTGGTTAGTTGATTTAAATATCATATTTTGTTAATAAATAAGGAAATTATTGAACAATGAAAACATATCAGGAAAACAATTTAAATCAAAATAGTTAAACGTTTAATTCAATTAAATTGATTGCCTTATCATTCTCTGGCTAATATTCCTTTACATAATGAATTTCTATTTTGAAATTATTAAGAAGTAAAGATTTAATAATCTTCAATTTATCAAATATTTATTAGTACTAATTAGGAAGTTATTCTTAACAAAAGCTAATACTTCTTCATAAATAATCAAAGAGTTTTTTTTGTTGATGAATTCAACTCTATTCTCTTAAAATAATTCTATCAATTAATTATTATTTACTTTTAAATAATAATTTTTATTAATACTAATATAACAATTTAAATTAATAGATGTTAACAGATAAGAATAAAAAAAATCAAAGGTTTATTGATAAAAAACATCCTCACTATCTGTATATATGAAATTTATTCAAAAAATAACATAAATAATGTAGTTATTTGAATATGAAAAAACTTATATTGGAATATTTGTTAATTTTATTGAAATTTTTTCATTCATAAAATTAAAAAAGTATTAAATGAGTTATATAAATAATTTCTTTAAAAAAATAGGATTCAAAAATGCTTAAAGAACTAAAATTTTTTTTAAAATAATTAAATTCTTTGCAGTAGTTCAGGTCTTTTTGAAGGTTGAATTAAAGAAAATTTTAAATTTGGCAAATGAATTAAAAATAATTATAAAGATCAATATTTAAAATTAAGACTATTAATCTTATCATCTATTTTAAGTCATTTAATCCAAATATTTATAAACTTTTTTAGAACAACTTTATTCAATTCTAATATCATATATATATATTTTATTTGATATGTCTTAGTTATATACTGAAAGTTCAAGGGAAATAATGAATAATTTAAAATATGTAAATTTAATCATCACAATATTCATAGCTTATAGAGGAGCTAAAAATGGCTGAATCATGCAGTTTATTTAGATCAAAATAAGAAACACTATTTGAAAAATTATGTTAGTAAGAACTAATTAAGGAAATTGTATAAATGTATCAACATTAGAGTAAAGAATTTGAGTTAAAGGAAATTTCGATATATGATAATGGAGTTGTTATAGAGAGTTTATATATTGAATTGAGCAAATGTTATCATGAAATCAAATTTACAAAAACAAACAATTGTGATGGACTATATGTGATCATCTTGCAGAATAATTAAGGCAAAGATTTTATTATTTCAAACAATGAATAACAGATGAAGAGAATTTAAGTTTTTATGAAAAGATTTTGTATAAATAAGAATTTTTTTGGAAAATATCAATTATTACAAAAAAATTGCTTGCCAATATCTTAAGCTATCAAAGTATAATTAAATTTGTATAATAGAATAAAAGCGAAGAGCATTTTACATAAGTTTATGAAAAAAAACTATTAAAAGATCTTAAAGAATTCCAAATATTTCATAATTCCATTACTATAATGCATGCTTTAAAAATTAAGCCATGTTCTCCAAAACTATTTGAAGACAATTATAAGTATTATATTCTTGGAGAAAAGATGAAGCTTTAATCATTAGAAACCTTGCTATTGAATGGATTTGATTTTAGAGAAATCCCCTTTGTATCAATTATATACATGATCTTATAAAACTTAAAGAAGTATCAACAAAGAAATATTTATCATGGGAATATTAATCTATCATCTGTTTTCATAAACATTGAGAATGAAACCTTAGAAATAGTTATTCTTTTTCCTAGATATGTTGAGAATAGTAATTACACTATCGAAAATGATCTTTACAATTTGGGAATATTAATATATCAAATTACCTTTTATACATTAACAAACAGAATTAAATAATATGTTGATTTAGATTTGATAAATAGAATTCATAACTAAATGGCTGATCAAAATTATTAACATAATCAATATCAATTTTTATATAGAGTTAGTTAATTAGATCTCATAAAGCAACTATTGTCACCAAATATAACATTAAAAAGAGCGATAAAACATCAATGGTTTATTACTATACAATAAAATATTAAACAATAACAAACTCATAAATAGTTAAACCCAATATATTTGCCAACTATTGTAGAGATTAATGATTCTTTAATTATATCTTCTTCACTTAATGATGGAAGAATAGCAAATTTGAATCATCAATAATTTTAATAAGAGCAAGGTATTAATTAACTTAAAAAGATTTATAGATCTAGAAGAATATTAACCTATTTAATGTTAAACTATTAATACAATAAGGATGATACCATCTAAAACGAAACATGATGAGGCAATTTAGTGTCTCATAAAATCTAAAACAGTACCTAATTAACAAATGAAAAGAGCTTCTCTGCCTGAAATTATAAAATAAACAACTGTAAAATGATTATATTTTACACAAATTTAAATTATTATATTACTATTTATTTTTATAAAAGTTTTGATGTAGAACTAACTCAGGTCTATAAGAAGATGCAAATCAATGAGAAATGTTAATTAAGATTCCATGATTGATTCACTCAACACACCTAGAGATTAGGATATGTCTTTATTTAATTTTATTGAAATAAAAAGGTTTTGCGATTTATTGTAAATATAAAGATAAAAGGATAAAGCATTGAAATAATAATAAAAACGAGATCATCTAAGAAACTTATTAGCTAAGAAATTTAGATTAATTTATAATGTGATAAGGTTATTGCATCATCATGAGAGAGTAGTTTTAGAAAGACATGATGAAGGAATAAAAAAAAAATCTGTTTTACTTATTTTTCCAGTAAACTTTTAATTTATTTAGGGTGATACATCTAGAAGGTTTTGGGACATCATTTTATTGATTACTTATATCTAAACTGCAATTTATTTGCCTCTTAGAATAGCATTCATAGATAAAGAATCATTCGGAGTTTATGAATTAGATCTTATCAACGATATTATCTATTGTATTGAGTATCTATCAATTGATATAGTTACAGACATACTTTGTATCTTGAGGTCTTGCTATTATAATAGATAAAATGCTTTAGTTCAAAACTAATGGTCTATATTTTTAAATTATTTGAGAGGTTGGTTGATTCCTGATATCATTACTTTTATTCCATTTGATTCGATTTATCAGTAATTTGTTGTAAAATTTAGTTTTCATGTTTAATATCATAAATTTCCCAGATTTATCAGAGTATTTCGAATTAATCGTATTTTAAAAGTCTCAACCTTTCATTAAAACAAATAGTAATTATTTAATATTAATAGTTTTTGTTATTAGTAATTGGGAAAATGTGTTTAATATATTCAACTCTTATTAATTAAACATTTTTAGAATTATAGTCAAATTTATTTATGGATTACATCTATTCTCTTGTCTATGGTATTTAGCTTCAAATATTAATAATGAAGAATATTAAGAAGATTAAGATTATTAAGGGTTTCTAAACTAAAATTCACAATATATTAAATGTTTATTTTGGGCTTTATAAACATTTTCAACTATTGGTTATGGAAATGATGCAGCTAAAAATTATGCTTAATATGTAGTGGCAATTTTATGGATGTTTTTAGGTGCTTCATTTTATTGTGTGATATTATTAAATCTATCAGAATGGTTAAAAAAATTAAATTCAGAATGTGTTTATGTAGAAATGCAAAATACTTTAAAATTGTTCTTTAAAAAAATTGAAGTCATTAAAGAAGTCTAAACAAAAGTTCAATTATATTTATCATTAAATATAAAATAAAACTAAGCTTGGTCTTTAAGTATGTAAGAATGGTTTTAAAATTTACCCATTATAAGATAAAAAGAAATTACTCTCTATGTTTCTTATATTGAAATGATGTAGATTCATTTTTTTAGACTCAATCTCAATTTTTCAGTATCCATTTTACCTAAGATGATGTTAATGAAAACTTAATAAAATTGTAAAATTTGGATTAAAGATGAAGTAGTTAATGAAATTTATTTCCTAATTAGAGGTAAATTATAATATAGAACTTAATTTGGAAAAATACTTTTATAAATAAACGAAGGATCTATATTTGGTGAATAAGAATATTTTAAAAAACACAAATTTTCAAAATAACATTCTAGAAAAAATTATGCTGTTGCAATTGAATTGTGCGAATATATAATTTTAAATGGAGAATATTTTTTTTAATAAATGAGTGCATTTCCAGCCTTACGTTAATATTTAGCTATTATAGCTTATAATAGAGAATAAAGAATGAAAGCATAAATAATTTATAACAGATTTGAAAGAGAAAGAGAAATTATTAGTACATTAAAACTTGAAAAAATTAAAGAAACATGTAATATAGATGTTATAAGATATGATGGTATGATTAAACCATTAAAATCTATTATTTATGATACATAGCATTCAAGAACACAATAAGTATTAGAATAGATAATTCATAATAGAAGAAATAAAGTTGATAAATTAATGTAACAATTTAAAAAAGTTGTTTAAATGATAATATTTGCAAATAAATTAATAGAAAAACAATCATTTAATATTAGTAAAGTTCATCCAATGATTTTTCAATAATAATAAACTTAAACTACTTTAAAAACATTATCTAATGAATCTAGAATAATTGTTTCACAAAATTAATAATTGATTCATTAAAATTACCAAAATCAAAACATTAAAAAAATTGAAAAAAGCATTATAATTAAAATGAAATAATTTAGTAATGTAAGTTACAGAAAACGTAAATAATAAATTAGTAATAAAATTTGGATTCATAATTAAAACAAAAAATATGTCCTATAGCAGATGTTTAGAGTTAAATATTCAAGGAATTAAATAGAAAACACATACAGTTTTCAAGATTATGTTTTAGAAGTTGATGATTTTTCGCATTATGAGAGATAATTAAGACTTTTCAGAAATAATTTTTAAGATATAAAGAACATGAAAAAATAAATTAAATAATATAAAGAATTACTGAAAAAATAAATTACAGATTTAGAAAATGAACTACTTAATGTATGTACTTAAATTGAAAAACTAGAATTAAAAGTGTGATATTTTAATTGTAATTCTCGATTATATAAGAGTAATTTTATATAATAATTATATACTATATTTTCTCAAAAAAAATATAAATATTCAAATTGAATTAAATTTTATGAAACCAAATAATTAAAATATATTTCATTTTACTTTAATAAAAACTCAGCAGTAAATAATTTGAAAGAAAAGGAATTTCCGTTATAGAATATTAATATATTCTATAATTTTTCTTGCAAATCAATAGAATTAAATTTATTTTGATTTTCAAAATTCTGTATAATTATTTTCTAAAAAGCTAGATAGAATAGTAAATAAAATTAATAAGATATGTAAAAGTATGCAAACATTTTATATTTTATTCATTCTTAAATTTCTTCTGCATTTAATTAATTTTTAATTTATTCATTCTTTTGTTCAAAATCTATGGTTTAAATTTCTTGATTAATTTAATGAATTGAATTTTGGTTAAGAAGTTCATTTTCTTGTTGATTATTTTCATCCAAAGTTTTTCTTTGAGAATTTTATAAAATATTTTGAGTTTCATCCATATGAATTGTTTCTTAATTAATAATTTCTTATTATTATTAGTTTTCAATTTCATCATTGTTAGATTTATTAGTTCTCACATTTTGTTCCTAAATTTCTTAAGTCTAATTTTAATTAGATGTTTATTAATTAATTTCTTCTTCAGAATGTTAAGGCTTTTCTATCAATTCATTAACAATTTTGGCTACCTTATCTTGATATGGTTCATATGGTTAGAAATCAGATTCAAATAAACTTCTAGAGGATTATTTTAATATAATTACCTCTATTGAATATCTTAATGACATAATACTTATCTAGATTCAGTATTATTGTCTTATCGTGTTCTTTGTCTTTTTGAATATTTAATATTGTATACTTTGTCTATTGACTTTTGCTTTCAATTAAAGGATCTAATTTCTTATTAATATAGTTCTCTCTTTCTAAGATATTATATTTTTTTAAACAATACTCTATAATTATGATTCAGTTATTCTTGAGTTTGTCCAATACTAAACTAGAGTTTTTGTAGGCTTAAAATCTTTATATGGATATTCTGAGATATTGGCTATGTGTTTTTCAACCCATTTTCTTTCTTCATTCCAATCTTTTACATTGTATTAAGACTTTTAATCTTATATTCTCTTTAAAAGTTATTGATTTTCCACAACGATTTTAATCAATTCTTTTTTTCTATGATCTTTATTCAATGACTTTTTTGGAACGAAATTCAATGTACTTGATTTTTTTATTGGAAGAGTAGAAATAGAGTTATCTGTAAATTAAAAATAAAATATTACTTGATGATTGTTACATTATATTTGTTAATTTAGAGATAAGATTTTAATTTTCTCTTTCTATTTCTTATTACTTTTATTATTTTATAGCTTCTTTAATTTTTTTACTTTTTAGAAAATCATATTATTTTGGTGCAGTTATATTAATCTATGGTCTCATGGTTAAGAGATGTTGATTTAATATCACTTAATTTTAAAAAATTTCCTTTGTGGCACAGATTTTATTCCCAATAGGAATATTTCGATTCATTATATTATATTTTAATTTATTTTAATTTATTTTATTTTTATAGCTATTGAAAATTCTACAAATAAACCTTTATTCTTTTTCCTAAATTCTATTAACAAATCATTTCTATTTCCTAAATTCAATTATTTCTAAAAAAACATAAAACCTAAATTATATATTAAATTTCTCACTTTATTTGACTATCATTATTTAATCATTATCAATAATCAAAGAAATGAATGATCATCTTAAGTTAATGTCTCGTTTATTAATCAAAGAATATAAAAAATTTATATTAAGAAATTATTAATAATTTTGCTGAAACACTTTCACTGTAAAATGAAAGAAATATAAATTTGTATTATTTTTAATTGAAATGAAATAACTTGATATTTCTTGAGATAGATATATTTTTCGAATACAATTAGAAATAACTTTTCAGATTTTGGATATGATGTAAAGCAAGCACCCTTATAGTGCTTCATTTAAAATAAATATATTTTTTAAAAATGATCAAGAAATTTTCTTTAAACTTCATATCATCTGAACTTGAATGCTCTTTTAAAAAATGGATGATTGAACAAAATCAATTCATTTATGAGACTACTCTTGTCACAATCACAATTTATCTTATAATCAATCTAATCAATTACAATAGCGACGTCATTTACATTATTACAACTTCAATTTGTCTTTGCATAGAATTGACAATACTATTCTTCTATTAGAAATATCCTTTTCAAAGAGAGAAAATCTAAGGCTTGAATCTCATAATTTTTAGTATTACTCTAAATATTTATATGATTTAAAACCAAGCTAATGACACATCCATAGAGATGGGAATCATGAAATATAGTACACAATAAATTATTATAGACAAGTATTATATCTATAGGGAAATCGATTTAGATGCCAAACTTTGATCTTGCTTCTTGGTTATGGAGTAGAAGTTTCAATATCTCAATGGGATGTAGTTCGATAAATAGTATATGGTTTATTTAGATTATTTATTATTTTCTTTCGTTATTAGCTTGAGTTGAAAAGAAGATAACATTATTTGGCTTATAGATCTTAATTGTAATATGAAAATTTAATCGAAGAATATTTACCCACTTGGATAGTGTTGATTAAATATGATAAACAACAGGGTCAATTAAAGATAGATAAAATAAATAGAATTATGAGAGATACTTTTAATTTCTTGAATGATCAAAAATTTAGAGAATTCTTAAGAGATTCAAATATTCAACCTCTTGAAGGACCTACTAAAAAATAATTTAATTTTGAAGAGTTATTATTAAAAGAGCTTTTGTTTAAATCTTAAAATAATCAAATTACAAAGTTTGTAGGTTAATTTATTAACAATTAAAAAAAATGGTAATTTTAAATTACCAAAATTTACTTCAATTCAATTGAACCAACTATTCTATTATTATTTATAGAATAAGGAGAAAATTTATATGAATTCTACAATCACTAATTAAAATGGCGAGACTAACAATTAGTTAATCATAGCAAACAATGTTTAAATTATATAAAGGATTAAATAAATATGTTAAAATTCCTTAAATAAAAAGCAAATGTTCAATAGATGTTTCAGATAACAAATTCCATTAGTAATAGTTATGCTCTTTTTAACTAAAGCTTGAATATATACAATATAACTTAGATAACTTATAGTAAATTAAAATATAAAATCAATGAATTCTAATTAATTGATTTAATTAACTAATTAAAGGAAGATCTAAAATTTACTAATAATTAGATAAAAATGAATATAATATTGAAAACAGATAGATCAAAAATGATATCCATTATTCTGAGTATTTCTGAATTTATAAAGATTATGTTGGCTATTATATCAAATGATGAAAAAGTATTATATGAGTGCCATCCATAAGGATTTCCAATCTAAATTAAATTTAAAAGAATGAAACATTAAAGAGGTTGTTTAAAAATAACAATGAAACATCAAAACTTAAAGATTCCACACTAGATTTAAGAAGCACTACGAAAAACATCATCATATACTGATCATAAAAAAAGGAATTGGGGAGTTAATCACTATTATGAAAATATCTAAAATTTAAGTGATTAGATTTAAAATTTTAATATAAAGGCCTAGAAAGCAACAAAGAGTCAAATATCTTTATTAGATATTGATTCTTCATTGTAATAGAAGAATTAAGAAATGTATTTGAGAGGAAGTACAGAGCCATTTAGTACTTTGGGCTTACCTTTAGCATAATATTTAGTTTGCCAATTAGGACCAAATAATCAAATTAATTTTAAAGATACTCAATCATAAAATATGGAAGACTCTTTGTCATTTCGAAATTTTGCTCCATATACAAAGATAAGTTTTACAATCTATGAAGATTTGAATGAATTTATATATCAATTGAATGAGCTAGATTCAAATCCATATTTATAGTGCTTTATTTCTAATGAAATATAGTAATCAACATTTAAAACATTCTAAACTTTATCTCCAACACAGAAAATAAAAAGAGGAAGTCTATAATCACTAATCAATACTTAATTAAATTGAATATATCATATTTAATAATTATGCTATTTTATTAGATTTTCATAATTTTCTCAATAATTTTAAGTTCTTTATCAGTATAAATACCAATTGAGGAAGTGGAATTAATTGCTCATAAAGAGTCTGGATTTAAATTAACAAATTCAAAAATTCTAATAAATAGAAATGATAAAATAAAAGGTTTGATTGATGATGATGATATTAATTTTTTACATTTAGAAATTTATAATGTAAAAGTAGAGTAAGCAAAGAAAAAGTTTGTTAGTACATTGGAATAATTTTGGAATGATGCAAGATTGATTCCAATAAGAATAAGAAATTAATTAGAATTGATGTTATAATTAGATTAAATAATTTTAGTGATATAGTTTTTAAGAAACCTAAAAGTGCTTAAATAGAGGTGAATGAACTAAAGAACAATATTTGGTCAATCTTAATATACCTAAAGGAGAGATCAGATGTAATGGAAATAAAATTTAAAATTCCAGAGAATCATCATAATGATGAGTTTATGAGATTGAGAGTATTACTAGATTTTATTTGAAATGAGTATTATAATAATTTGTGTTAAATGGATTAAACTATATCAATATGGAGCAGAGAATCCTTATGGTGGTAATCCACTATTAGGATCCGTTCCTTTTGGTCTTCTAAATAGTAAAATATGTGGTTCTGGTCTATGACATTCATAATGAACCCAACCTCTGGATTATTAGACTCCTAGATTTCTCCATTCCATTTCACTTAATAATTTTCCTAGAATATTGAATATTTTATATATACCTTTTGTTATTTTTTTAAAAATATGCTTTGGCAGAATGACATGCCTGTATTCATAATAGTCATCCTAATATTTATCAGAATATTCAATATCTTCAGGGTAATGTGGCATTAAATAGTAGTTAAATAAATTAAATTTAAAATAATAACTGCTTATATTTTGGAATATGGTATAATATTTAATCTTGATATTCATCTTCTAATGGCTAATAGGGCTAGAGACATTATAGATGATAACCCGAAAAATAATGAATAAGCTTAATGAGTTTATGGTGTTGGTAAAGGCTTATCGAAATTATCTTTAGTTGCTGGGATGGGATACAAATTGGCAGATTCTTCATCGTATTCTTATACTAATCTTTCAATGTATGCAGATGAGGAATCAGTCTATGATAAAATCATCAAACATTTTATACCAAATTGAAAGATCTATATAATCTGGACATAAACCATAAATCTATGTAATTGTAGACTCCTTCTCTTGGCCAATTACGACGTCCTTTTAAAATATCTTCCTCTTCTCCTCTTCTGACCATACCAACAAATTCTACAAAAGGCATTTAATAATCTTCTTCCATATTAGCTATGTTTCTATTAAATCCTGTTAATTAATCATCATCCTCGTTATGAGGAACATTTTCATATGTCTTAATATAAATTAAAAATCTATACAGTTGTACCAATAGGTTCTTATCCCATTTAGATATCACTTATATTATCTTTTGGTACCCAACCTAAATTAACCATAACTTAAGATTTAGTGGTTTATTCTGGATCTTATTCAGTATCATTAAATTATAATGCTGTTACAAATGGAGCAAACACTAGAAAACCATCTCTACCTTCTCTTTCTCTTCTAACAAAAAATCTTTCATCCTATCATTAGTTATTTTATAGGTACTCGGAAATATCCATATAATTTCACTAATTTGAATTCCCAATCTCTAATATTACGAGCCCATGGATATCTTGAAGCATTTAAACCATTTATTGTTAATGGTTTCCATTCTGTAATTTCACTTTCAACCTTCTCATAAAGTTATTTCTGTTAAGCACCTCTCCATTAATGCCAAGCACATCCATATGCTCCACCAAAGAAGACTCCATATGCCAATAATTTTATTATTCCATTACTTTATCTTTGAGCAAAAGAGTTAAATACTTGTGTTGAAAGCATAAAAGATTGAAATTTATATATTAAATTAAATGAACAATAATACCTGTGATTATCATCCTGAACAAAGAATTACAATTATGTGTTTATTTAATTCATGTTCAGAGGATCGACTTGGTTGTTAGAAATGTCTTCTCTCCTTACATAAATCGCATATAAAAAGTTGTGTGTTGATTTCAGAAATCTAAAAGAAATAAAATTGTGTAGAAATGTTTGCAAATACTCAAAATGAATAATAAATTATCAAATTTTCTGAGGATGAATTAGTACATAAAGAAAAACTCAATATGATTTCAAATCAATTACAATAATCATTAAAAAGTTCTTTTTAATATATATCAAACCTTTAGGCTATTTAAAGTAAATCAAATTGAAGTTATTGGAATAGGAATCAAAACAAAAAACTATTCAAATGAAACATAATAAAGAAATCTTAAATTCATACTTCAATTCCTATGAATTTGAAAAGTTAAAAGAGTAATTAGGAAAATTTAATAGGGGAGAATCAAGTGAAGAATAGGTATGAAAATAATGTGAAATTAGATAAATGATTTCATATCTCAGATAATTAAGGATAGATAAAACTTACAGAATGTTTGCTAAAATTAATCAACATAAGGATCAAAATAAGATGGATTACCTCAGGAATTTAAAGATATGGTAGTAAGTGAAATTTGCAATTCATTAGAGTCGATAAAAAACTTCATGAGAAAAGATGATTGTAATAATAAGATTATCTATATCTTTTAGCCATCTTTTTCTATAAATCATTGCTTTCTTAGGAAGAAGATGCTAATATTTAGGAGATCATAAAAGGAAAATAGTTTATATTTAATGATCAAGATGAAGTATAATTGATTTATGGATCATGCACACTTTCTAAGGGAATCTATGAATTTTAAATAGCAATCGAATACATATAAAATGAATAATCGAAACAAGAAGAATAATAAGAAGGATTGGCATCAATAGTGAATAATTCTCCTTAATTGTATAATCCATACTCTTAACATACCATTGGTGGTCATATTAGCAATTCTGGAATATTTTAATAATAAGAATATCAACATCTACATAGAGTTTACATAGGAGTTGTAGAAGATTTGGTTAAAGATCAAATGGCCACATATTCAATAATGTATCAAACACAATAATGTTGTGCTGTTGATATTGTGAGAGGAGCAGCTATTGGATCTTTTCATATGAAGCAATAATTGGGAGAGAAAATAGAACCAATTTAAACTTTGTTTCATAAAAATATGAAGAAGGGATTAGTGTTGGCTTTTAAGATTAATTTAGATGAAAAGTATTATTGATAATTAGAATATTAGTAAATTGATATTGACAGATAGTGAAAATAAAACTAGATATGAAGGATAATTATATAATATGACAGGAGATAACATTAAACCTTATATCTTGATTTACAAGAGTAATGTTAAAGTAACGATAAATTGAGTTTTAAATTATTTTTATTTAATTGAACATCTGACATGAATTTTGAGGATGATAATCGAAGAAAAGATATTTCAATCTATGACAAATAATGTAAGGTATGGTATGAGTTCTTGAAGGAACAAACTAACAAAATTAACAATTATTTAAATGATACAAAAAGTGGATTAGATAACTATAAAACAAACTTAGAAGAAAGATTAAAAGAACTTGATGAATAATATGATTTGAATTGCGAAGTCTTAGATTCACTTAGAGAATAAATCTCAACTATTGAATATTACTAAGAAGTTTAGGAAGTAATTATTATTTTATCTATTACTTCAATTAGTAAGAGATCAATGATTATGAAAATGCCATTAATTCTGCTTAAGTTGAAAAAGATAAACATTCAAGAGAAACTTTATAAAAAGAAAAAGAAGAATTGATTACTTTGATTTGTGAAATGAAACATAAAAAAATTGAAGATTGGCTTAAAACTATCAAAAAGGATCTTTCAGATGGTGATTTAAAAGAAATTTTAAAGATTTGTTATCGTCTCTTTTATGGAGCTAAGACTTTCAATCTAGAAGAATTTATTGAAAATGTTTTGTCAAAGGGAGAAACTAAAACTGAAGTTGAAGCTCCTTCTAATTGGATGAAAGTATCTCTTCATATCTATCAATAAGGAAAAAGGATTACAATAATAAGGAAACGAAAAGTTAAAATTTAAGTTATGTCCCTTATTAGCAAAATTTGCTATTTATAATAGATAAGAACTAAATAAAGATAGTCGATAAATGCTTAGGCTTTTACTTGATTCTTAATAATAAAAATAAAATTAGACTCCTCAAATCATATTCTTAGTATTCCTTTTACAAAAAGTAAGCTTATTATATAAAAATAGTTTAATAATTGGGACATAGCTTGTTGTGATAATGATAAACTTGAATAACGTATCAAAGAATTAGAATAAACATTGGAAGAAAAAAGAAATTCTCCAGAATATCTTCAGTAATAAAATCATTTACATTTTTTATAAAAAGAGGAAGAATTTACAAATGATGTGATTACGAAAATCTCCAATATCAGATAGGCTTTAGAAGAATTATTATTAAGTTTTTCAAAATATGAAGAATATCAATAATAATAAATTGATGAAATGTAATAAACTGTTGAGTTCAATTCCAGAAATGATGAAATAGACCTTATCTATTTAGAAAAAGAATAATAAATTGAAATGAAATGATATCATATCATAAAAATTTTAAAAATAATACCATAATAAATCTTATTATTATAATTTAAAGTAATAAATATAAAAATATTTTAATTAAAATCAGATTAATCATATTTTTATATTTATTTCTTTTCAGTTTTTTATTATTTATTATTAAAGCTGTATATGATTGTTCTATCATAAATCTTAATTATAAATAACAATAAGAAATTATTACCTAAAAATATGTTATTGTTAATGATAATGAAATTCAGCAAATCTAGTAACAATTGAAAAAATGATAGAGTATAGAAAATATGGCTATCTAAATTCTTATTAAATATTTCAATTTGTAAGATTTAATCTAATTATTTGATAATCTGTTTTTAGAATCTAAATTTTGATATTCAAAACTTTTTTTTAAGATTTCAATAAAAAATAAGTATGCCTATAGAATAATAATAAAAAAAAAGATTAATGTCAAGTGATTATGAATAATAGTATTATATTGATTCTATCTGATAGAGATTTCTATAATATAACCCAAACCACTCTAACTCCAAGATTATAAGAAGCATGTAGAAGGGAAGGCATCCATCCTAATGAATTATTTAAAAAGACTAGAGAATAGGTTGTATAATTAATAAAGCAACGTGATACAGTTGGTACATAATTAACTGAAGACATGATAACAGAGATTGAAAAACATTTAGAAGATAAAAGAAAGAGAAGAATTAACATTATCAGATCTTAAAGATAAAAAATACTTTAGGAAGATAATAATGTTAGTAGAAATTCAAATCATATATCTAATTTAAACTTATCTACCATGAGTTTTGCTGATAAACAATAAAAAATGCTAGAAAACATTAAAAGGAGATAATAATTAGAAATTGAAAAAATTGTTGAATAAGAGTAAATTAATGAAAGAAAGAGTTAAATTGCTCTTCAAAAAATGTTAAAATAATAAGATAAAGAAAAATCATACCAGGATGAATTATAAAAAAAAAGATAATAAAATGAACAGTTACGATAAAAATAGGAAATGGAGAGAAAAAAGAAGGAATAAAGGGAAAAAGAATTATAAGACTAAAAAACAAAAGAAAATGATTTAAAAGAATAAAAACGACGTTAAAAAGAACTTGAAAATATGATAAAATAAAAATAGGAAGTAGAATAGAGAGAATTAGAAAGAAAGAAAAAATAAGAATAAATGTAGAGAGAAAATCAATAATTTTAAAATGAATAATAGAAATAATTAGAATATAAAAAGCAATTATTAGAATAAAAGGAGAAAAAGAGAATATAAATGATGGAAAGTAGAACTATTGAAAGAAAAAGTTAGGCTGAAAAAGAAAGAGCAGAATTAGAAAAAAAGTTGCATTTTGTTAAATAATATAATGAAAATTTAATTGAGAAGAAAAGAAATGATTATAATTAGAAGGAATAATAAGTAGAATAAAAGAGAAAAGAATTTGAAGAATATCTTGAAAAAGTTAGATTAGAGAAAGCTAAATAAGCTGAAGAGAAATAAAAGTAAATTAATAAAATAATTGTAATTTATCTTCATCTATAATAATTTAGCAAACTAATTAATAAAAAGAAGAAGAAAAAAGATAACTTTATGAACATAAATAATAGGAATATTAAAAAAAAAAAGAAATTTTGAATGAATAATAAAGATAATAGATGGAAGAAAAAATGAAAAAATATAGAGATAAAGAATAAAAAATATAAATGATTTTATAAAAAAATGAAATGATGTAAGAATAATAAAAATAAGAACTTTAAAAGAAATTAGATAGAACCTAATAAAAATTATAAGTTCTTGAATAAAAAAAAGAAGAAGATTTAAAATAAAAGTACTATTATTTTCTTAAATTTAGAATAACCCTTTAAATAATCAAAGATATTGATAAATTTGATAATTTAACAAGAATGGAATAATTAAGTGAACTAAGAAGAACAAAACTTGAAATGAAACTTTCTAAGGATGATGAAAGAACTGAAATGGTAAGAAGAGAAAGAGAAAATTTATCAAAATAAGCTGAAATTATTAGGAAGGAAGCAGAAGAAAAAAGACAATAATTTATATAAGATTTTGAAAAAAAGAAAAAGTTGCAAAATATAACTTAAGAAGGTTAAAGAGATAAATAGATTTCAGTGAATAATAGATCCTAATCTTCAGGAATGAATATGAGATAATAATAATGAAAGACCTTCTTAAAACCAAAATTTTGAGTATAATTTATTATGATATTATGATTTTCTATTCATACATCAATATGCTAACCTATTCACGCAAAAAGAGACCTTTAAAATTTTAAAGATATTATTTTAATTGATTTATGTTATAATATTTTAGAACTATAAAAATATATTATTTTTCATTTAATTTTTCAAAAATTCTTTTATCAATAGAAAATTCTAGATATTAAATTCATTTTATATGTATGAATCAAGGAAATATTGATATTTTAGTACTAGAATCATCTGTCTTTTAATTTAATTATTGTATAAAAACTCTATTTATAAAATTCAAATTTCTTTAAGTCATTATTGGATCTGCTACTTTTTTATTATCTAATTTAGAATTTATGTTCGAGTTTTTTAAAGAATTGTCTCCATTTAGGAAATAATGGTCTTTAACATTTGACATTATTATAGTTTTGCAAAATCATTAGACATTTTAAATTTTGGCATTTTTTTTTAAGATTAGACATCTGTTTCGGTATCTGATTTTCTTATTTTTTTTGATTTTTTAAAAATTGATTTTTATTTCTTTTTAGGAGATTCTTCCTCAACATTAAACAAAAAAACTGGTTCTTCTTGTAAGTAGCCATCAAAAGTATTATTTTTATCAATTTCAATGTTGGAGCTTTAATCATATCCATATTCTTGCTCTTAAATAATTTAAATCTATTCTTACACCGCGTCTTAGGCTATAATTTTTAAATTAAAAAATACCTTAATCATTTTAATCTTCAAAATCAAGAGCATAGAAATTCATAAGTTTAAGATATTAGAAATTAAAAATATTATTGAGATTATTTCATTTAAATCTACTATATATATTAAATTTAATGTTCTAAATATATTCTTATTCTCAATCTGATACTTTAATGTCATTAAAATCATGAATTGAGCTTTTTTTTATTGCAGACTTAAATAACAAGATATATTTTTTAATCTGATAATGAGTGAATAAATTAAGGAGAATTTTATTAGATGAATACTATATAATATTTCTTACCAGAATGAATGAATGATTTAAAAAAGAAGTATGATTTAAAAGCACTATTTTTTATATATTTATAATGTAGAATTAATAATATTAATATTATGATATCAGATGACATATATTGGGTACCTTAAGGAGTTAAGGTTAATTGCACAATTGATGATTTAATTAAACCAAATGTATAAAGCCTAGCTACGTTTTAATTTAATTTTAATCAAATAATATAGACAGATAACGAAAAAAAGTAGAAAAACATAGAAGATGAAATCTTGGAATTATTAGGGATCACTGAAGAAGATCTTTTATTAGAATCTGCACTATAAACTTATGATCATAAATAGTATATTGAAGAATTGATATAAGAAGCCTTACAAGATAAATAATAATAAATCCAATTTTAACCTTAACAATAATCCAATCCTTTAAATAGTTCATTTAAAACACTTTATGAACGATAATATTTGTCTTATGCAGAAAGCACGTTAAATTTTGAAGAAGAAATTAATTTTAAGACTCCAGATTTAGCAACATTAAAAATTTTATTAGAGCAGTATTGTAGTGATAAAGAAGACTTGGAAGATTTAGAATAATACTTTAATAATAATTAATAAGGTAAAATAATTCATAAATTTACACAATTAAGAGGATAAGCTAAATAGTTAGTATTCAATTATATAGATTTGCAACAAAAAGACAATTAATTTATTGATATATTATCATAAAAGTTAAAAGAACTTTCCTTAATAAATCCAGTTAAGACAGAGTATTTGCTTGATTATTTTAGCAAGGATTAATTGAGAAATATTTTAGATAAACAAATTCCAATTGTGAGATTTAAAATATTATAAAATTTACAAAAAGATGATAAGTTAATGATTGAATATTTTGAATTAATATGCTAATTACATCCAGATTAAGTTATCTCAGAACTTCAAAAAGGAGGTTATCCTTAAGATGAATGTCTTAAATTATGTAGATTCTATGGTAATTTAAAAGGATTAGCTTATTTATTGGAGAGAAGTGGATCAGTTCTAGAAGCTATTAATTTGTAATTTGATGTAAAAAAATAATTAATATACTATAGTTATTTATTTAAGGATTGAAATAATAAATGTAGAAAAATCCTTAATTATTGGAAGGATAAAAGAGTTTATATGTTTATATTTAAGAGCATTTAGAACCAACATTAAGTATATGTAGAGCAAATACAAAAAGAAATGATGATGAAAGTGATGTAAAATAATAAATAAAAAATAGAATAATTGGTTTTAAGTTTTAATTAGATTAACTAAGTTAAGATAGGAATTCTATAGAATTAGATTCTATCCTGTTTTAAGATGTTTTAATTAACATTTTACAAGATTGTTGGAGGAAGTGTTGGAAAAAACTAAAATCAAAAGTTTACTTGAAGTAATGTGTAATAAATTTATTTATTGTAGAATTTAAATGAAACGATGAAATATTTTGAGTTTCAAGAGTTGAAGTCAACATTTTCTTAGCTTCTGTCTGGGTAACTATATGAATTAGCAATTTATGGTCAATCTACAATGTTAATAAAACAAACATGTAATAAATATTTAGTATAATTGCTTAAACAATAATAATAAGGAATATCAGTTGATATTTATTGTTCACACTGTTAAAAGTTAATAGATATGGTATCTAAAATATTTATAGATTGTAAACATACATTTCATATTGAATGCTCATCAGAATAGCTTTGTAAAGGTTGTATAAATAATGTTGGAGTTTTAATGAGTAAGTTATTGACTATGTATGCAAATCGAAAAAGTACAAGATTATAAGTACCTATGCAAACAGTAGAATCTACATAAAAAATGGTTGAAGAAAAAAATTTAAGATAGAGTAAAATAAATAAATTAAAAGAATTTGATTATTTAAGATAAAATAATAAAGGGTATTGATTTATTTATAAAATAATTCAAAAATTTAAATATTAAGTACTTCTAATTAATACTATTCTATTACAGAAGAATCTATTTATAAGAAAAATATGATTAAAATTTATTTGATATTGAATTTCAATTTAATTGATTATTATATTTTTTATGCTGATCTTTATTAATATTTAACTTTTTTATATCTTATTGAATTTAAGAATCATTTTGTGTTATTTTTTATAATTTCTGAAATTAATTAAATGAAACTGTCAATAATTTCTTTATTTAAGTTAGTATTATGAAGAATGTTTAATTTATTTAAATGTTTATTAGCAAAAGATTATTAAATATAATTCTTTAAACTTGTCAATCCTGTTATTTTTTACGAAGTAGGTATGAGGAAGTTATTTAGAATGTTTAATTTCTTTAATTACAAATTTTATAATTTTATTTTAATATAATTAGAATAATAAAGTATAACTTTGTTTTAAAATTAAGGTAAGCAAGGATTGTTTAATAATTAGTGTAAATAAAATTATATATATTATTAATAATAATAAAAAATACAATGGAGGTTATGATTTCAGCAGATGAATTTATGAGTGTGAGAAATGGGAATTAAAACACTTATAAGAAACTTTGTTAATCATTTTTAAAAGTGAAAGACCCTTTGACTTAGTTAAAAGTTGGTTTGTGTATCTTAAAATCACCACCTGAAGAGAGAATGGATTTTGAGTTGGCAGTTTTAGAATAGGCAACAAAGGAATTAGAATTTTTTAAGAGTTTACATGATTCAAAGTTACATTAAAAATGTTGTAAGATGATGGTATATAGACATTATATGAAGAATGATATAATATTTAAGGAAGGTAATTATTAATATTTGATATAAAAGGTGATTCATCAAATGAGTTCTTCATAATTTTAGATGGAAGTGTGAATGTTTATGTACGTAAAAAGTAGGATAGAATAGATGCAGAAATAGAACATGAATAATAATAATTGAAAGTTCTATCAGAGGAAGAGATTGAACATCATCCAAATACAATAGTAAGATACTATTAGCCTCCAAGATTATTAACTAGAAGAATGACAATAAATTTAAGAGAAGATGATTTTGAATAGTAATTTTAAGGATTAATAATTTTAGAATATCAAAATCATATAAGCCTCGAACAATTATTCATACTGATAGATAGGATACTAAACATAAAGATGTTGAAATAATAAAAAAGTTAACTCATGGACTTGAGAAATTATAAGATAAAGAATTTCTATTTAATGGAGGTGTTTTTCTACATGAATATGTTGCACGTATTAATGAAGGTTAAATGTTTGGAGAGAGAGGATTATTGATTGAATCTGCAAGAACTGGAACTGTTATTGCCAATACATCTCTACATGTTGCCGTATTAACAAGAAAAGATTATAAAATATTATTGGAAGATAATTAATTGGGTAATGCTTGCCATAAATAAAAGAAAAAATAAGAAAGAAGACCAGATTATTGAGTAATTCTATCTTGAAATATCTTACTTACAAGGAAGCTATAGAGACACAATATAAATTTGAAAAAGTTCATTATCCGATTGGTCATTATATATATAAGATTGGGGATACACCATAATAATTAATAGTAATTAAAAAAGGCACTGTAAGATTATTTAAAAAAGAAAATCAAAAACTTTTTCCTTTATGTGAATTAGGTTAAGATCAATATTTCGGAGAATTAGAATATTTTGAATAAAGTGATCGTATTCATACAGTTTAAGTAACTTCTCAGTATTTCTCTGCATATTCTATTACTTATATTGATTTAGCCAAATTATTAGCATCGTATCCACAATGTGAAAAATAGTTGAAACGACATTATGAATAGAGACATAAGATAAATGATGAAAGAATGAGCAAAACTATTAAAACTCATAAAAGACTTAATTATTCTGAATAATTTAAACAGAAACCTACTAATCTCTCTTAACCTATTTTAGAGATTAAATCATAATTCAATAGCCAACATTAAACATAAGAGTCTCCTAAGAAATATTCAATCTATTAAGCTAAGAAATAGATATCCTAAATGGAATTTATTAAAACTACTTCATAGTAACTTAAATAAATTAGAAAAATTTAAAGAAGAGAATAAAAAAAGTATTTGATATTTATATTTAGAGCACAGTCTGAAAATGAGAAAAGTCTTGCTGATACTTTAAATCATCTAGAAGTTTAATTATCATTAATCAGAAGAGAATTTAGACGTAATGAATAAAGACGATTCAGTAGTATTATTTTTGATAAAGATTCAAATCAAAATGCTTCGATAGTAAATAGTCATTAGAATTCAAAAACTTTGATTAGTAATAAAGCATTAAATTTCCAAGAAAGACAAAGTAGTATTTCTTAATAATAATAATAATAATTTAAATTTCCCAACTTCATAGACTTTAATTCAAAATTATTATCATTAGATATTATTGAAGATAATCCAAAAGAGATCTCAAGTCCTCATAAAGAATACCTTTCTCCTTTAAATCAAGGAGTTATGATATCATCTAAACATAACCTATTTAGAAATAAACCATAAAGACTCTGTCTGATGAGTAATTATGAAAGAAGATAACCAAAAACTCATAGCACTGAATTATCTATAAAAACTTTTTTAAATTGAATTAGAAATCTAATATTTGTTTTTTTTATAAAAAATGTCAAATGAAACAGGAGTACAAAAGAAAAAACATAAATATATTGACTCTGAAGAAGAAGAGTAATAATAATAATAATAATAACCTGTATAATAATAATAACAGTAATCACCAATTGCCTAAACAATTACAGTTGATTATAAAACATGGAAATTCTTATTTGAACCTGATTCCTCTGAGTAGTAGGAAGGTATTAATTTGAAATGTATAATTCAATTAAGAAAAGAAGCCTAAGAAAATTCCCAATCCATAAATCACCAAATAAAAACAGCCTGAATAAAGAGTTAAACAGATAAAATCTAATCCTGATACAGATGATTTGAGATATGAAATTTTATGTAGGTGGTGGTATTGCTTTGATCAATGGCCACCTTCAGATTTTGACTATGAAGAAGCCTTGTCTAAATATAAATTGAGAAAAGTCGATTTATCTGTTTTTAAAAGAGAATCTGAAATTAATGAAATAGGATTCAGAAAGGTTTATGAAGTGAATGGATACAAAGGGGTATTTAGAACTTCTGCTGTACATATACCAAATTTATCGATAGGGTGATACTTTAGATCTCAGACCAAGGGATGGTTGTCCATCTTATGAGTAAATTTCAAAAATTAATTCAAAAAATTTACCTAAAATCTTAATTAAAGGCTTAAAAGCTTAATTAGAAGATTTAATTAAGTATGAACCTAACAATAAATTATTAAAAAAGAGTATAGAAAATTAACTAGAATAAATATAAAAACAATATCGAAAATAAATGGATTCATAATTTTGATTTAGATTTTATGTAAAAATAATCAAATAATAAAAACAATAAAATTCATTAACATATATCATTTTAATGTCTTTAAACATAATTTAGTGTCTTCAAAAAACTATCATTCATATATAAACTAGTTCTGGGTAATAAAAACACAAACTTCTTTAATAATCTTAATTTTTATTATAGATTCCAAGATTAAATAAGCCATAATGTAATTTAAAGAACTATGGCTATTGAAATTATAAAAATAAACCAATCCAATTTATTATTTTAATTATGATTGATAAAATTTTCTAAATCTAATTTTTATTAATCCACAAAATTATTTATTCCTTTTATTATGAAACTTATAGCTATTGCATCTTCTGATGTAGAATAATCAATTAAATTTTCTAAATTAGAAATATAATTGTTCATATAATGTATCAGATAATACTGGACTGATTCCAATATTCCATTCTACAATAAACCTTGATGCAATTATTCGCAGACTTCAATATCTATTTCTGCAATCAGAATGCTGCAAATGTTAACTTATAATTAATCGTTACTTAGAGTATTCCTGAAACCTACAAATAATATAAATAATTTTACTTGATTCTTATAGATCGGTTAATGAAGAATCAATTTAGTTGTAATACTCTTGTAATTACTAGGTTGTTAGATAGTTATTATTTATTAAATAATTCTTATTTTCATTGACCATGCTACTCTGACACAAAATAGAAAATGATTCTAAATATTGAATACTTTAATTGTAAATTTCAATATTAACTAATAATGTTTACATTTCTTAAAGAGTATCAAAATATGTTAATAGGAGATAAATTAAAACGAAAGCTAAACATAGTAAAGGATAAAGAAAGTTTAGTGTTCGTTTTATTGTGATGACATCTTTTAAATTTAAATATCTCTTAATTTTCTATAAACCAGTATTGTTTAATGGTTTAAAACTTGAATAATGAGTTTAGTTTTCTTAAGTTTATGTAAAATCCATTTTAAGCTCATAAATATTAAGTTACTATTAATTAAAAAATATCTTACTTATTTATTATTTATTATGTTAATACAATAATTGACTTCTCTATCAATACAGTCTACAGAAACTTATTCACTGCATCTAGTAATTTTCTTTAAATATTTAAAATAATTATAATAGGCAAATAATGATACAAATGAAACAATAATGCTTAAAAAAACAAAAGCAAATATAAGACTACGTTAAGAATCATTAAAATTATTAATTGATGCTTAAACCTACTCTCTTAATTGTTAATTAATCTCTTGATAAACCAATTTATATGTTTGAAATTCTTTGAGCAGATTAACGAAAGTAGGTACTTCATCAAATGAAATCAAATTTTGATTCTGAACAAAATCTAATTAATCATACAATATCGTAAAAGTCATATATAAAACATCTATTTAATTCTAATTTTGTTATTAACTTCTTGTATTTATCAATACATCTTATATTTGGGATTTTAATAAATAATTTTTTTGTTAATCTATAAAGCTTAATGAATGTTCTCTTACAAGACGATTCAAATGTTAATGAAATAGACCTATTTATTGAGTATTTGGACTATTTAAAATTAAAGATAATTAGACACTATCAACATAATTTGTGGATGTAAATGCTTTTAAGATTTCAAAAGTTGGAATTATAATTTCACACTGTGATCTGTATTTTAGTAAATACATGAGCAAGAATGTTATAATAATAACAAAGATTAATGCATTAATTAGATGCAAAGTATATAATATCTTCTCATTGTTTGAATTACAAAATTCATAATATTAGACACCTTTGAAGAGATATCTTGATCCTTCAGATTATTATTTTTAAGAAGTTGCTGACTAATAATCTTAATTTGAGTAATATTCATTATTCATTTAATTATCTGAATTTGATATGCGAGCATTACCTTTGTTAGAGAAAAACTTTGATTTTCTTTCTGCTTTTATTATAGTCAATCTTTTTCTTTATTTAAATGGAGCTTGATTCAATTATTATATTTAATTCTAAGATTCAGTAATACATTGTTCATTAATTTAAGGAAAAGAGTATTGGTTCATTCTAATAGAAGATTCATTACTTGCTTTCTCATTTTCTTAAATATCTTAGAGAGTATCAGTTTTTCTGGAAGATTACCTAATACTATCTTAAAGATTGATAGAATAATCACTAGGATTGTTATCTGTAAGCTCAAGTTAATGCACCTTATTAAACTCTATTATGTAAAACTATATAAATTATAAATTAAATCAATAATTATACTTTAGAAATTTTAGTATTGACTATTCCATAAGTTAGAGTCAATGTTAAATCTATAAGAAACTTATTCTATGAATTAATAACAAATAATTGATCTTCCAATCTTAATTTATAGTGATTATAAACTGATTTATTCATCTTCTATCGCTTAATTACAGGACTATGCATTAATTATGTTTTTTTCTGTTTTTAACGCACTGTTTTTGAATCCATCATCAAATTAAGCTTTTAAACATTTTCATTGAAGTCACTATAAAATTTAGAGATTTCTTTATTGCAAATCTCCTATGTGGAATCAAGAAAAAAAGATTAATAGGCATAAGAGCTTATACCTTAAATTATTTCATAATCATCAATTATTATATGACCACGAATATTTTCAAATTTTCCAATTGGTTTCAATTCTTAAAGGAAACAATAAACAGGAAATTATGTAGCAGTAATGGTAAAACATACATCAATAAACATTTCTACAAATAAAATTTCTTGATTTGCTTTTTATGCTATTAAATGGCGTTCCTACCTCAAAACATTTGGCCTGCTACTCATTAAAAATAGTTCCATTATAGTATTATGTACTTTAGATATTAAAGGTGGTACTAACTAGTGAACAGTCTAAATTTAATTACAAAAATCATCCATGCTTTCAAAACCAAAAAAATTATATGAATTATCTGAACGAGATAAGATCTCTCCTCTACATTTATATTTAGAAAATCTAGAGAGATTAATCTTTAGATAACTTACCATTTAAGATTAATGAGAAAGTTATAAGATTTCAAAAAACTTAATCTCTTTAGATTTAAGACTCTAAAATATTAAAATATATTTTACATTTTTAAATTGCTAAAATGAAAAGTAATCACAACGTACTTCTAAGTAAAAAAACATCAATAATAACGTTGAAGTTCTACACTAAGATTATTTATAAAATTGCATTAAATTCCCTTACAATTTATCAAGGATTTTATTTTAATCAATGTAAATTTTTTAAACTTCTTCGTAATTCAATTAATTACTACTTAATTTTATTAAATAATTTTGTTTCATATATAAACATTCTATTAATTTATTGAAGAAATGATTTCTTTAATGTTCAGTACTCCTATAATCTCCATATTAAATGGTTTTTTTTATTTAAAATTCATCCAAATGTGATTATGTTCTTTGAAGAGTCAGAAACTTTGTATAACTAGTCATTAAATTAATAACAACATGATCGATTGGCTTTTTTTATTCTTACAGTTATAATTTCACTTCCATAATTTATAACCAAGTTTGATAGCATTCATCTGATTGACCTAAATAACTAATTAATTAGGTTATATAAGTTAAATTTGGTTGGGTAACATAAATTTCGATATTCAAAATCAGTTTTATGTAATATCTAATATATCTATCAATTAAATCAACTGAAACTAATAAGTTTTATTAAGAATAGTCAGAAAATATTTTCATTTACTGATTTTTTAAATTTAATTCCAAACCCTATTTTTTTTCACCCATAAATCCTCTACAAAAGCAATAGAGATTATTGCATTATTCAATATGAGTTTTGATTAAAATAATACACTGCATTAAAAATTTGGATTAGTTTGGATTTATTACATCAGTAGGACAATATGCTTATTGTTTTTAAATACCTTACAATTCATATAGACGTACAAATTGTAAAAAATATTTGTTATTACTAAATCTAATAGTATTCACTTATTCAATCTTCTGCATCCAAATCAACCTTTCAATCTAATGAGCTTCATCATTAATAGCCATAGATTTTGTTATGGTTTATGAATTTCTTTTTAGGACATTTTATTTTAAAGGCATATTTTCTGCACGTAATGTTTTCATAACAATATTTTTGAAATGGTAATCAGTCAATTGATTAAGCATTTTACATATACAAGGCATACTCATTAGAGTTAATGTTATGGTGTCTGTTATAGAAAATTGCAACAACTTTGTAAAAATAATTCCAAAAGTGAATGAAAAGGCAAAATGAAAGACGTATATTTTGAATGGCTAAACAAAAGGAACATTTTGTGATTAATCCTATAAATCAAACAATAGATTCAAAAGTACAAAACAACTTATTACTTATTAAAATATTTAATTGTCATATATTTTATCATGATCCATAAAATACAAAACACTAAAATATAATACCGTAGGTACAATCCTTAAAATTTATCCTATTTTAAAAGATGTTGTGACTCTTAATCGTAAATAATTAGTATCTTTCAATCTATAGGATTGTTGCATATATAATGATAATGCTTCTAAAATTATTAAAAAAAATAATTGAATAGAATTAAGAGTAAAATTTAAAGCAAATAAAGCAACTTAGTAGTCAGATGATGTAAATATTCTATAGAATATTATTGCTATCCAATAAATTTATGGCAAAAATAAGATATGAGTAAAATAATTAGTTAGCACAGATGTCCTATACAAATACATTTCAATTAATGAACCATTATCTGTTATCATTAATTATTTTAACAAAAAATGTTCAATAAAATCGTTGTCATTGTAAGTGCTGTTTAATAAATTGAGAGATTCTAAATAATAACAAAAAATAATTATACAAAAACTACTTCCATCTGTCTTGCAAAATTGCTTTTTGTTTTAAAATTTCATCTCTTTAAAATGAAGATATTCCATTCTTAAGGCAAGTACATTGATCAACAACATAAGAAAAAGAAAAGCCAAAAATATCAACTGGAAATATATTATCTGTTCTAATGATAAATATTCTAGAATTAATATCGTTGGCATAGTTATTCTGCTTATTAATTCTATCTTATCTTAAGTGTATGATGGTTCTAAAAATTTTTAATTTGTATTCAACATTCGAATTATTTACTGATATAACAAAACTAAGGCTATGGTCTAAAACATCCTAATAAATTCGCATAAAGCCCAAAACAATTTATTTTCTTGTTCTAACACTACCTAAGAATGCCCTATCAAATATTACAGTTAAAGTCTCTAATATTTCAAGCTTTTCTTAATAAATTTCATAAAATTAATTATTACCTAATTTATATTATTGAATACTAAAATTGTTGTTTTAATTTTAAAACTCAGTCACTATGATACAAAAAGTTTAATATTTAATAAGTATAATGAATACTTTACAAAATATAAGTATTTTAAATAGAAATTGCAAAAAAAAACTAAATTTAAAGATTATTAAAATAAAAGAGGTATAAATAATGTAAATTAATTAAAATTTTAATTGTGTGTTATATAATTCTCAATTATATATCACAATAATTTGTTCGTAAATATTAAAAATATATTGTTTTTTAATATGAATTATTGAAGAAGAAATTTTAAACGATTAAAATTCGTTTTAACCTTTTTAATAATCTTATTTTTATAATTAAGAGATATGAAGTGCATGGTATTGAACTGTGTATCGGAATTTGTTTATCCATAAGTCACAGAAAAGTATAAGATAATTTGATTACTTGAAATGGAAAATGAGCACATAAATGAACACAATTAATTCTTTCGTAATATGGATGTTAGAATAAAGCAAATCTTACTATAATGATTTTACAGCAATACTTAGAATGTAGATTTTTATGAGAAACAAGAAAAGCATTGAATAAGAAAATGCTATGCTTATTGATAGAAACACAATCATGCTGGAGCATATAATTTAGATTATAAATTAATTTTAAATCAACAATAGATATAAGCAGGCTTTCATTGAAGGGAAAAGAAGATTTAACTTAATTGTCAAAAATCATGGTTTGAATACGGAGGTGGAATTATTGACACTTGCATTTATGTTGGCTCGAAGAAACTAAGTCATGCAGTTGTAATAGTGGGTTATGGAAAGGATCATTTTAAAGTCTAAAATTCATGGGGTTCAGGATGGGGTGAAAATGGATTCTTTTAAGTTTAAAGAACCGGGGAATCAGAATGTTTGGATAAAATTAAGAAAATTTCATATCTTATAATTGAATGATCCTATTCATAAATTTAAATTCATTTTTCTATATTTCCTAAACTTTTCTATATATTTTATCCTCAAATTTAAAATACCAATTTAAGATTAAATTATATTTATTTATCAATAGTATATTTATGATTTTTTAATATCTTTAAATATTCTTATTACCACAACATAAAAATTATTATGAATCATGATGAATTACCTTTTTCTACTATACTAACACCATTGTTAATTCTTTTTGAAATGTTTTATTGAGGTTCTGTCATTAAAAATCTTTAATATCTATTTCGTCGAATAATTATAAATAATATTCATTAAAATGGACATTTATTATTTATTTTTCGATCTGTCAAATTAGAAAATCTTAATGCCTTCTCAATTCTTAATATGTTAATTGAAATGTCATAACTTTAAAAATATTATTTCAATAGACCTTATGGCTTTCAAAATTTTTCAATAGTTTTAATGTCTTTTAATCAACAGCTTTAATGAACTACACTGAGAATTATTTATCTCGATAAAGCAAATAAAATAGAAGGAAATAAAATCCTGCTTCCAAAATAGGATTATGAGTTCATTTCAAATCTACAAGAAATTCTTTTTAATATGATAAAATAATAGTTTATTATACTTAGTTTCAATCCATCATATTTGCCTATCAATTTATTATACTTTAACTTTTTATGCGAACCCTTATAAATATAAACTTATATAAGAGTTCATACTTACAGAGAATGTTGTATTTAATTATATTTTTTCTGATTTTGTATGTCTTGAAATAAAAAGCAATTTTTAATGATTAAAATTATAATATGTTCAAAACATTAAATATATCCATAACTCATTATTAAGGTTGTTATTGCTATTCCAAATATTTACGAATCTGCCTTTCAACTAATTCTTAATTTTTCATAAGGAATTTCATGTTTTTTGGATCTTCATTTCGCATTTCATCATCATTTTACATAAGTTCTAAATAAGAATTTTATTGCAAAAATAAATTTTCCAAAAACAAACTAGGATTCTTTTGATATTCATAATAAGCATCTCTCTTTAATTTATGGCTCTTACTTTATTCTATGTATTTCTAAATCTATTTTTCAAATCCCTTGATTTTTTAATTTAACTATATAAATGGATGTTCTGCCCTTTATTATTTCTTCTCTGAATTATCTTCTGTAACAACTTTTTGGGCTAAAAATGGCATTAATTCAGGTTGATAACTCATTTCTTACTCTACTACAACATCAAATCCAATATAATTGCTAACTCCCAAATGGTGTTTTATGACAATTGGTTCTGGATTTTCAATAAACATTTTTAATAGTATATTAAGATTAGATAAAGGAATACGTTCCTATCCAAACAGTTGCTTTAATTATTCATCGGCAATAATATAATCTTTACTTTCCTTATCTGTCAGATTATTTAACTAATAAATTATTAAGGAATATATACTTTTACATATTCCCAAAAACAATACAAGATCTAAGATCTAGTTCCTTCTTTAATTCCAAGTAATTATTACAATGTTTTATGCAATTTGTATTTCTATGGATAAGTTTAGAGACTAATAGATATGATCACATCGCAAGCTGGCCCTTTTCTTTTGATATGAAAGCCACTTGTTTCTTATTGCTATTATTATTAAGACTATTATTGTTATTGCTATTGAATATGATTCCTGCTCCATTAGATAACATTTTAAGAGGGATAATATGTTTTATCAAATTGGACTTCAAGTTGTCTGATAAAATAAGAAAAAGGTTTCTTGTCCTCTGATATCACTTGTCCTTTGATGAAAAGATTCCATTCATCACAAACTAATTCAGAGTAGACAATAATTCTAAGGGTCTTTTTAAGATATTATCCTGGCTGAATAAAGGATTCTTATAAATCAACTCGCTTATTTTTTATCATTTAATCTATACGATTCTCATATCTTTATATATTGATAAATATTACTTAACTAGGTTATTCAAGATTTAAATTTATGGACACAATTCAATTGTTTCATCATCAAATTAAATACTAGATTTATCATAAAGTTATTTTAGTTAAGTTTTAACATCTGGTTATCTGATAGGTTGTTTTTATTAAGTTGGTTGCTATTGAGTAGTTTATTATTATTATTATTATTGAGATGCCATTTAATAAATATTTTATATATATAATAATTTTAATAAGCTAGTGTTATAATGATAATATAAGGAATATAATGATGATACTAATAATAAAATTTTTATATAATTGATAATATAAATTATTTAAATTTAAAATGGCCTGTTCTGAACATAAAGCTAATATCTTTATAAAGTTCATATCAGTTTTAGTAGCAGTAGCATTAATAGTTTTGGGAGTGTTGAAATNCAGGTTGATAACTCATTTCTTACTCTACTACAACATCAAATCCAATATAATTGCTAACTCCCAAATGGTGTTTTATGACAATTGGTTCTGGATTTTCAATAAACATTTTTAATAGTATATTAAGATTAGATAAAGGAATACGTTCCTATCCAAACAGTTGCTTTAATTATTCATCGGCAATAATATAATCTTTACTTTCCTTATCTGTCAGATTATTTAACTAATAAATTATTAAGGAATATATACTTTTACATATTCCCAAAAACAATACAAGATCTAAGATCTAGTTCCTTCTTTAATTCCAAGTAATTATTACAATGTTTTATGCAATTTGTATTTCTATGGATAAGTTTAGAGACTAATAGATATGATCACATCGCAAGCTGGCCCTTTTCTTTTGATATGAAAGCCACTTGTTTCTTATTGCTATTATTATTAAGACTATTATTGTTATTGCTATTGAATATGATTCCTGCTCCATTAGATAACATTTTAAGAGGGATAATATGTTTTATCAAATTGGACTTCAAGTTGTCTGATAAAATAAGAAAAAGGTTTCTTGTCCTCTGATATCACTTGTCCTTTGATGAAAAGATTCCATTCATCACAAACTAATTCAGAGTAGACAATAATTCTAAGGGTCTTTTTAAGATATTATCCTGGCTGAATAAAGGATTCTTATAAATCAACTCGCTTATTTTTTATCATTTAATCTATACGATTCTCATATCTTTATATATTGATAAATATTACTTAACTAGGTTATTCAAGATTTAAATTTATGGACACAATTCAATTGTTTCATCATCAAATTAAATACTAGATTTATCATAAAGTTATTTTAGTTAAGTTTTAACATCTGGTTATCTGATAGGTTGTTTTTATTAAGTTGGTTGCTATTGAGTAGTTTATTATTATTATTATTATTGAGATGCCATTTAATAAATATTTTATATATATAATAATTTTAATAAGCTAGTGTTATAATGATAATATAAGGAATATAATGATGATACTAATAATAAAATTTTTATATAATTGATAATATAAATTATTTAAATTTAAAATGGCCTGTTCTGAACATAAAGCTAATATCTTTATAAAGTTCATATCAGTTTTAGTAGCAGTAGCATTAATAGTTTTGGGAGTGTTGAAATTTTACTTTACTCCAAATATTCCTACTTTAATAGGGATTTGGACTGTATATTGGATGTAAGAAAGTTGATGAAAGTTTAGTATTTTTGGGTTGTTATTAATCCTGGTTGAATTGAATGTAAAATTGATTAAAGAATACTTTGGATTTATGATAGAATATTGTGGGAAAGGCATGTTTATAATATTGTAAAACCCATAAATAATTTAAGCTGTGGAACCCTAATGATAGATAATTTTGTGGATTCACATATTATTCATGAATCTATAGTAGGATTATTAATAATCTTTGCAGGCTTTCTTATAATAATAGTAGGATATTCTGCATTGCCTAGCTAAAATTTTCCACCTCCTCAAGTACCAGTTTGATATTATTATGAAAATTTTATTCTAAATTTTGTTAGCCATATTGTTTGCATGGTTTTTGGTAAATGTAGAGGATTCTGTGGCTAGATCACTTAGAATTCTGAATAACAATACTTATAAACCATAAAGGAAGAAAATTCTCTTAGCTTTCTCTAGTGATGAAGACATTTAAGTTTAAGCAATAAGTTTATTAAGAGAGCTATAATGCAGTAAAGAGGATATAAATAAAAAGAATATATGTGGAAATATATTATTTTACTTTGAAAATGGTTTGGGATCTGAATTACATATTACTGATGATTTTGAAAATATCGTGGAAATTTCGAAGAGAATTTCAACATCCAAAGATTTAGGAGGAAATGCAGCATAAATGGCTTTAAGAGCATTTAAAGTATATATATATTATTAACATATAAGGAAGGTGGTGATGTATATTTATCAGCTATTATGTCAAAACATTATTATAAGAACTTATTCAATGAATCAATAACCATGATACCTTCAAGTTTTTTAAGAGAAGATATTCAAGATGTGCATATAGTAGTTAATTTTGATGAAGGAGATGTTTTTGATACAATAATCTGTTAGCATACAAATAGATTGTATTTATAGAATGATTAGGATAATTTAAAGTTTCCAGGATTAGAATATTTAGAAGCAGATATTGAAAAAATACATCCTGATTTATTGGTTATTGGAGGATTTTAATTGATGAATTAAAAACCTAAGAAAGAATATTAGGAGATTATTTTAAAGTTAAAACAGATCTTAGTAAAAAGCAAGAATCAATTAAAAATTCATTTTGAAATGGGTGCTTTTAATGATGAAAATCTATTAATGTATTTAATTGAACATATTTTACCGCATGTTCATTCTACTGGGATGAATGAATAAGAATTATAACTATTGTATAATTTCATTACAAGAGGTCAATTGGAATAAAAACAGATAAGTACAAATTAATAGATAGAGATTGTGATTAAATTAATTTAAACATTGAAAATAGAGAGGTATTGATTTTAAATTAATTTTAGAGTGCACTTTCATTCATAAACTATTTAAATGATTTGTTCAAATTAAGCATGGGGAGAAATTAAACCAGCTTTGCATCGATCAATACTTGTGGGATTAATTTAAGCTATGAAACCATAAAATGATTTTAAAGTTGATAATCTATTTCAAGATACATCACATCTTCAAGTAATTAAATGATTACTCTATAGATATTATTGGAATAAGAAGAAGTTACTCTATTTCCTACTAATAATACCATAAGCTAAGACAATTTAATTTATGAAATGAGCACATGTTGGAAGGTTGATTATAGATAAAATAGTGAATGTTGTATTTCCCCAGTGTTAATCAACCCACATCCACAAAGAACATGTGGTTTAGGTGATAACATAGGCATCACTTCTTTGCTTTATTAATGATATTAATATACTATAAAATAAAAGTGAAGGTTAGATCAATTATTATCTACTTCAATGTAATAATTCTAAAACTACTCCTCATATTAGGAAGCATCTTCACTAAATTCATTAAGGGAAACTCTGGTTTGTTTTTTAGTATTCTTCCCTTTTTACTTTTACTTCACATCTTTCATTGGATTTGGTGTCTTTTTGTTTTTTTTTATGGTTTTTTTAACTTATTATTTAGAGATAACTAAAGATTCAATTTAATTGATAACAGAAGATAAAAAGGAAATTTTTGTTTTGATCTTAATTTAAGGTTATTGATCCTCATAATCGATATGGTCAGAATAGTTCTCAGGTTCAACCTAAAATGGCAATAGCACAGATTTCTCTTCAAGATTTTCGTGATGATTCATTGTGATTGAAATTTAAAACTTAAAAAAATTATATTTAAGTATTGAAGAAAGAACAATATATTTATATATATAGATATAGATATATATAATCTTGTTTTTTTTATGATAATTTCTTTATTTTATCAAATTTATCTTCGTACATTATCGAAGAGACCATTGCTATATTCATGCAATGCTAAACCAAAGCCGATCCCTGAACAATAGGCTATAACACCTACTTTGTTTTTGAAGAAAATGGAAAGTAATGATCCATTAAATAATCCTATACTTGTGTAAGTAACAGATTTTACTAATAATCTAAGTTATTTATGATAGATCACCTATTTAAATGAACATCTGCATCCAAAATTTCTTATTCAGTATGTTAAAGCACTTTTTCACTTTATCCAAGAGCGAAATCACTTTATTAAGACATTTAATTAATAAAAATAATTATTATTTTATCATTATCAATATTATTATTATTAAGAATATTTAGCTAGATAATATTTATATATTAATATTCTGTTCAATTTAAGGTATTGGTACATCCTAAGTGCAAACCAATTTGCCTGATGTCAAGCTCCGCAGAATCATCTTAATTTTCATAAAATATAAATGAATTACCTAAAAATAATAATTTAGAAATACCTTTAGCATCTTCTAGTAAAGAAAATAATGATAAATCATATTGGTTAGCTATTCTTAATCCTGACATAGTGGAAGACAATCTAATAATTTGATTTATTTGATTGAGTACACTAATATATAAGAATATGACATACATTCTCATTTATATTTTATGTTATTAGGTAGAGAATCTAAAAGTAGTTTTAGCAATTGGAGCCATAAAAGCTCTTGTGATTGCAAAGAAACCTTTCATCACAAATAAAATTTATAAATATTATTGATAAATTTGTAATAATATTTTTCATTATCTTCTAATACCACCCCTTTCTAAAGCTGTTTCTGCTTATGATAATAGCATTAATTCATTATCCCATCCATCATTAAGTTATTTATTTTATTCTTATCTAATGAAATAAAAAGTAAAAATACCTAGATATCCATCCAGAATTTACATTATCAAGATTGGATTAAGCAGTATCTAAATTTGATTGTGCATCCTTCAATAATCCTTATTTAGTAGCAATTTCTCCATCTTTTGTTTCAATGTCTCCTTTTAATTATGGAATAATTTCATTATTTAATAAATTGATGGTTTCTTCTAAAGAAGCCAAAAGTCCATTATTGGTTTCTTTTTCTAATTAAGCATTCATTAATAAAGCTGATTTTGTAGCTACTAAATCTTCTCTTAAATTATGAAGTAATTTAATAGCATTACCTGCTTATTCTTAATCAGCAAAACTATAATATTTAATAATTATAATTACCCTTATGTACTCATTTAGATTAATACTTTTGATAATGGTTCAAAAAGATGAGGAAGATGAGATACTTCACTTAATCTTCTTGAAAAAGTTGCTGCTGAAACTGCCAAATCTTCTTAGTTTACTTCAATAAATGATGATTCTAATAAAATTATTAGTTTAATTTACATTTAATAACTTGTAATTTTGCTATCACTTAATCGACTATTGATATTGATTAATCGTATTCTGCTGTCTTTTTTGATGTTGCTTAATCATTATTCTAGACTGTTCTTTACAATTAACCTTAATTTCTTTAAGCATCACTCAATTATTGACTTTTATCATATAATGATTATTATAAACTGTTTCTATCTTTTCTAAATGTTGTAATATCACTCTAATGTTATGCAACCTTAAATTAAATTAATCTTATATTATTACTTCTGTACTATATTCTGTAACTTGATTTTAATAGAACTCTGAATCACTCAAAAATTATTAATAGTAAGTATCTAACTATGCTGCCTCTTCTTCTTTTGCCTCTTATGTTGATGCAACTATATCATCTATTGCTGTAAATAATGGACTAAAATCCACTTCTGTAAATTATTGCAATGATATCATATTTAAAATAGTTTTTCCTAATTTACTTTTTGTCAATTATCCCAACTATTCTTCAAACATACTTGCCTAGCTTAATCATATTTTTGACAAGATTACTTTGTAGTTTATGTGCAATATGCTATTGCAATTATACATAAAAGTGCATAAATTCTCATTAAAACGGATATTATTAATATTATTATTATATTATAAATATATATAAATTGTTTTTCATCATTCTTAAATAACATTATTCTTTTCTTCTTCTAAACCTTCTTCAATTGCATCATCATTTAAATTATCAATTACAACCATAGGTGATTACAATGGTGTATGTTCCTATTAAAAGAATTATAAAGGTTGCTCATTGTTTTAATCTACAGATTTTGTTGGTGAACCTATTCTTGATGATGAATGTATTGATAATTTCTTTTCTTTCTCAAAATAATCCTAAACTTATTCTGGTTTTGGATGCAAAAACTAAATCTTATTCTGTTCACTACGGAATTCTAAAAAATGTAATAAAGCTTTCAAACATTTTTATTTATCCTAAAAATAAATCGATATATACTAATATAATATATAACCACGTTTACCTTTTTTAAATTCAATTCCGTTTCACAGAAATACATCTATTCTGTTGCATCCCAAGTTTTCATTTACACAAACGATTCCTTCTCTTCAATAAACAATATCACAAACACACTCTTCGTTGTATTTAAATTATTTATAGTTCTCAAAATTAAGGTTCCATCCGCCTTACATCTAACAAAAATCCTTTTATATTCTTTATAATTAGATTAGATTTTCCTATTTCTAAACTTCATTTGCATAGGTCTTATAGTACTTTCAACAAATAAAATTACATTGTCTTCTGCCTTCAATTTTACTGATTATTAATCCTATTAATTAAAACATAAATATATAAATTTTGAATTTATTATTTATAAATTCTTAGTTAAAATCTTAGCCATATTTTCTGGACTCTTCTCATGAGTTAGAATCTCAGCATCATCTGGTGTCAAATACCAATAAAATGGTTCCTATCTTTCTTTTAAATTTTGAGCTTTGATTTCTAATATTCTTTCATGATCTTCAAATACTGAATCCCTATCTTAATTTAATATTTTTTGTATCTTATTTTTCACTGAACTTATAACAATTAAGTATTTCTTTCCAGTGTAATATAATGTTTCTTTTGCAAGCACATTTGTTGCATAAGGTTTTTAAGATAAACGCATACCTCTATTAATCATAGATGGAATCTAAAGTTATGATTAGATTTATGATTCCAATCTACCTCCTCCAATACTAAGAGGATTTATTAATGATGATTGAATTCTACTTTTATCAATAAGAAGACTTCCTGCAAATTAATCCATTCTAACTCCTTTTATCAAATTTTAACTTAAAATTTTAACTGTATTTGTATCTTTTACATTAAAATTCGGATATAACTTTTTTACACTTGATAAATCAACTTACAATTTGGTTACATTATTTTAAGAATCATCATATGATTTCTTCTCTAATATTTATTTTGAATTAGTATATACAATATTGATTAGAGTATTTCCTTATTTTTCCTAATCAACTAATATTTCTTATACATCTTTTTCAATCATTTTTTCATCAACCATTATATTTTATTATTCATTTTAAACAAATTCATCAAATGTTGTTGAAATTCCATCATCTTATACTTTTTAAAATGCATATTCATCAAATTTTATTATACCTCTCTCAATATAAATTTTATTGATAAAATGATTTACTAAAGATTATGCACCTATATCAATTAATTAAAAATTATCATGAGGATAAGAGGCTCTCATTTTAGTTTTTCTTTAACTTTTATTTATAGGTATTAATTCAAAAGTATATATTGTTTAATTTGGAATCTTACCTGGTTATTTGTATACATTTACAATATAAAAATGATTTTCATCATCTTCTCTTATTTATTTAAAAGATCTTTTAATAAATTCTCCTAAGTGTTTATTCTTTTCTTCAATTTATCTTTTTCTAGCTAACTTAGTTTATAACCATTTCTTTAATAGTTTTTTTCTAAATGTAGATTGAGTAGCAATAACTGCAAAAGTCATTAATTAAAATTTAGTTTCATGAGATTGATTCTTCTTTTTTTTCTTGGTTATATGGCTTTCTATCATAGTGATAGGAAGAGTTAATGAAAATTGAAACTTATTGAAATTGACAACAAGGTTCTTTTATATTAGTAAGATTAATGGAGTCATTAGTGATCTATAATATTCAATAGTTTTCATTTTATCATAATGGGAGAAGATTGCAAAATCAATTCTCTATAAATCTAATTAATCTTATTTTTTAGTTTATGAATTAATTAATTAATCACTTTATTATGATATTTTATCTAAATTGATAATAAATTATTTTTCTCTTAATCTTCTTTTACTCTTTAGAGTTTTACTTCTTTCAACAAGATGACCCTATGGAGTAACAAAAGTTAATTCACGCATATTGAGTTATAGATTACCAGATTATTTAATTAAAAAATAAGCAATTTCTATATAATGTTAGCCATTATTTAAAATAAACTTATGTATATGAATTTTAGAACGTTTTAATTATTTATACAATTTAAATTTCTCTACCATTCTTTTGACCATTAACATTCCTTAAATTTTTTAAACAAATTTTTCTCTTAAAAATAAAGATAAATCACCTCTTAACTCTTCAAAATTATGACTATGATCTTTTTCATTGATAGTAATTACTTTAGTAATAGTTCTAGAGAATTCTTTAAAGAATTTAATAATTCTTTTATTACTTAAATCTTTTAATCTTTCATCAACATATTTAGATTAAAAATGATGTGTATCAATTTCAATCACACGTTTTTCATTAGTATTATTAAAATGAATGATTATTTTAACAATCATTTATTCTCTATGAAATTCATAGAATAAAGTACTAATATCTTTTTGATAGATAGCAATCACAACTTTATCAGTCATTTGATCAGGATGAACTTCCTCTATTTCTTAATCAATTGGTTATCCCTTTTTTGAAGATTTAGCTTCATTGAATTCATATGCTAAATAGTCATCAACAATTTTTTATAATTTAATTTCATCTTTTGAGAATATAAACTTCTCATCTTGAAAATCAATTAATGGTAAAATAGTATTTTAAGGATTTTCTTTAATATATGAATAAGGGAGTTCATAATTATTAACAAGATCTGATTTTAATATTGTAGCCTTATATGTTTTAGCAGTATAAATATTTTCTCCATGAATTACAAATAATTAAGTATTGATTTGATAAAAGATTTACAATTTGAATTACCCATCATAAAATGTTAGATTAAAATCAGTTACAAATTCCATATCTTCTTTAGTTGATAATTATGATTTAACATCATTAATAGATAATTACTCTGGATTTATATCATTGAATAAATTAGGATTAGTACCATATTCTGTAGTAGGTAAAACATTTTAAACATAAGCTTTAATTGAAGTTTCATCTTCCTCATCTACATGTTTTGTAGTTTTAATTTATTAAGCAAGTTAAATTTTAAAATCCCGAAATACATTCTAAAGAGCAGATACAAAATTTTTTTATTTATTATCATCTGCTGAATGATTTAATCTCATTTCTGGAGGATCTTCTAAACAGGAAACGTATTATAATAAATATTTATCCCTTAAAGTTGATCCAATTTTCAATCTTGCTTCTAGAGTTGTCTCCTTCTTTTAATTAACATCATCCTCTTCTCCTTATAAAGATAATATTTCACCATGAACTTAATCAACACTTTTACATTCAACCTTTTATTCTCCTTTTTTATTTTTAATTATTCGTGTTACCTCTACCATTCTTTAAGCTACTGTTATTATTTCAGTTCTTGATAATGGATAAAATAATTTTTAATAAAATGGTACACATTTATCAAAAGCATAAACATGTTCTAAATTTTTTGAAGTTATTAAAACACTTTAATATTCACTTTAACCCATCAAAGAAGTAGTTGGATCTGTTCTCTCTATTTCCAAATATAATGTTGTTAAACAAGCCCTTGAATTCATATCTTATCCATAAATAATAGCCCTTCTTACCAAAATTTCTCTCTCTACATCCTTTTACTCACCAACATTAAATCTACTTCTATTTATCTTCTTTATCAAACATCGTCGTTTCAATAAGTAACGTAATACTGCTCTCTATATTAATACTATAGATTCATCTTTATTCTTTGTTGTATACTCTTCCTTTCCTCCTCTTTTCTAATAATCTTCCTATTTTTACACCCAATAATTAGCTTCATCACTATATTCTATACTTGGTCCATCCAAATCTATTTTCAATATTTCATATATATTATCTTTATTTATCTCACCTAAATTTTAAAATACTATCGATTTGATTTCCAAATCATTTGATTTCTTTTGTGTTTCATAATTTATTATATATAAATAATGCTTCTTATTCATCATATGTTATGCTTTAACAATCTTTATGTAATGACCAGTTACTGTTTTTATTAATTTTGTTGAATAAATTTACTTTTATTTTTAATTTACCCATTTTTTTATCCTTAATCTTTGTAAATATCCTTTCATAAATGATTATATAAATTTTATTGCTATTAATTCATTTTAAAGCAATTATTTTGTATAAAGAGGTGGCTTAACTACTCTAATCTCTTCTTCAAATGGAACTAAATCATTATACTCAAAATTATTTATCCCCTATATATACAACTTATTATTTTCAATCAAAATTAATTCTTATATTATCACAGCTGTTCTTTAAAGGGCCAATCGAAATTAAGTTTAAAATTCTGCTAAACATCTTACTACATATTTTCCATCAACTTCATTCATTATTATAAATTATTATGATACTGTTTATAGATTCTTTAGATTCCTTAATAATTAGTTCTCCTCTATTATAAAACATTCTAATTCATCTATATATTAATGTAATAAACCAAGAGATTTTAAAAAACTTTAAGTATCCATCTCAAAATAGTATGATTATTCTTTTCTCTTATTCTTAACTCCATGCACTAAAGAAAAACGCACAAAAGAATCATCATTTGTAATCCCAAAAGTAAATATATAAGAATCCTTTAATGGCTCTATTTTCTCATGAATCATTTAATTAGGATGACAAAAACTTTATCTCAAAGTTTAAAATTATCTTGTTTTAAGTATATATTTGTGTAAGAGCATTCGTTTATAAGCTTTATATGCTTCTAATAAAGATATAATTCGCTTATAAGCCTAATTTTCAGTATTTGGATATTTCTTTAATCTATTTTTTTAAACTATTTTTCTTGTAATGTTTCTCATCTTCAACTCTTATAATTTCCTTTTTATAAATCTCTAAAATTTCTTTAATTTTAATTCATCTGAAGGTAATAATTCTCCTTAATCCTTCTTAGCTTTCTTAAGACAATAATATTTCTTCCTCTCTTTTTTCATTCTTATTTAAGCTTAAATTTTTGCTATACTATTGGCATTGTATATCTATTCCTCAATTTCTCTTATAATCTATTATTCTTTCTCTAATAAATTATCATCTACTTTTTATTTAGACGTATTTTATTTATTCAAAAAATTTAATCTTTATTCCTTAGTAAATGTTTTTGTTTAAGTTAACTTTATTTCTGAAGTTTTTTCATTAAGTCTTTACTTTTTAATCTCTGTATCAGATGGCTCTGAATTTGACCATTATTCCAATTATATCTATTCTATTTAACTCAATTTCTTATTAACTATCTAAACTTATTTTTTCTATTGAATATCTTCCTCTTTTAAATTCATCTCCATTTATTTCACCTCTTCCTTTATTTCCATAGGTTTTTGATGTTAAACAAATTCATCATCTGTCATTCCTTTTTTAATTGTTGCACTACTATCTCTCCTAAAACTAGAATCTTCCATATAATTATTTTTTTTTTAAAGGTTAAATTTTCTAGTTTAACATTATGGAGTAGTTTATTAAAAACTTTCATCTATTGGAACTTCATATTATTTCTTTAGTTATAAAACTGTTTTAAAAAGACCTGGTTATTATTAATTCATTGTTATAATCAACTTTTACTTAGCTTAATGATGTTGACTATGAAATTTTTAAAACAAAGGATCATGATTACCTAAATGTTCAAGTACAAATTATAATGATCTTTTATATTGTTTTACAGCTTCCTCCAAATGATCTAATGACTCTAATTCAAATGCATAATTAAAATTAGCCAAAGCCAAATATCTTACATTTTCAATAGAATTAGGATCAAATTCCTTCTTACCAGCTTAAATTGCTTTTTATGAAGCCTTTAAAGCTTTATCATGCCTTTCATACATAGAAATTATTTATACATATTCATTTAACTTAAAACAGTTGTAATGTTCAAATATGTTATTGTCTCTAACTTTAACTAATCATACATCTAGACTAATTGTAGAGCATTCTCTAAAGCATTAAATGCTAATTGTGTTTATCCAATCCTACGATAAACACAACCTAAATTATTATAGGCTAAACAACTATTAAAATAAGATATTGCATACGTACATCTGAGTTGGAATTTCTTAAAATGATTAATGTTATATAATCCACTAAAGAATCATTATACATGTCTCATGAAGTCCATGTTTTTCTATTAATTTCATTGCAAATTTGTTTAGTTGTTTAAACATAGCCTCTACTTCACTCTATTACTAACTAGTTCCTTTTAAAGCCATCAGTTCTATTCTTAAAATAAATTCTACATTTTTCATAGAATCCTAATGACTCCAAAACTTAAGTTTTCTTTAATTGTTAGTCAGGAGTTTCAATTGATGAAGCAGAAGGTTTTGAAATAGGCTAAAAAAGTGATTAATGAGTTGATTTTTTTCTTGATGTCGTCTTTTGATCCACTTTTGGTAATACTGAAATTGTAGAAGCAGGTCTCATTAGTTATATTTGCAAATTTTTATATTTCAATTATTTTACTAACAAAAAACCAAATAAATGATTAGAAAAATAAATAGGAATAGTTATTTTTTCTTCCAATAATAGAGATTCACATTACGTTAAATAATACATTATCAAGATAACTAGTCTAAAACCAATGTACTAAGCCTTCTTTTAAACAATGGTGACTTACACATTTGTAGTGTACAACTCTTTATTGTTGAACAAGAAGTGGCTTCAGAAATCTCAGTGTCAGAATCCATAGATCTAAATGAGAAGATAGTTTTTTTCTTCGACAACTCAAAGTTGATTTGTTTTTATTAGGGATCTGTGAATTACTCTAATAATAACTCTTCCTCTAGATATTGGATAATCTTCTTCTCTTTTTCACTGATTTCTGTAGTTGTTATCTCTCTTACGATAGTATCATTCATTAATAATTAATCTTATCTTAATTATATTATGCTCTTCAAAATTTCTAATATCTTGTTTTAAACTAAAATAAGTTAATATTATTCAAATAATTAATGTATTTCAAGATTCACATTCAAAGAAAATGTGCAAAAAGATATTAATTGATAATTTCATAATATGAAATAGTTTCCAAAACACATTACATAATCCTTACTATTTCAACTCGCCTATTTTTCACAGATCTTCTGCTTTCTATTAGCTAGAGTAGCAACTTTTTTTATATATGTTAGTCATTTCTTAATTTTATACTTTCTATATATTATCAATATTTTATTCATAACATATTTGACAATACAACTTATAGCCTTTATTTTACCAAATAAATTATGAATAATTTCCTATTTACTTATAATTCATTTAAAAATTCGATAATTTCATCAAGATTTTGAAAACATGAATGATAATATTAAACCTTAAACAACTTCTACATATCTTCATGAAGTTGTAACTTTTAGATTTTAGTTTTATTCAATTGCTAATATGTTTTTAAACTAAACTGATACAAAGAGAGAATATATGTATTATTTCTCATTTCTAAATTTAGACTCAAAATATACTCATCTTTCAATTAAATTAATACATATATTCTAGAAATAATCATAATATTTATAATTCATAAATGAATTCATAATCGTCAATATAATTTTTAGGGTTGCCTATAAGTATATTTAACAAAGATCCTATAATAATTAATCAAAAGTTGCTCATAAAAATGATGATGTCATATTATATTATAATAAATAATTAGTAATAATTTTATTTTAATTATTTTAAAGAAAAGTAGATTTTGTGACTTTTGATGAATTTTTTAAGATTTAAAATACTTTGATACTAGAAGATTAAAAAAATTGAAAATTTTAGTATATCATATTTTTTTTGGTAATAATTTAGATTAGTTTATATTTTTAATGAAATAATCTATATCCTAAGTATTTTGAATATATTATTTAAAATAAGTATGGTTCGAAACATATCGATATTGTGAATTTAGAACTTAAAATAATTTGATTCTTGAAGTTAATAGAGAGATATAAAATATTATAATAGAATAGCCACTCAATAGATGGCTTTATTACTACATTATAATAATATAATTTTCAAGGAAACTTAAAAAATATGTAGAGAAATAAAAGTGAGTTGATATATTACCATTATAACTGTTTGATGTTATGTGTGATTTATTGAAATTATATAGGGGGGAAATCATAAAATGGTTTTGATTCAGAACAAATTATGCAACTGGAAGCTATTAGTTATTTTTGATTTAGAAATGGAAATAAATAATATTTTAATTTAAATAAAATTATTATTACGATTTATAAAATTTTACTAATTTATATATAAATTAATTTATTATCAATGGGATTGTATTTAACAAAACCAGAGACAACAAAATTAACTCAATCAGGAAAATTATTTGATTTTGCTTATACATCAACATCATTATAAGGTTGGTAAATTCAATAGGATGAATTTATTATAATTAAAGAGAAATTTGATCAAGACAATTGTTTATTCTGTATAGTAGAACAATATGGTGGAATAGAATATGGGAAATATATTCAAGATCATATAGTAGAAGCATTAGTCAATGATTAAGAATATAAATAAAAAAATTATGACAAAGCAATTATTGGTTTATATGAAAGATTAGATAATTAATTAAAAAACTAATTTAAAGAAAGTACTTGTTATCAGGGATTAACTTTATTATTAACATTAATAACTAATGAAAATATTTATGTAGCAAATGCAGGAGTAATATGTCTATTTTAATAGAATAGTTATCGAGATGCGTTATTAGATATGAAGGTAAACATAAAGTAATGAGTGTTGAACATTATCCAATGAACGATCTTGAAAAGTAAAGAATACTTGCAGCTGGAGGAGAAGTTTGGGAAAATAGATTAAATGCTCATCTTCCATATAGTAGAGGATTAGGAAATTTTGAATACAAAGCCAATTCTAATTTAGAACAAAACAAATAATTACTTATTTCTGTACCAAGCATAAAATATGTTGAGAAAGAGGATACTGAATTAATCTTAATGGGAAGTCATGGTTATATTTATTCAGATGATTAATTTTAGGTTTTTGGGAAACTTGGACAAATAGTGCTATCACTGAACTTATTTTAGAAAGAATTAAATAAGGAAAACCATTGAATGATATCTTAGAAGCAATTTGTGATTCTATTGTTGCTTAGAATGTTGAATCTGAATATGGAAAAGATAATATTTCTAGCATTTTAATTTATTTTTAAAGAGGATAAAAATTAGTTATTTGAGTTTATTCAATAATTTAAAATAATTAATTTTTAATATCTAAATGTTAAAAAAACAAGAATCTCAACCTTTTTTGTAAAGCTAATTTGAAGTACCATTTCAATGTAGAGTTGTTCGTAAACATTTTTTCAAGGATAGAGTTTACTAGTTAAAATTACATAATAATTAAATCACCATGACATATGTAACTCATATTCATTTATTATAGCACTTAAATATTGATGATCCAAAATATATTATGAATATTGAAGAATGCACTACTTTTTAATGGTTAATAAAACAATAAAGATTAGTAGGTTTTAAATTTCCTTATATGGGGAAAATTAAAGAGTTTTACTCAGATCAAAATGATCTCATATAACTTAGATAGAGATTAGGTAATAAAATGACTTTCCTCAATCTAAGTTAAAATTATAAATATCTTTCAACGTTAGAAGCAGGATCGTTTGGTTAGGTTTTTATATTTAATAACTATTTCATAGGTTACAACAAATGAATGTTATTTTAATAATAAGAAAGTGGCTATTAAACATATATTACTTAATGGAAAAAAAGATCAATAAAAACTTATAGAAAATGAAATATAGATTCTGAGATCAATTAAACATCCTAAATTGGTTGAAATATATGAAGTGTTTAAATCTGAATTATATTACTAAATTGTGACTGAATTTATTGAAGGTGATAATTTAAAACAGCAAATATTAAATAAATTAAGCCAAATTAAAAATGAATAAATTTTAGAAATTATGCAAGTATAAATTAAATAATAATTAAGTAATTATTTGAAGCTTTAACTTTTCTTCATCGTAATTCAATACTTCATAGAGATATCAAACCAGCAAACATAATGTATCATAATAATAAATTAAAATTGATTGATTTTGGACTTGCTTGTTATGATGGTAAATAATTAATTGAAAATCCTAATTGTGGTACAGAAGGGTATGTTGCCCCAGAGGTTTTAAATGTTCATTTAACTAAATTGAACTATGATTTTAAAGTTGACGTTTATGGAGCTGGATGTGTTTTATATATGCTTTTAACAGGAACAAAATTTTCATAATCTAATTGCTCTAATTTTAGTTTTCAAAAAAATAAAACATATCAAAATAATGAAAATACTTAATTGTTCGAATTAGTTAAAATTATGACTAGAGCTAATCCACTTGATAGACCATCAAGTTTTTAAGTGCTAGAATTAATAAGATTAATTAAAGATAATAATGCTTATGATATCAATTTATGGTATAGTAATGCATTTAATCTTTCTAATTCGAATAACTCTTATTAGACAGCCTCAACAGCTAGATATATTCATGCTTCTAAGAATTAAAAAAGTGTTTGTAGTTTTAATAGTGCCAGAGGTTTAGGTTAGACATTCTCAAAATAAATTATAAAATGATTATATTGATTTTATTCTTGTTTTATTTCAAATAATCTTAAATAAAGAATAATTATTTTTCTAATATTATATAAATTCTATTTTTATCATTTAAATTTCAATAGAATACCTTTGAATATGGGAACTCCACCAATATTTAACTAATAAATTGGAATTAGATTATTTACATTGCTTATTTAATTAGAACTTCTTTCAAACATTTATTGAGATTTCTTTTAATTTAATTTATATTCCCAAGAATAAGATCTCTCACGAGGATCTTCTATTGGATCTTCAGCAGGTCCACATATAGGAGTAATCAACTATTTACTTTTTTAAATATTCATACTTGAGATTTAGATTTTTACTTATTTAAAGAAGATGCTGCTTATGCTTTTCTTTCTTTTTTCAAGATATCACGTTATTACTTATATTACATATATTCTAAATACTTTATCAATCTTTTTTAGATATAAACATTGAGATTTGAGAATGAAATTTTTCATAATCAAACTTTTACATACTCCTTAACATTAGAAGAGATTTTTGAAGAAATAATCTAACTGTATTCTTCTCTCTTCTAATAATTCTTCATTGTTATTGGTGGATCTCCACCAATTAGACGAAGGAAACTTCGGCAAACTCGTTTTAAGAGTCTGTAAGGATTCATGCAATAATTTTAAATGGGAATATCGATAATCTACTTAAAAAGTCCATCTTTAATTAAGTTCTGTGAAACTATGTTTAAAAATCTTATAAAATTCTTACATTAATTGATATTAGACAACATCATCATTCTTTTTAAAAGAGGGAACACAAATTTAGATAACAAACTCATTTTCTTACATATAATTATTTATTTAATGTTTTTATATTCTTACTTTTCGTATTTTTAATATTTTTCTTTTGTGTTATCTTAATATCTTCCTCAAGGAAAATATTACATAAGAAAACTAATTTCAGTTTCCAATACTATAAAGAGTTATAACTGATTTTTTATGATTTATGATTACATATTAATCAATTAAATCTGATATTCTCAAATATTTTATATTATAATTTATTACGTTAAAAAGATTGAATGTTATAAAATAATTATAATTAATTATCAAGAATTTAATATTTTTATTATTTCTTAATATTCTAAAATTAAGTGTTTAATCTAATATATTGAAAGATTATATTACTTCAAATGGGGTTTAAGTCTTAAATTTAAAATTTTAATTTTTTATTTTACAAGTTAATTCAATAGGAAATGATTTTATTTCTGTTATCTAATCATATTCCATTCTACCTAATTGATTACGGCTTTTTGAGTCTATGAAATGTAAACCATTGTAATTTAATCCTTCTATTATTAATTTTTATACCTATAAATATATGAGCCTATAATTTAAATCCAAAATTTCCCTACTAAACCATCTATATTACTTCTTTGGGGCATTCTACAAAAAATAATTACATTCCAAAAAAAAAGTTATCCTCAAAACAACTTTTTATGAATAAATTTGATAAATTCTAAAGGCTCAAATTTTTTTTATTTTGCTACATTTACTTTGATTAATTTGAAAATTCAGCTATTTTTTTTTCTATTTATGCCACTTACCTTTAAATCTATTCTAACCAAAGTTTCTCAGAATGTTATTTAATTATAGAACTTGGTATTGCTTTTTTTAATAAATTTTTATCAATTTTCTACTAGGTTGCAATTATATAGTATGCAATTATTAAACAAAAATCTAAGAAATTAAAAGGATTTTCTCCATTTCTTGCTTAAAATACAATTTCAAACATTAAATATTTAGATCTTATTTGATCTTATTGATATTAAATTTCTTCCTACTTCCAAGGTAAATATAAATATTTTCGAAATATAAATTGAAACTTTGTTCCATTATGAAAAATCTTTTTTAATGCTTAAAAAAAACCTTATTTACTTTTATCTAAAAGTGTTGATATCTTTTCTTCATCATCTACTACTCTTATAATTCCTCCAGTATCTACAATAAATATTTTAAAATCAACAAAATAATTTAAATTTATATAATTTGCAATAGCTTTTTTAATAAACCACGTTCGTGTATTCTTTTGAAATCCAACTTAGAGTGTTTATTCAGTCAATAATGTTATTTCAATATAATAAGGCTATAATTAAGCTTCATTTCCAATTTTTATTAATTAATCATCTTTATTTATATTTGAGGAATATGTTTATTATTGCAATTATTAAAGAAGCTCTAATGAAGAATTCTTTTAATTTTAACTTTATCTTAATTCTAACATATTCTAAAACATTTCTGGATTTTATCTTTTAAGCTCAGGAAAATTGTACAATCTAGGATCTAAATATAATATTTCCAAAACCTACTATTAATATTCAATGTTCTCAAAAATCTTAGGAGAATTTAGAACCATTTACAATAATTATTCTATTTTTAACTTTCTTTCATCAATTATTTTTTCTTTTTTTGATGATAAAGTTTTTGTTAAATTTGGAATTTTCAGTTTATTATCATATTTATTGATAATTTATAAGAGATTTTTCATTTAACTAAATCTTATTTGAGTTTTGACGATAATGCTTTCAACTGTAAAAATTGTTTAATAAAATGTTACTTTCTTGTTTAATTTTTAATCTATTTCAGTCCCTTAAATTTCTACTTTAATACAAATATTATTCTCTTATTTTTTATCATTTTTTGATTAAAACAATTCAACTTATTAATTAATGATATTTTAAATTTTCATCATAAACTATTATTTAGAATCACTATCCTCATTAACAATAACAATTGTTTCATTACGAGAAACAACTTCAAAAGAATTTTTTAAAATTACTAAATCTTTTAAATCTTTTAGATAAGATTGATATGTAATTGGAATATGTAGTTTGTATTTCAGAACATTTTATTTGCCTTACTTTGCAAATAAAAGTAAATTATTAAATGCATAAATTATTATTCTTTATTCAATTTTCTTTGTAAATATTGAACAAATATCTTCAAATATAAAACACATATTAGGTTTTAAAATTTGTAAATTTTATATATTTTCAAATTACTAATGTAATTCAATTAATTTAGCTTGTTTTAAATAGACATTCATTTCATCATTATTTTTATCATTAATCTTTTCAATAGTTTCTAAACAATATTTCACATTCTAATAATCAGGATGAGAAGGAAGAGTATGTTTTAACAAATCCTTGAATAAAAGTACATATTTAGGTAATCTTTAAACAGGTTTAATAGTATAATCATTTAATGATAAGCCTTTTAATAAATTTAATTTGGTAATATCTTTCATAAATTATATAAAGCCAGGTTAAATTTCAAATTAACTACACAATTTTCTAGCTTAATCATAAGCCTTACAATATTCATAATAAAATATAAATCCATTAAGAAGTGGAACTATATTTTACATCACAATAGCATTTGGATCCTTAAGATCATTTTACTTTTAAAACTCACTTAAAAATTCAGTATTAAATTTTAGAATTTCATGAATGTTAAACATCATCTTAATCTCATCTTCTTTTTATGGAAACTTTTCAACTAATAAATTTTTAACTGTATTTAAAATCTTTAAATCAGAAACATATTTATCTTCTGATTAAACTAATTCATTTAGTACATTGATTCTATATCTATTCATTTTTTATTTAAGTTATAGTTCATTTTCAATCCTTTCCTTTCTATCTTTTTCAAGTTTTTATTTAATAAATCTTTAAATGAATAGAATCTTGTCAATCTATTCTAAGTAATAATCATCATCTCTTACAAATATTAATTAACTTTTATAATCAATAATTAGTTTTGATTTCAAAATTGATTATGATCTATCTTATAAACTTATTTATTAATAATCCATCGATTATCTTTATGATCTTTTAATTTCAGTAGTTAATTCATTTGTTATCATACCTACATAAATCCTATCTTCACTTTATAATTCTTTATGATTAACTTTCTAAATTATTTCTTTGACACTTAATTAATCATTCTTCTCAATTTCTTCATCTGACTCTTCCTCTTATTAAGCTTACCTTTCAATTTATTTTTATAACTATCCCTCTATTTTCTATCTAACCTCTGGATTTTCATGTAACATTTAATTTAAGGTTTAGATTACATCATTTTCTCTTGTTGTTTAATTTTACTCTTGTTATTCTTATTAACTATATTTAATTTATATACACTAAATACTTTTACATTAAATTAGAACCTTATTGACCATAATTAATCTAAGTAGATTTTGACATTTTATTTAATTGTTCTGCTTCTTCGCGTTCTTTTTTTTATCTCTCCAATTATTAAATTCTTTCTTTAACATTCCTAAAATGAATATTGTAAATTACATCTAACAAAATAGATTGCGATATGAAAATTAATCAATTTTAAACTTAAATAGTAATATAATTTATAATCAATGGAATCTTTGCAAAACAAAATAAATTTAAATAACTAAGAATTCAATAAAACCTTCTTTCATAATTGAAAATTAGATTTACCAAAAAAAGGTTTTAGACAAAAATGTAGAATAAATTATGTTTAATTAATAATTGTTTTTATAAGTAAAATGAAATAATAAAAGATTTTATACTTTATTTTCAGTTATCTAACCTGAATGTCACAACCTTCCTTGACTTAAACTGTTAAGATTTTTAAGACTGTATAGTTTATTCTAAAATAATTTATTAAGACTTTGTAGTTTATTCTAAAAAAGCTTTTGATTCTTAAGGAGCTTAAAGTGGTTTTGTAAAATAATTCTTAATTCTTGAGATGATATTACGAAGAACTTAATAAATTTTAATCAGATAATCAAAATGCTGTTTAACATCAAGAAAGAATTAAAATAATATTAAAAATGTACATAATGTGATTATGAACCAACCAATTAATATTTCATTGTCTTCATTTGATTCTTTTTTTTGTTAACAAAATAATATGACTATTACTATTTCAACTAAAAAAATAATAATTTCTGAACCAATAATTTTATAATGTTCATAAATATCTTCTAAAGGTTTATTGAATTGTAAATAGATGATAAATGCAACATTTAATAATGAGCAAGTTAATATAGTGAATAAGGTTTCGCAATAACAAAATACCAAAATAAAAATGAAAAACACTTTTTTACATAAAAGAATGAGATTATAAAATTTGGAGTAAGGTTTTGATTCTCTTATTTTAATACTTTCAAATATGGCTCCATATTTTTATATAACCTATTATTATTTAAAATGATAAGGATGGTTATTCATTATGGAGAATCCTTAAAAAATAAAAACCACTTGAATTGAAAAAAATAAAACACTCATTATGAGACTTGAAGTTAAAAAGGAATTTTAAATATTGTATGTTTATAACTGTAGAAATATGGCAAGATTGTAATCATATGCAACTGACATAAAAGTTCTTAAAAATCCAGATCCAAGAAAATAAATAATTTTAAGTAAGATTTTTTAGACATATCTAATTATTCGAAGAATGAGATATTTAATAAAGTTAGGTTCATAATCTATATATAGATTATCTGAAGTATAATATGTAATTAATTTAGTTACGATTTTAAATCCAATAATACAAAAGATATAAATAGATAATGTAGTCATAAATGTTATAAAAACAGTAAATGCATTAATGTAAAAAGTAGATGAATAACCTTTAAGAACAAATTTATAATGAGGTTCAGGTGATATAACATAGCTATTAACTAAATCTTCAATACTAAGAAAAACTTTAAGGAAATCAAATTGAGCAAAATCAAATAGTTAAAAATAAGTATCTACATTATATGGATATAGAATATTAAAGAATTAAAAATAGGAAATCAATTATAAAACATCCAATAAGTTCCAAAAGATATGCAATCCTCCTACAATAATAGAGAGTAAAGCTAAACCCAAAAGGATATATAAAACATATTTATTAAGATATATTAGACTTTCTGTTGCATTTATCACTTGTTAAGTCGGTTTAAGATATTTTAATAATTAAATATAAAAGATCTATTATTTAAAAGTTATTCCTTATTTTGATTAATAGTTTTAAGGATTTTTAATAGAACATATGAGGATAGGATTTTCATTTTTATCCTTTAATAAGATCTAAACATGGATTTTAAGGATGACATATTCATCAAAATAATCAGTAAGATCTTGTAATTGTAAAATTTCAATTTTTTATTAATCATTTTTAGTACTAAATTAACAAATATCTAAAAAAGAACTTTAGCTTTTTAATGGAATACTTGACTTGAAAATGAGATTTCTCTATTCTTAAAATAAATTGTTGTAAGGGTTTTCTTCAAATATCAGATATGGATAGTTGATTTATTAACAAATATCTTCACATATCCAATCATTTTCAATTAAACAATTATAACACCCATCATTAGAGAATTAATTTCCATCATCACATTCTTCATTAATAACTCTTTGACCATCACCACAAATATTTATACATTTTCCATCTTTTAATTAAAATCCTTATCTACTATCACAAATAATACAAGTTAAATCATTTTCATTTAATAAATTACAAATCAAACAATCATTTGATTTATTTTTGCAAGTTTAACATGATTAATCACATTATTCACATTGATTATTTTAATTAAGAAAATAACCATCTATACAATTTTAACATTATCCCATTTAACATAATTTACATAGCGGATTCTGACAATATGAATGAGAAAATATACAAAAGCTACATTCATCTTTTTGATTATGATTTCCATCATCACAATCCTCATTCCATTATATAATATTGTCACCACATTTACTATAACAGTAATGAGTATCTGGAGGATTTTAATAATTTCTGCAATCTAAACATTCCATCATGTTTGATTCATAATATCCTCTTTTACAAATACATGAGAAAATAGTAGTTTTTGTTGAGGGTTCTCTAGTAATTGGACATCTGATACACATATTGTTTTAATCAGAATTTTAACAAAATTAACATGAAAAATGACAAGGTACACATTCTAATTTATTTTCTATTTCATAATATCCAATTTCGCATATACATTTAGTATTATTTAAATTTAATTTTCTATTTTATTCTTAATAACAGGATGAACATGTAATTATATCTAAGCAAGTTTTACATATTTTATCACATTCAGTACAAATTTCATTTCCTGAATCAAAATATCCATCTTTACATAAACATTAATTTTCAAGTAGATTTCTAAATTAATCAATATAACAACTAGTACAAACAGTAGATTATAATTAACAAGTTTTACAAGTTATATTACACTTAAAACACTCTTTAAAAGATTCTTATGAATAATAACCAAATAAACATTCACATTATTAATACTTTAAAATTCTATTTAAAGAAGGATCACATTTAGTACAAAGTCTAGGGTATTAATGACATGCTTGGCATAATTCAGAACAGGGTTGACAAATTTAATCTTCCATATAATATCCTTCTAAACAACTACATTTATTAATATTCATCCAATAATGATTAGATTCATCACAAATTAAACATCTTTAAATTTTATTTAGATTATCTTCAATATTATATCCACAAAGTAAACATCCCTTATTACAAGGATATTTATAAGTACAAGTATTACTTAATTCCTAAGTTGTTGAACAATAACATTAACCATGTATATTAGAATATTTTGGAAAACATTAAATACATTAATAAGAATTTGAACATTCATAACATCCATCTAAGCATTAAGAACAAGAATTAAATTAGTAATCATAAAAGTATCCCTTTGCACAATTACCAGATTCTAGTGAAATATGTTTTATCCAATTTTGACAATTTCCAGAAGAGTCACATTAATTACAAAATTAGGGACATGGTAAAACCATAACTCTATAATTGAATATTCCATAGTATTAAGATTAATTTCTAAATTATGATATTGAAAATGTTAATAACAAATTATCAATTGATTAGAATGAAGCAAATTCAATAAATACTTCAGCTATATATTCATTCCATTATGCTGAACCCATTATATTTCCAACTGAAATTAATTTAAATTCATTTAAATTTGGAGTAGCAGTTGTAATTTTATAAGTCACTCCGGTAACATTAACAAATATTTGAAATATCTCATTAAATATTAAATCAATGCAAACTACATTTAATTTTATAAAAGCTTTGTAGAATGGTCTATCATTTTTAATTAGATGAGATATTTATTCATAACTCCAAATTGAGAATCCTCCTAATACTGAATATATATTTGAATTATACATAAACTTACTAGTTTTAGATAATTAACCTTCATAATTCTAACTTAAATTCTAAATTTCATCCTAATAATTATTATCATCATATAAAATATTTAATATGTAATCAAATTACCCACTCATACCATTTTCTACACATTCATTTCCTATCAACATAGTTTATAATGGGCATTTAATTAAACATTTATTTGCAAATTTAAAATATCCAGATTTACATGAAATACATGATTTTGGTTATCTAAATGGACAGGTTAAACAGTTATCAATACATTAGTATACACTCGTTGTGATTTATTATTCTAGAATCTCAAAATTAGATAAACACCATCCTCTAAGTGGTTAAATGATTGTAAACTATCCTTCAAATGTTATTTCATTAATTTCATAATCTAAATACATCTAAAAATAGATATCACTCTAATAGCAATTATCAGATTATTAAAAATTGCAAATCTAAATATTATTTACATGTGCTGTTCCTTATGAATGATGTAATACAGGATAACTATAATCATAAATCTATAAAACTGTGTAATTATTAAATTTTAAACATATTTGTCCTCCCACTTACTTAGATTATTGATATCTTAAGAAATATATTCTTAATTTGATCATTATTTCAGAATTACCAATTATTGATAACTATGAATATGCTATCTATTCATTATAAAAAAAGGGGCCTGCCATTTTTTAATTCCCAATTTATGCAATTCTATTAGAATTATCAGTTAAATTTGAATAGTATTTATCTTTTATTATATAAAATAAATAAGTATTGAAATCTCCAAATAGATCTTAAAATAATAAATTTGATATTCCAGATTGACATATTCCTTATGTATCAGGAACATATCCTATAGGACAAGAATTTAAACATTATATATTTGGTGTATCTAATTAAAATAGTGAATTATAACTTTCACCATTATATGAGCAATTACATTATCCTTCAATTAATTTTAGACCTTCTTAACATCTCTCACATTATCCTTATTCATTACATATTTCACAATAGAGATCACAAAATTATACATATAAATAAAATCCTGATAAGGCATATATTTTAATAGGCTAAAGTCCTATTTATTCAATAAATATCTCAATCTAACTCTCTCTAAATTCATTAAAATAATTTAATCTAAACGCAGAGCTATCAGCAGTGTTATTACTTGCAGGTCTATTGCAATAAATTACAGATGTTGGAGTACTTAAAAAAGATTAAGATTAAAGAGTTTCACTAATAATTACTTAATTCAAATAAACCATAGTTTAAACTTCATTCATCTATTCAATATAATAAAAATCTAATTCGATTCTAATAGCAGAGAATTTTCTATTGGTTGGCATTTGAATTTTTCTCCAAATTTTATCTCTTCCTCCAGCTAGATAAGTAGGGGATGTTGGTGTACAAAGAGTGGGATCAATTTATGTTAATGAACTAAGACTTTAATCTGAATTCAATCCAAACCATTCCATACTAGAAGCAATATCAAATAATTCATGTTTATATATTTCCCAATCTACAATTTTCTTATATAATCTTACTACATAAACATAGAAAGATTAACAAAAAGGAAATGATCATCAAGTCCATCGTATCTATAAATATAAATAAATTATTATATAATTCTGACAAAAATTAATTTACTATTTCAAATTATTATATAAATACATTTATTCAATTTTATCATTATAGAACAATTTCTTTTTATATACTTAAATTTTATACGAATACAATAAATATCAATACAATCTAAGATTTTCATTATTTAAAGATTTACATACTTTTCAGTAAAAAAAATTTAATTTAACTAATAAATGATTTTAAAATTATTGATAAATAAATTTTTTATTAATTTATTTTACAAATTTATAAATGAATTGAGTTATCAAAAGTAAACCAATAAGATCGGAGTAAATTCTTTATTTAAACATTTCTTATTCTATAAAAATTCAAATTAAAAATACAATAACACAACTAATTCCAATGCTAAGTTAACAAAATCATTAATAAGCGAATTATTGTGAGTTAATTAAAAATCTGAAAAATATAGACTTTGCTGCTTATATTTAAATAACACAAAAAATAAATTGAAAACAATTTTGTAAGAAATTATGTATTAAAAAATAGTTTAGAGCAAATTTAAAATTCTTATAAAATATCTACTAATATTTTAAAATAAATTTTAGATTAATTACTACTCTCAAAAATTATTTGATATTATAAATAGAAAAGCATCAAACTTATTAAATTTTTCTTCTTTTTTCAAAATACAATAAAATGAATAGAATACTTGAAAGAAAAAAATTAAGTAAAATAGAAAAATAGTGAAAATATCATTCGTAAATTGAATTCATAACTTTTTATCTTATCTCTGTTTAGATGATTCCTTTTGTTTATTAATATTATTTCAATCTGTTTTTCGCATTTAGTAAAATCTCTTTATATTTTTTTGTTTTCTATGATAACTAAGATTAATATACTTTTTATAATTTTATTTGATCAGCATTTTATAATCCTTCAATCAAAGCATCTTTTATTGTTTTAAATTCTAATTTTTTCTTTTGATCTTATTCTTTAACCATTTTAATTAGTTAATCAAATGTAGTAGGATACAATTTTAAGAACAATTCTTGAAATTGCTTTTGATCATCCAAATCAAAAATATCTTAAAATTTAATTCTCGGAATAAATAATAAAAAACAATCTTCAAAAGCATTAATTTCTTCAGTTCTATATTTTAATCCAAGTGTTTCTTATGTGACTATTTCATAATATCCTAATAATGATTAACTTTCATATTTTATAGTGATTTCCTATCTTGTTGCAACAGTATTTTATAACCATACTTTTGTTTTTACTGGCCATCTGTTAGATTTTTCTAAATTAACAACAACTTTCTTTACAAGAACTCCGCTCTTTACTATATAAAAGTTATCAATTTGATCTCCGATTTTATATAGACAATCTTTTGCTGACATGAATTTTCCTTTTAAATCTTCACATAACCTTTATATTTTCTAAGACGAAAAGTTTCTAAAAAAATGTATTGAATTAATAAAATTAATCCATTTTGGTCTTTCTATTTTAAATAGATTATTCAAACATTATTAATAATCCCATCTACTCAATATCAAAATATGAGAATTTTAAGTGCATATTAAAGTAGCATTTCTAGGAGCATCAGTTTCTAATGCTTATCTTCCTAAATGTTCATTATCATGAAACTCTTTAACACAAATATCCTAACATATTTAATTTAAACTTGTACTTTAATTATTACTTTCACAGTTCCTTAAAAAATAATATACATACAATTTCCAATTTCACCTATTTTACATAAAGTTAAATCTGATTCAGATCTTATTTATTTGTAGGTTAATCTACCTGCCAATTCTTATAAAAGTACTAAAGGCATTAATTTAAATAAACTCAATTTTTGTAAATATAATGCTACTATTTATTTTTAAGCTTAATCTCTTTTAAATGTTTCCATTTTACATATTGATACTATCTTTAAATTAATATCGAAATCACTTAATAACCATTTAATTGATTCATTACCTATGAGATTTCCATTTTTAGAAGTCACTTCTTTCTGAAATCCATTTTGGAAAAGAAAATTCATAATTTAAGCTTTTATTAGTTGAAATAACTTATTAAGTTTATTTCTAAACAATTCTTCTATTCACTTGTTAATTTTTATTAACAGAACATCGTATAGAAGATCTTTAAGTTTATGGATTACAAATTGAGAGAGAAAATTGATTTTTTTCCATTTTTGTCTAATTTGGACTTTAATTACATGTCTTAGGTTCTTTATCAATATAATTGTTAAAAAATGATTTTCTTTCAGTTTAATATCCGTATAGCATAGTTTCAAATTTTTATCGATATTTTTTAAGTTTTTTTTCATGACATTCCTCAAAATTAGGTTACATAAAAAATAATAAAATAAGAAATAAATACAAAAAAATAAGATGGTATTCATAATTAAATATTTTCCAAAAGTTTAATAAATTCTTGTTCTTCAATAACTCCATCTTTATTAAAATCAAATTTATCTAAAATATCTTACCATGCTTAATTATCAATTTCTATTCCTCCAAAAATATTTTCTAATTCATTTTTACTAATTGCACCATTTCCATCAATATCAAACATTTTGAAAGCATTTTATATATTATTAATAGTTATTTTTTATTAAAGTACAAAAGCAGCCGATAAAAATTCAGTAAAATCAACTTTACCAGATTCATTTACATCTAATTCTTACATTAATTCATTTACCATTGTTTCTGCTTAAAAATGATCAATATCAGCAGTTAAAATTCCTTTTAATAATTCTTCTTTACTTAATGTACCATCACCATTAATATCCAAAGATTTAAATGTTTAAGATAATTTAACGCTTTCTTCTTTATTAACCAATTAAACTGAAATAAATTAAATGATTGCTGCTCTTAATTTATTTTATGCAGTAAATTAACTAAGTGTTTTAATAATATTATAATCTTAAATTCCATTATTTTAATTATTTTAAATCCAATCATGTTAAAAAGCTTCTTCTATATTGATTCTTTATTTTGGATCAACTACTATCATTTTTATGATTAAATCCTTGACTTAATTACTTAATCTATTCCAACGTTCATGATTTGTATTAAATTTACCTAATTTAGCTAATCTTAAAGTTTCAATATCATTTTATCCTCTAAATGGAGGTCTGCCTATCATCAAAATATATAGTATAACACCACAAGACCATACATCAACTTTTTTATCATATTCTGGTTCTGATATTACTTCAGGTGCAACATAATAAGGAGTTCCAACCTTTTTTGTCAAATTAGATTCATTAACCATTTTTTCACTTGCTCCAAAATCTATCACCTTTAAATTAGCCTCTGGATCTTTTGAATCAAATAAAATATTTTCTGGCTAAATTTTATTTATTAATTAATACTTTTAAATCTCTATGTACTATATTTTTATTATGACAATACATTATTGCTGAAAATACTTATTTCATATATTTTGCTGCTATTCTCTCACTATAATTAGTTATTGTTTTTATTCTATCTAATAATTCGCCTCCTTTACAGTATTCAGTTATTATATAATAATATTTAAAGTCAGCAAATATTTCCAATACTTTAACAATGTTAGGATGATCTAAAGTTTTTAAAATTTCTGTCTCCTCTAATAATGTTTCTTCACAATTTATTGTTTTTCTTAGTATCACTTTTGCAGCTCTCAAATTTTTAGTTGATAAATGTTTAACCAAATAAACTTCACCAAATCCTCCTTATCCTAGTTTTTTTATAATTTCATAATGAGAGAGAAATTTCTCAGTAATACATTACTTTCTAACTAACATTTCTGGTGTTAATTTCATTGTTCCATTTATTGTTTTTTTAATCATTTCTGAATTATTTCCTTCCTTATTTTTTGTTTAATCTTACTACTATTCTAAATCATTTTAATAAATTTATTCTTTAGATAAAGAACTTGATTTTATTCCTGTAGTTTCTTTATCTTGAAATAATATTTTTGTTGTCGCATTTGGACCATTCTGATTAGAAATCACAATTTCTATCTAATCTAATTATCTTTCTTCTATAGTTAAAACTTAAGTTTAAATCTTTAATACCTGTTTCCTCTTTATAACATTTAAATGAACAACAACCCATGATAAGAATAAAGTAAAATATATTTTTTTATAAGATAAAATTTTGTTGATCAATCTATTATACGAGGAGATAATTAGAATTGAATGATAATTATTTTTTGAATAAACTATATCAATTTTGATTATTCATTGCTAAATCCCAGAATTGTTCAACTCCCTTTTCTGCTAATATTCTTTTTACTTCAGCTTCACTTTTAATTTCAATAATTTTCCATTTATTAAATGCATGCTATTTAGCAACTCCTTCCCAAAGTAATATACAACCTTATTTTGAAACATCAGATTTCCATTTAATTCTATTTAAGAGTAATTGTTTATAAAATTTAATTCCTTTAGGTCCACCTTCAGCTACAACAATAGAAGGTACAACTGATTATCCATTTTAATTTGCAATTTAACATACTCCGCATAAGCTGTCTTATTATGCATTCTTGTCTACTTTAAATTTTAATTTTTTAGATTCTAAATTATTAGATGATAAATCATCATCAATTCTAAATACAGCAACTCTAATTTCTTATGAAGCATCTTTTTACCATTTTAATTTTAATTTATCTCCTCTTTATTCTTTAGTTAATTCTCTTTCTTTATTTTATTTAATATGTTTATCTAATCTAGCCTAAATTTATCTTCTTACTTCTTATTCAGCCTTACTTGGATCTATTTATGCTTCTGCTCTTAATATTGCCATCATATTTTATAAAGTTATTCTAGGTGGAGATGGTTTTTATAAACCTAATCTAATTTTATCTTATTTTTCTTTCTAAATATCCATACATATTTTTCTCAATCTTTTCTTTCTTTCTTTTTTTGTTAAAATTGAAGGTAGAGCTGCTTTCTCTCTATTCTATATTAATTCACTTATAATAAATGGTTTAGGATGTTCAAGTAATTTTGTTATTTTTTCTAATAATATAGTTGTATCTGTATATTATAATTATTATAAAAAAGTTATTTGTCTTTGAATTTCTTCTTAAGTATGAGCTGTTGCAGGTTATTTATGTTCTTATTCACTATATATATTTATAGGAATATAATTTGCTTGATATTCTGGATATAATGGCTTATCCCACCATTCTATATTTGGTATCAGATCATGATGTTTCATTTTAACACAAACTCTTTTCAAATTTATTTAATTCGTAGTACTTGTTAAATTCTATGTCTCTTTTTCAGCTACTTTATCATCTAAATTGAACCTTGTTATATTAATTCTTAATTTTTATTATTATTCTCAATAAAATTAAATGCTAACAATTTTCATTTCTATATTTTTGCATTACTGCTTTGTAATGTAAAAATTTTTATCTAAGAATCTTCCTTTATCATTTAAAGAATTATTTAAAATATTTTGAATTTTTGAAATCTTATCAACTTTTTCACGCTTCTACCTTTCTTAATAATTTTTAAATATTTTTATTGATCTTATGTATAATTTTTCCATTAACATCATTTAATTTACCTTCATCAGTTTCATAAATTTCTTCAGGTAATAATTTATCAACCTCTTACTTTGGCTCTTCTAATATTTATCCTAAATCTTTATATTTTTATATAGCTTTTTATTTCTTTTTTTTATGTTTCAGATAAGCCACTAAACTATCAGTATCTGGTCCAAGCACAGCTTTATATTTAGCATCAATAGGCATTGCTAATAATTTTCTATTCAAATCTGGTTATTTAATCTTTGCATTCAAATTTTATTAAGGAACGATTTTAAGGTTTTTTTTCTAAAAATTATGGTGTTAAACATCCTTACTCACACCTTTATTCTTGTTCATATTTTATTAATATTAGATGACATATTGATAAAAATTATATTTAATTATTTAATATATAACACTTAATAAAATCTAAAGAATAAGTATATACAAATTGTTAAAAGAAAGTGTATTAAAAATAATTTGAATAATTATTTTATTTATCAATCATTCCTAAATAATTTTTCATTTATAAATGCTCTTTTTAATGCTTTTTCTTTTTTAATTTCTTCATCAGTTTTTCTAATTCCTTTTATTTGCTTAACTTATAAATAATATAACATACTTTTTCTTACATATCATCATCATATAATTATGTTATTGGTGGTAAAATTTCATGATGAGATTTTCTTTTAACTGATAAAAATCTTTCAATCTTTTCATGTTAATCACCTTAGATATTATGTGCACTCTTTACAAAATTAACTGGTAAATCCTAAATTAATCTTAAAAATATCTATATACTGCTCCATATTTTTTCTTTATATAAAATTAAGTAATATTCTTTGATTCTTTTATTATTTTTCTAATTTGATAAAAATTCTTATTTTTCCCATTTAATGCCTAACCCATAGGTGTTTTATCACTTTCTTCAGAAAAAATAGGCTTTAATATATAAATTAATTTTACTTTTCCAGGAGATCCTGCAATTTATATACTTTTTCTAGTTTCTAATTTTCTTATTGTTTCAGATTCTTAAAATTCATCTAAATCATTTACTTTTGTTTCCTTATTTACAATTGCTTTAGTTTATGCAATAATTGCATTTTATAATTATGATTACACTTTCTATCTTTTTGCTTCTCCTTCATATAAACCTTTTCTCATTGCTAAATTATTTGATAAACTTTAAATTCTTGTTATTTCATTGTTATGTAAATTAATTTATTTTAGTAATACATCATATGCTTTTTTCATTTAAATTATTAATTTATATTCTGTTTCTTAAAGTTTACCTTCTAATTATTCTCTTTCCTTTTCTTATTTAAACAATAAATCACTATGTTATTTTTCTAATCTATATTTTTAAACTCTATAAACTCTATCTTATTCATTTTTTTCTAAATCTTTAAGTTCTTTTCTAAAATCTAAGGCTTCCTCAACTCTCTCTTCTAAACTAACCAATTTTTCTTATGTTTGTAAATCCTTTAATTTCTTCTTTGGTTTCACTTTCATTAATTCTGTATCCTTTGATAAACGATCTTCCAATTAACCAAGTTCATTTTCTTAAGATTATTTTAATTGTGCTCTCAATTATGATAAAATATATACCTTCTATCTATTTTATATTTAGTAAGTTATTAAAACTCCTAATAATATTAATCATAGAAATCATCTAATTTCTCTTACCCAATTTCTTTATAAACTTTTCTTTCTTTCACTGATATTCTTTATCTAAGTTAATTCTAATATTATGCTATATTAGACTCTAATGTTCTTAATTCTTTCATCAACTATTTAAATAATATATATTCCTATATTTTTAGTAAAGCTGTTGCCACTTAATGCATTTTTTCTTTTATGACTGAAAATACTAATATTTACTCATCTTCATTTAAGATACTAATAATTTAATATCTAATAACATACCCATCATTATCTTAATCAAAAAGTTCAAAGAAATCTTTGTCATTTTACAGTTTCAATAATTAAACAAACTCTGTTCTGCAGATCTCAAAAATTCTTTATACTGTTATAAAGTTTAATTAAGCATCTGTTACAAAATCATTCCTTCTCATCTCATTCCAAATTTTCTAACATTTCCCAGAAGCTTAAATATATAACTCGCCTTGCGATTATATTTATATAGATTTTACCTTCACATTTTATTTGTCTAATAACATGTTTAGGTAGATTTGATATAGCAGAATAATTTGACTGCTACAATTTTGCACTTATTGTCATTGATTTAGATTCCATTTAATTTATCATATAAAAAATTTATAGTAAAACAATTTATAAACAATATCAAGTTTTTTAATTAATTATTTACTGCAAATGCTATCTGAAATCTATGACAAAAACATATTAATTTTTATAATTATCATTATCCTTTAGATTAATTAATTAATTAATTATATTATCATTAATAGGATGGATTAAGATGAATGTTGGGGCAGTTTACAATAAATTATTTAGGAGGATGAAAAGTATATTGTAAATTCTAATAATAGTTAAAATAATGTTCGATAAGGTGATATCATATATTTAAAATCATATTTACCAGATGATAACAAAGGTCTAATTTGTGGTGAAGGATTTGGAACAAATAAGTTGGAATGTCTTCTTCTTTAAAAATATTCAAATGAGTATTTTGGGAATAAATAAACTGAATAACCGACACTAATCAAGAAAACGGAAGATTTGTGTAATAAACAAGCTGAATGGAATATTTTTAAGTGCTTATTTAGAATTCTTGATAGCAATCGATCTATTTATGAATAAGCAAAGAAAGAAGTTACTACTGAGGATTAAAAAGGAAATGAAGAATCCAATGAAAGTGAAACTAATATTATTTATGGTTAAGAAATTTAGCTATTACATCTTTATTCAAAATGTTTCTTAACACTTAACAGTTAAGCCTTAGCAAAAGAAAATTGTTGTAGAGAACTTAAATTAGAATAAAATATTACATCTAATTCTAACTTTATGCTTTAATCTAATACTAAAAGTTAAGGAGAACCAGTATTATATGGAGATATTCTATTTTTAAAGAGCAATGTTGCTCACTTAAATTAATGGGGATTAGGAATTTAATAAACAAGTCCTTTCTCTGAAGTTCATGCTTCATAAATTGCTTCAACACTTAGAATTTGTAAATATCCAGAAAACGATAATGACAATTTTATTATGAATGGAGATATTATAGTTTTTAAAAATAGACTTTTTGGAGGATATCTAAGTATTAAAAGATCATTTTCATCAACTAAATTATTATAAAAAAGATAAATATTTAAAAAAAATCAACCGATAATATAAGAATACTTCAATCTTATTGAAATTAAAAAATAATAAAGTTTAGATTAAATGTTTCATATTACATTAGAAAGCAATTTATAGGTAAATTCTCTTTGGCAATTGATAAGTATTACAAGTTAATCTTATAAATAATAAAATAATAAAAAAGATCGAAATAGAGTTTAAAAAAGTTATATTATTAAAAATGTTTTAACAGGAACATTCTTGTATCTAGAAAATGAAGAATTACATGTTGCATATGATTATTTACAACCTAAATTTGAATTTTAAATAAAGAACTTATAAAAAGCAGAATAATAGATAAATTTAGGAGAGTTTTACAGAATTTTCAGAATTTAAGAAAATTAATAACTTTCTTAATTTTAAACTTATACTATTTAATGTGTAAATAATAATGAAATAAATATAAATACAAATTGTTTAAAAACTCAATATGATTAAATACTTTTTAAAGTGGCTAGAGGTCCTTATCAAATTGCTATGGCTGCTAATAAAATTTAATCTTTTTATTTTGGAATAGTTGAATTTTATATATTTTTATAGGATTGGGCTTTAGATAAAGAATTAAAATATTCATATAATATTGCATTTTATAATTAAAAATAATTATAAGATGAAATCAATTAGTTTTAAAAACTTTTAAATAATATTAATTTATTTTTAAATTAAGATAATTCAATTTAAGAGACAAAATAAAACTAATTAAATTTATGTTAATATGATATTTTAGATTTGCTTATAAAATTGCAATAATTAATTAATTTAATTTCTAATTAAGAAATTAAATTAGAATCAAGTTTTAGCGATAAAACAGCCTAAAGAATTGCAAGATAAAAATTTGAACCTGTTGCTTCGATTAAAAAGAAAAAACAATTTTATTTAGTAGAAGAAATCTATTAAACTATATATTAAATAATTTTTGATAATGTTGGCTGTTGTAATTATGTTATTTAAGAGGATTCCATAATTGACTTTCTATTTAGTCAATTAAATTATAATAGAGAGAAAATAGAAAAATTGTTTAAATAAATAGTTTCAAAAGCTAAATACAATCCTGTAATAGCCAAAAAATGGATGAATAGAATTTCTATAATAACAGAGAAGAATTTAGAGGATTAAATTTTCATTATAACAATCATTAATTTATTTATATTATCATCATCTCATATAAGTGTAGAAGGTTAAAATTTATGTAGAAAGGCATTGTTTAAAAATAACAAATGCAAATTATTAAAATGTCTAATAATAGAATAATTACCTATTTTAGAAATAGAAACTGAAGTTAAAGATTTTGCTAAAAATAATAGAAAATTTTGTAACAATCATCATTTATATTATTCTCATTTAGTAGAAAATCAAATATCTTTTGAATATTTTGTTAAACATGATTAAGAAAGAAATTATCATAATTATGAATAATACTTGCTTAATATTTTGAATTTATATGCAATTATGTGTAGAGGTAGAAATTTTAAAAATATGAATTTAATAAAAAATTAAGTTGGTATTAATGAAAATTTTTTAGATAAAATATTAAAATCCAAACATAGTTTATCATGTAAATAAGTTGTTATAGAATTATTTTCATCATTATATTTTGATATAGATCCTTTGACTAAAGTTTCAGTTTTTGAAAATACTTGTTATTTAAGATAAGCATTAGGAGATTTTGATAAAGAATTAGAATCTGGTAGATATTTTTATGAAAATATTTCATCAAATAATCTTAAATAAACAGAACCATATTTAAATTATTAATAAGAAACTATAAGAACTTAAGAAAATATGAGAGAACTTTTATATCTAAAGTCTTTTTCATCTCATATTATAACTAGTCAAAAATATCATGATATTTTTATAAATTTATTCTTGTAATAAGAATATCCATAAATATTAATTGAAGATTCAAATAATTCATTTAATTATACATAAATTTCTAAAATGTAATTGAAATTTTTTTTTAGTTTGATTCGTATAATAAAAAATTCAATTGATTTAGGATACAATACATTAAATAGAAATAGAGAAATATAATAAATATTACCGAATATTTTTTTTATATTGCTTATTCAATAAAATAATAATTTTAAGACTTTCGAATTTTAAGAAGAGAAAACTTTTGTTTTAAATTTGAAAAATATGTAATAAACAAAAAGTAAATTAATATCTTCATAATTTAATAAATTTAATCTCAACTTTAATTAATCGTGGATTGCAGATTTTTTGTTATGGTCTACATCTATTTGTAATGATTCAGATTTAATAGAATAGATATTTTAAGAATCCTTAAGCATATATAAAGTATTATTTTACTTATAAGCCAATTTATAAGTCTTATAATACCTAACTTCGAAAGAAAGTTCAATGAATGATTTATTTACAAATCATAATACAATTTTATTTAATTGCTTATTTGGAGCAACAAAATTTCCATATCTCAATAGCGAAATTTTGTAATATTTAATTTTAAGTTTTAATAATTAATAGTATGATCTTAAAGAAATTAAAGAAGTGGAAATACTTGATGATGAAATAGAACGTAAATATTTTGGAATTGTTAATGGATATTACGAAACCTAAACTGATTAGGGACCTAAGGAAATAAAATAATATGTTAAAAGAGCAGTCAAGTATGTACAAATTAATTAATAAAGCAATAAGAAATTAAATGAATTTGAAAAATCTTTCTAACAAATATCTCAATATGTTTAGAAGGTAAATTCATTATTTGAAAGCATTAAAAGTTACAATCAATCTTATAATAAATCTTTATAAAATATGATTAGAAATGCAGGAATCCATTTAATTTTTATTGAATTCATTTTGAATTCAGATCATATTATAGAAAATGAACACGTTGTGTTTTTTTATAGAAATCTTTTAAAATTTTGGGAAAATTTTATTAGAGATAATCAAACCAATTTATAAATTTTGTTACCTAAATTAGATTCTCTTTTAAAAATAATATTAATGCCTTAACCTTAAGGTGATAATTTTTTTTATAAATCTCTATCTATCTCTAAATTAGAACTTTACAGTGATTCTTGTCCAATAATAGATATAATTATAAATATTTCTAAGTTATTGAATTTAAATGAAAATTTAATTCATATGAGAGCTGGAAGATAATATTTAAAAATTTTAAAAGGATTTACAAAAACATCTAAAAAACCTAGATTAAATCAATTAAGTAATTAAAAATAAATTTTACATTTAATTCTTCAAAACTTTCGAAATCTCATAGATCCCATGTAATATTTTGAAGAAAAGAATTAAAAAGATAAAAAAATACAAAATGGTGCTCCTCGATATTATTAACTCAAACTTCATTCAAGTGCCTTAAATCTGATATCAGAAGCATGTGAAAACTATTATATAGGTATATCTGAAACTTAAAGAATTTTATAGTTTGAATAATTAACAACAGTATTATAAAATGAACCTTATATTGTAAAAACTGCTTATTTAAAGAGTATCTTTTAATTATACATTAATTTAGTGAAATAAAATAATCTTATTGGAGATCTTATTGATAATTTTTAACTTAAAGAATTAATAAATTCAGTAATTATCCCAGATTTATAACTAATGTAGAAATATTAAAAAAATCATAATCTAGGAAATTAAATAATACTTAACAATAAAGAGTATTGGAAATACATTATATATGTTTTTGAATTTCTTATTTGTGTTATTGATGAATTTAGAATTTTGGAAAGGTAGAACGAATGCAACTTAGTTGAAGAATATAAATAGATAATAGAAATGATTAGAGCAGTATTACTTAATAATTCTGTTCCTTTGATATAAGAGAAAAGAGAATTCATATAATAAATATCTGAAATAATTGAATTATTTATTGTAAATCAATATGATTTCAATCTCTAAAATAGATTATAAATTTATTGCATTAGATAACACATAATACTTTAAGATTTAATAGATCATGTAGAATAATTGAATTAGAAAGACAGATTATCAAAATTAAAAGAGATTTGTAATTAAAATAATAAAATATACATCACATAAGAAGATTTTCCTACTTTAAAATTTCAAAAAATTTCTTAAGTTTCAAAAGGTGAGAATTGGACTTATTTTAAAAAGGCACTTAGTTCATAAAATGAATTTAATGATTAAACTACTTAGGCTTAAGAAAGGTTAAAAGAGGAATTAAATTTATAAGAATTAAAAGAATAGTTTGAAGAGAAAAAAAAAGATTATATTAGAAAAATCTTTTTATAAAAAGGTTGTTGTGGAAAAATTCTGAATCCTTTGTCAGAAGATGTACAAATTTTATTCTTTTTACATGAACTTTAACTATAGTCAGAAAATTTTCTTAAAGAAGAAAAATTTAAAGAATTTTTAATGAATTGCAAATAAATATTTTCAAAGCATCCTAGTTATTTAATTAAATTCTGCAAAATATTTTTGGAGATGAACAAACCAAATAAAAAAAATGAAAATGATGAAATTGAAGATGATGATCTTGAAGAAGACAAAAATTCAAGAATTACTGAAAAACATAACAATAACACTATTGAATAATTTGGAATATACTAAAATATTATATCTGAATGTGATATTCATGTAATAGCAATTGAATAATTAAATAGTTAAATAGCAAGTGAATAATTTGATTCTTTAGGTTTGTTACATCATTTATTAGATTTTGGTAATATAGAAGTTTAATAAAGATTTTCAAATCTTTTATAAAATCAAAAAAAACATAAAAAAATATTTGTTCAATTTTTTAAAGATTTTTATAGTGTTGATGTAGGAATAAAATTAGATGAATTAAGTCCATCAGATAATAAAAATTATATAAAAATATGTATCAAAGTTTTACAAGTTTTGTAAGGATTATGTGAGAACGTAAATATAGAATTTTAAAGATTTTTAAGAATTTAAAAATAATAAGATTCCATAACTAATAATTTTAATTTTGTTTTAGAAACAACAACTTTATTAGTAAATTTTTTATCTGATAAATCTGTTGATAATTCAAAGAAATGGGAATTATATTATTAAGGTTTATTAAGTTTAATTGAATTTTCTACTGGACTTAATGAAAATAAAAAAGAAATAACAAAGAATCCTCGTTTATTCTTAAGGTTTAATGAGTTATTTAATAATGAAGATTTAGATATAGCTTTAATTCCTTAATCTAAAAAAGTATAAAATAAATACTTTTAATTATTGTAAACCTTATATACTTACATAAAATTATTAATATCTTTATTAGAAGGTAATGTAAATGAAAATAAATAGGTGTATAAATTTTTATTAGAAAATTTAAACAATGAATTTTTGATGTCTTTGGCTAAAAAGATTTATAATTCTAGAATATTTCCTAAAAAAGCATTTATATGTGTTGATAAATATTGTAGAGCTCCATGTTAACAAAAGTAATGTAATAAAAGTTTTTGCATTAATGGATATGAAACTAAAGAAGATTCATTATTAATTGAGACTGGTTTAAACATTTTTATTATTGGTCTAAAATTATCTAATTATAGTAATCATGAAAAGTTTAAAATATTTTAAATTGAAAATATTCCAATAGAAGAAGACTTAATTTTAGAAGATTAATTATCTTATGACTAAACTTAAAAAAACATTGTAGAAAAAACTTTTTCAATAAGTCAACAGCCTGAATTTTATCACAAAATTCATGAAAGTAATTTAAATAATGATTTATTTGATGAAGTTAATTAAGATAAATAAGCCTAATTAGTATAAGTATCAAGGAATGATGAATGTTTTTAATTTTATAGAGAATTTATAGGTAGAATAGAGGTTGTTAATTAATTTGGTTAAATTGAAAGAATATTATTTTAAAAACCTTTTGTTTGTAAATATATAACTTAAAATATAAAATAACATTTGATTTATGAAACAAATAGAGAATCAGATGAAGATAGAATTAGTAGTTTTTTAGAGAATATAAATTTTTATCATGCATAAATGATTCATTATTAAAATGTTAGTACAATTCCTATCATGCATTTTGGTTAAAAGCATTGGAGAACCTTAAAAGATATTTCTTATATTTTATGCGTGTTTATTATTTTATTTTTTATTTTAATACCTGATGACATAGCAGATGGAAATATAGTAGATAATGGAGATGGAGATGTAGATGGAGATAAGGAAATCATTACTGATTCAAATAAAGTATAATTAGTATTGTATTTAAATAATGTAAATTCATATTTATTAAATAGATTATAACATTAATTCAATTAATATTGAATCTCATCATTATAATCTTTTGTGCTATTGAAAGATACCCTATAGCTGTTAATTTTAGAAGAGGAGCCACTAATGTTTAACATATTTAAAATCTTAAAACTGAGGCAGGATTTAAGATACCAGAATACAAAAAAAAATACTATGAATTTGTTGGATATATGGAAAATAATTTTGAATAATAATAAGTTTAAAAAAATCCATTAAGAAAAATTATTTTATTACTTTTAATTGATTTCGATAATTTTTATAATGTAATCAAATAATATTTAATTTATAGATAATTATATTTGGAATAACAGCAATTGCATTTTTTAATAATTATATTTATGCAATATTATTATTAGACATAGTGAAAAGATCAGAAGTTTTGTAAAATATTATTAAAGCTTTTACTGAAAATACAAAAAATTTACTAATTTTTGGACTTTTAGGTTTAATAGGGTTGGTTTTGTATGGTTTTTTAATAAAAATATCATTTAGTGGTGATTTTAAGGATGAAACAAAATTTGCTTCAGATTCTTTGGGTTATTCTATTGCTCATGTTATTAATTTTGGTTTAAGAAGTGGTGGTGGAATAGGTGATGTATTATCTGATTATGCTAATCCCTTTGAAGAACCAGCTTTATATTGGAAGAGATATTTCTTTGATCTAACATTCTTTATCATTTTTAATATTTTGTTTTTATAAATGATTTTTGGTATCATTGTTGATAAGTTTGGAGAATTACGTGATGAAAGATAAGAATTATTAAAAGATATCTAAGGAAAATGTTTTGTTTGTAGTCTTGTAAGAAATGAAATCGATTCTAAGTAATTATTTATTTTATTAAATTAGAACTAAAAGTGGATGGTTCTAACATATTTTTTTAGAACATAACATCTATCATATGTTATACTTTTTAATTTATATTAAAAAAAAATCAATCACAGAGTGTAACTAATTAGAAAAATACATCAAAGATTTAATGCTCAATAAGTCTTCTGATTTCATCCCAGTTAGAATGACATATGAATTGCAAAGTTAATAAAATTAATAACAGCAATGAAATTTTAATAGCTATTAATAAAATAAATTAAAAATTTTTTATTCAATTCTATTTCGATTTAATATTTAAATTCTTCTTCAAACCTAATTTTTATAAAAAATTTACTATTATTAAATTTAATCTTTATAAAATTTTAAGTTGAATTAATCAATATTTATAAATTTTTATAGTTGAAATATCATAAAATAATGTAATTTAATTCTTAATTTATTCATAATTATAAAAAAAATAATTAATATATTTACATTATTTTAATTGCTCTTATATATTTTAAAGCAAATATCTAAATGTTTTTAATATTACTAAATTATTTTAATTAATTTCATCATTAATTTAAAAAAAGTTTGGGGAAATATAATTATTTTTCTCATTATCTAAATAATCAAATTAATACATAAAGATCTTTAATCATTTATATGTATTGCAATAATCAAACTCTTATTAGAAAAAATATTTTTATTGTAAATTTTGCTATGCGGCCGATGATGTAATCCCGGAGCATTTTAAGTAAGGGTAAGAACTTTACTTGTACTCGATCTTGGGACAATATAAAGCTTACTTAGACTCCAGACAAAGTCCTTTAGCCTCATATATAAACTTATATTGGCATCATTATGAATCTATTCTTAATTTCTTATAAATTTCATTTTAATTTTTGTATATGTGCGAACTTAGCCTCTGTAGTTGTAATAGTTGAGTCTATTCGAATGATTATCCAAATAAAGTTTATTTTAAATTAATTAATAATTATAGGTGCCAACTTTTGAAAATAATTACCAATAAAAATGGTATAATTTTCATGATTATTTTACTAATATAATATAATATAATTAATTATTATTATTATTATAAGATTAATAAGCTCCTTAATTTGTCAAGTTTAAAAACTTGAAGATATACTTAGAAATTGATCAAGTATAATTTGAACTTTTAATATTTATTTTTATTAAAATTTCTGATAATAAAATAAACTCTTTAAAATTTCAAAAATATTATCAAGAAACAATTTTCTCTTTGAAAATGATTAAACTAGTAACAAATATGGAGAAATAAATTTTTTCAAATTTGAAAAGTTTTATATCAAATTTTTTGTAAAATAAAGAAATCAAAATATAAAATTTGAATTTTTTTGATAAGTCTAGCTTCAAAAATAAGCAAAATTATAAAGTTGTGTATTATAATTTTAATTATTAAACAATTTAATGAGAAGTAACAGCTAGTAATAATAGTCAACATAATAGTTAAAAGAAGTATTCAAATTTTAATATAAAGATTATACATAAATTGCAATAAAAGGATGCTTCTTATAGGTTAGAAATAGCTAAGTTAAAAAATTAATTAAATGAAAGAAACCATGAATACAAATTAGCTTTAGAGGAATTATAAGAAATAAAAAGAATTTAGTAAAGAGTATTCATTACTTCATATTTCAAGGATAATTAATATATTCTCAAAATAGATAATTATGTAATGAACTTAAAATAAAAATTACATAAAGCAAATATTAAAATAGGTTCTTTGGAATCAAAATTATCATCTTCTAGAGCAAAATAAATATAGTCATAAGAAGAAACAATTAATCATAATGAAACATTTTAAACAGAAATCTCATAAATATCTAATTATTAGCCAATCATAAAATAGCAATCAAATCGATCCAATCAAACTTATGCTTGTAATAAACCAAAATTAATTTGTAAACCTGTTAAATTTTAACTACCATACCCTAATACAGGTTTCACAGAAAATTAAGATATATATGAAAACTGTTCCTTTATAAAACCAAGTCCTTTATAAGAATAAATTTTAAACAGAATTCTAGATGATGAAGAATTCTCAACAAATTTATCCTAAAAATTAGTTTAATTTTAAAGTTAATCTTTCAATTCATAAAAAAATAAAACATAACCAATTACATTCATTTGTAATTCTAGATAGAGTAACTTTAGTTTTGCAAATAGTGAGAAGAAACCAGCAAATGTTGATAAATCTATTAAAGGATCTAATCGATAATGTAAATATTATTTTATATAGAAAAGACCATTCTGTTTCAACAGATAATAAAGAGAACATGTTCTAAAATTGTAATTGAAGACATTAATAAAAAATTTGAATTAAATATTAAAATAAGTTAACAAATTAGTTATCTTTAATTTAATGTAATTTCTAGACATAAAAATTTATTATCTTTTGTTTTCAAATTCGTTATTAATGAGGCAATTATAAAGACTTGAGAAATAATTTTTATTATTTTAAACAATTATATTATTTCTTTTCACTTCTACATAGTTAAAATTCAAAGTTATCGAAAATTTCATGAGTTTAAAATTAGATTTTACATATTTTTTAAAGAGAAGCAAACTTAAGAAATTATTCAATATTAAGAAATATCAATCAATAATTTCTATTTATTGACAGCTCATTTCATATATTCTTACACTAATTATGATTATTTTGACATTAGTACTTAAAAACAGATTTAAAAAAAATAAATCAATCAATCAGTTTTATCATTTGCTACTATTATATAACTAAAATATTTAAAAGGGAATTTTAATTAAATTTTTTTATTAATATAAATACGTAAATAATAATGCAAGACTCCTTAAACTCAAGTTTAGATTCTATAGAATTAGAAATCTATCATAAGCCTAATCCAAAGATCAGATCAATTATAGACTATTTAAGAAAATAAAACTTGCAATTTTGCACGGATCCGAAAAAAAAATAAGACAATTATTATGCAAATTTAACTGAATCTATTGGTGTATTCTCTTTGAGAAGAAATAAATTTGTCAATAGAAAAAAAACTGTAATCTCAATAGATTGTCCAGCTCTCTGATTGTTTATAAATTTACAACAAAAAGTTTTATTAAAATAAAAAAATTTTCATTTTTAAGTTTTTATTATTTTTCAAAAAAATTTTATCTTCACTATTTTTTTTAAAGTATAAATACTTCTTTATTTGTTTAATTTGAATGATTTTTCATTTAATTCTATAATTAAAAATACTGTTTTGTGCAGCCTTTTTAGTTCTAGAAATTTAAATTAAATCGTCTTGATGATTTAGAAAAAATCTTTATTATAAAGAATATTATAAAAATTATAGTAGAATATAACAAAAGAAAATTCTTACATCATAATTAGATTAATAAAGATAAAATTTGATTAGTCTTTTATTAATTTTGAAAAAAAAGAATAGTTAAAACAATAAAATATTAAAAGGGAAATAAAAATTAGGTTGGATTTAAATATAATAATAGATATGAATAATCAAAAGTTAATTGAAAAAATAAAAAAACAGTGATTTTTATAGAATTTGTTTTTATTAAAAAATAAAAGTTAGAAATTAATTATAATAATAATAATACTCTAATTACCCGGGCAAATCTAATTTGCAATATTTCCCTCTTTAATTAATTTAAATATTTAAGAAAGGCATAAATGTTTGAAGCTAAGTTTAGTGATGGAGTATAATTCAAAAAGATTGTTGAAGCAGTTAAAGAATTGGTAAAGAATGTAAATTTAGAAGCAAATGGAACAGGAATATCTTTATAAGTAATATTGTAAATAAATAAAAAGGCAATGGATACTTCACATGTTGCTTTGGTAGCATTGCAATTAAATGAAAAGGGTTTTAAAAAGTATAGATGTGAAAAATCTTTGACAATGGGATTAAGTATCGAAAATTTGTAAAAAATTCTAAAGTGTTCTGGAAATGATGATTAAATAACTTTAAGAACTTAAGATGAAGAACCAACAACATTGTCATTTACATTTGAATCAAAAAGTAAATAGAATATCAATAAATTAGATAGAATAAGTGAATTTTAATTGAATTTAATGTCTTTAGATTAAGAATAATTAGGTGTACCTGATACTGAATATTCTTCAGTAGTTAGAATGCCATCTAATGAATTTACAAAGATTTGTAGAGAATTAGGTAATATAAATGAAGCGATTGGAATTGAAACATCAAAAGATGGAATTAAGTTTTATGTAAAAGGAGATATTGGAGAAGGATAAGTATCTGTAAAAACTAATGATTCAGAGAAATTAGAAGAAAAAGTAGAATGTAATGTTGATGAACCTGTAAATTTAAGTTTTGCAGTAAGGTTATCATATATTTATATTATAGATATTTCAATTTATTTAATAAAGCATCAGCATTATCAAATTAAGTTATATTATCAATGTCTTAAGATTAACCATTAGTTATAGAATATGTAATTGAAGATATGGGATCATTGAAATTGTATTTAGCACCTAAAATAAATGATGAAGAATCTTAATGACCAATTTTTATATTAAAATATTTATATTTTAATATGTCATAATAATAAAAACAACCAATTCATGAAAGACGTCGTAGAAGTGGAGCTTTACATGCTTAAACATGTGAAGAATATCTTAAAGTATATACATTTATTGTATTAATCAAAAGAAATATGAGTAAATTGGATAAATAATAATAAGAGATGGCTCAAGAAAAAAGAGTTTGACTGAATCAGCTTTTCTTAATTTTGATTTTATACCTGCAGATGAAGGTATAGAAGATATTTCTTAACTTAAAATTCTTATCTATTCTCCTAAATTTAAATTGAATGAATAAGAATTCTTACAAATTTTAAAACGTGTGAGAAATAGATCAATTACAACAGATAATATACAAAATGCAAATTTAACATTTGATTTTGATTTCTTTTATAGAGAATATGAAGTCAATGAAAAAAATTTTGGTCTTCATTTTTGGATCTAAAATAATCCAAAAAACAAGCATACACTCTTTTTTGCAGGTATGCACGATTACTAACTTTATCAAATTAGAAAATTATTATCGGTTTTTTAATGCAGCTATTCTATTGTAGAGAGATAGTAATCTAGAGTCATTAATAAGAGAAATTAATCCTAACTGTACAATTAAATTTTTTCCATTTGTAATTGTTTTTCTTATATAAAATAGATGGATGAATTATTAATGGAATCACTTTAATCTATAATTGCTGAAGTAAACTTTTTATTTATTTAACAAGATCTGTCATGGCCATATTAAATCTTGACTCACTATATATTAAACTACTTGTAAAAATTAATAATATATATGAATAAATATATAAATCATTAAAATTTATTGGCTTTTTTAATAACATATTAATGCATAATGTCTTTCATAATAACATTATTCATTGGTCTAAATATAGTAGAACCACCAGCTAACTTATCAAATATATTATTAAATTAAAGAAATGATCTTTTATAATTGTTGAGATTATCAGATATAGTTTCTAAAAGTAATCTTTTATCCTAAGTTGGTGCAGACTTTGGAGCATTTTAAAGTTCACTGATTATTTCTCTATATAAAACACCCCATTTATCAATAATTTGATCAGCTACTCTATTTAAATAATTGGCTTCAGATTTCTTAAATTTTTTCCATTTTTATTGGATGTATTTAATTTTTAATATGAACTATTACAATTTGTTCATTCCATTTGATAAATGTCCAAATCTATAGATAAAATGATTCAAGATGGAATAGGCTCTAAATTTTGCTTTACTTTTCATTAGTTTGGCACCAAAATAGAATAGAATATTAGTATCAAGATATACAGCTTCTTTTTTACCATATTAATATCTGGAACTAATTTTATTGAGCATAATCCTCATAAACTTTCTGCAACAAACTTAAACCTTATTTGTAATAACTCTTCTCATGACTCGTTTCTATTTAAATTTAAACATACATGATATGAATGTTTGATAGCCTTTGCTAACAATGTAATAAATAATAATTCTAGCCATAATAAATCAATATTGCTTATATGGAATTTGATTTAATTTCTTAATCTCGATACTCTAGATTATAATCTATCAAGTTCATGAGAGTAAGAAGATTCCAATAAATGAATTTTCTTATTATTTTATATCATAGATTTCTTTTTCATCATTTATTCAATCAAAGAATTTTTTTATTTAGTATTCTTAATTTTAAAATCCAATATCAGTTTAAATTTGACTTAGGATTCTTTATTTGATCGAATAAATGATGATTAATTAGTTTTAGGTTTATGTAATACTAGATTAGATATTAAATTTAATACTAGATAAATTACTTCTATAAGTATAACATCCTGGTTCTCTAGGAGTGAACAATTCTCTTGGAATTTAAAGCATTGGAGTTTATTACCTTTTTTAAAGACTTCTATTATTATTAGATTAAAGAACACCAGCAGTAGCTTTAATTTTTAAATCTGTATATTTATCAGTGTAGATTGATAAATACACATAATCGCATTTGAATTTGGTAATATGTGATGGTGGTTCAGTGAATTAAAATCTTGATCTATTCTAATCTATATATGAGTATATTTACAATCACTTGTAAACTATTATTTAATATGTTTGGACTATCAGTTATTGATGATACAAATATTTTAATCAAACATTAATTATTATTTGATTCATAAACAAAATTTAATGGTTTCGTTAGTTCCTTTATTTTAATTTTAATATATTTAAAGATACTTGGGTACATTTACAACATTAAGCTTTGATTAATTGATATTTCTAATGATCATTATAAAATAACTACCTAATCGATCAGGTTATCGTTTCAATTATACTTAATCTGGTTCTGAATAAGTCTTTCGATGTCCTACTTCATATTATTTAAATTCTTTAGATGTAATATCATCAATAAGTTTTAAGTTTGAAGTATAATAGTCTAGTTGATTTTTATACATTATTATTTTAATGAATAAAGAATCACGCTATGCATATGTAACAATTCAAATTATTTTCACTAGACAAAATCTTCTATGTCTCCAAATAAGAATTAGAGATCTTCTGAAGCTAATGCTACTTATTCCACTGGTTTTTCTAAAAAAACAACTTACAAACCAAATTAATCAAATCAAACACCTCTTTCAAGTTAATTACCTGAAATTACTAAAAAGAAAGCTAAAAATGATGTACTTTGTTATTCACAAGAGTTTCAAGATATACTTTAAGTTGAAATTGATGAAAGGTAATCAATCAATTCTTACTTACTTAAGGTATCGATATTTAGTTAAAAATGGAACCATCAAAAAGATTGAAAATGGAGGTAACATTATATTCTCTGAATTATAATAAATACCTGGCATATGGGTTTGTTATAGAAGACCTATGGAAAGAGCCAATAATTTAGAAAAATTAAGTCTTGATTACTTAGATTTAACTCATATGCCTCTATTAGAAGGAGAAGAAAAGTTAAAAATATTAACATTTTAACATAATAGAATTAACTCTATTCAAAATCTTGTTTCCTTACCCAATCTCTTATATCTTGATTTGTATGATAATTAAATTAAAGAAATTGATGAATTGAAATAAGTTTAAAAATTAAAAGTTTTATTGTTACCTAAAAATTAAATCAGAAGAATATAAAATTTAGATCATCTTAGCAAATTAGAAGTTCTAGATCTACATAGCAATCGAATTGTTAATTTAGAAGGATTAAATAAATTAAAAAGTCTTAAAATTTTGAATGTTGGTAACAATCTTATTACCAAATTGGAAGCGCTTGAAGAATTAAACTCTTTAATTGAACTTAATATCAAAATGAATTAAATTGAAAATATAGATCATTTATAAGGTATTTTTATATTTCTCATTTAGTAATTCCTTAATTATAAAAATTATTTATGTCCCAAAATAAGATTAATTCTTTTCCTTGTATTTTTAATTTATCAGAATTATCCCTTGAAAATAATCCTATCTAAACTAATAAATCTGATTATTATAGATATATTTGTTAAACTTTTGAGTCTTTAAAAATATTAGATGGAAAACCTATTGAATAAATAAAATAAGAGATCTTATTTTCAGAAATCCCAAAAACTGAACCAATTAAAAAAAAAACTATTAATCAATAACAATAATAATAATAATAAATTCAATAATAGTAAAAACCAAAAAAACCTAATTAAATGGGCCTTGAAATTCTTGGTGTAGCCTCAGAATTTAAAACTAAAGATGAAATTGTACCTTTTGCATAAATTAAAAAAGAACCAGTCACTTATAAAAATTCTTTACCTCTATAGCAATAACAACCACTTAGAGAAACTATACCAAGTTAAAAGAATTCTTTGACTAGTACAGCTGCTGCTTAAGAAGATGATATTTTAATTTTAATTAAAAAATAATGGACTGCTGAATATAAAAGAATTTAATTGTTAGAAAAAAATAATTAATTAAATAAAAAAAGCTGTCTTGAACATCAACTTGTAGAAGGAGGACATGCTGAAGTTGAGGATGTATACCTTTGTGTATAATATTTAGGATGTTTTTTTGCTGATATATGGCACTGCATCAGCTATGGTATTACCAACTTAAAATTTTAGCTAAATTATTGAAAAAATTCATTTTTAATATGTATTTTTTGATTCTATTATTGACACATAATTACCAATTTTAAAAGAATATTCAAAATTAAGAGAATTAGTTTTAAAAGATAATTATATTAATAGTCTATTACAATTAGCCAAATTAGAAGTATTAATTTTATTCATCTATTTTTAAAGCATTTAAATGAAATTCAAAAATTAACAATACTCAATAATCCAATTAATAATTGTTCTTTCATGTTTTAATTTTTGGTTTATAGATTTCCATCTATGATTTAAATAAATGGTAAAGATGTCAGAAATGATGATCGATAAAAAGTATTGATTTTTCTTAAACTTAGGCTAAACATTTATTTTCCAATTTTGATAAATCTTTGTAAATTCCAGAAAAATTGTAGAATTTTGAAAATATTCGTCAGCTCAAGAGCTTTTAAAAGGATAGATCTTATATTAAATAATTTCATAAATGTTTAAATGAGGTTTCAAATGAATAAAAAATTGTTTACAAATATCGAAAAACTGTAATTTATAATAATTTATAATAGTTTGATAACATTTATGAAGACTACTTGATTTAAATAATTTAATAATGTAAAGAGAAAGAAAAATGATTTTATATATGTTAGTTTAAATATTTATTGATACTCAATAGAATTTCACATAATAGATTTAATTAAACCTTAAATTTCAAAATATATTCCATCCACTTCCATTTATTAATATCTTAGTTCTCCTCTTATATTTTTATATGAAATTAATTCATTTTGTAGCTTACTCCAAAAATCATTTAATTATCTTAATTAATAATAAGGATTAATTTTTTTAATCTTTTATTGTTTTTGAAATTTGTTTTAATTTTCGAGTTCTTTTTTTTCTAAAATTAATTGTTTCTATTCCTTTAATAAACAATAAAAATAAGGTGAAGGTGTTATAAGCATAGGTGCTTAAATTCCTGATTTAACATGGTTAATTATTTATTTTAAAGTTTTCATTAATTGTCTTTTTTATTTTTATAATTTAAATATTTATTTAATTATAAATTATTCTTTTTCAGTAGTTACTTTAAAGTTATTTATCATTTTTAATCCTAAGAAACTTTCTCTTCTTCTTTTATTAAGTTCCCTCTTTTATTTATTAAACTTCATAACTTTTTATACAACATCTCTAAATTTATGAAATAATCTCCATTTTCTTTCTTAATTTCTTCCAAAAATATATTTTAGTAGTCTAGTTTAAATGAACTAAAAAGGTTCTTTTGAAATTCTGGATTTAAATTCTTTTTCCATAATATTTTTACTAATATCTGTAGGTTTACGTTATTCTTTGTAACTAATACAACTTACTCTTCTAACCTTTTGATTTTCTAAGGAAATAAAATAAAATAATTACATCTCATTCTGATATGACTTTCCTTAATGAGAATTTTTCTTCTCAAACCTAATTATTCAATTTCAAAAGACAAATTCTCATCTGTTTAAATAATATCAAGAAATATCTAAACTGGAAAAATGATTACAATAGAATTTTTGGAGGCAATAGCACTTTATTTTCTATTAACTTGATCTAATATTTCCATTTCACCAAAGATACTGCCTTCTATGATATTTAAGAGACTTCGACCTTATTCATCACACAATCTCACCTAAAATTATCTTAAACCAATTATACTTCTCCTGTAATTAGAAAAAAGATGTCCATACTAGGAGATCCAATGTAATAAATAGTTTCATATTTCTAATAATAGAAAATAGTCATATAGGGCAATAACTTTGAGGCTATATTAATATCCAATTTAAATAGATTAGTATTTACAACTAATTACTATTAAGAAAAACAAATTGTATATTTTTTAAGTTATCCTGGCAAAGAGTCTATTATTCTCTAATTATTATAGTTAAAATATACTTTCTGTAATTCCAAAAAGAGTTGTTTTCTAGATTATAAGTTAGAAAGTTCGAGACTTGATTTTATAACCATTCTGGGATAATGATAGAATCCATTAGATTTTCTAAATCTTCTAAGTTTTCTTTTTATATTTCAGCTGATGTTTATTATTCTAAGATTTGAGCTAGATTACCAATAGTAAAAGAATAGAATCCTACTCCAATTAAGAGCCAAATGATCACAAGATTATATTACATAGAAGTAGAAATTGAGACATTTCCATATCCAACTACAGTAACTGTTTAAATAGCCCAAAAGAGTCCATCAATATATGAAGTCCAATTATCATAATCTTCATTAAAAGAGATTCCTTCATAATATTATACATAATGCCATAAACAACCAAAAGCACTTATAAGTATTAACATATTTTTGAAAATATTTAATACACTTAAAACTTTAGCATCAATTAATGAAAAATAATCAAAAAAAGATAATTCATTTTAAATTGAAATTTCTGTCTTTTTAGGATCTGCTGAATGATAAAGAATTTTTCTATCAGTTTTAGTGAAATATTTAAACACTCTTATTAATTTGAACAAATTAAAATAGTCTCTTAATTAGAAAGAATCTTCCATCTTTTTTACAAATAATTTGTATGGTAAGATTGTTAAAATATCAAAAATTAACCATCCAGTTAAATTATGAATAAATATTGATGAAAATGTTTTTAGGAGAATATTGTTATTATCTATTTGACATATCATCTATTCAAATATTATATCAACAAAGAATAAAAAATCTATAATAAATGTAACTATGGTTATAAAATCCTATTATAAAAGATTATTATACATAAGAATCAAATTCTGAATATGTAATATATATGGGATAAACAAGGTTTGCAATTACAGTATTAAAATTCATCATCTCTCTCCACAAACGAATAAATTTAAGATGAGGAAGAAAGGGAATAACTTATTTTTAAATTGAATTTTAAGTAACATTCTTATTATGTTTCTATTTTTAAAAATAAGTGATCATTCTGGAAAAGTTTAGAATGATTAATAATCTTCTGATGGCCCTATTAAATTTAATTTTAAAGCCATCTAAAACCAAAACATCTTCTTCCTCCATAATTTAATCTTAACTTGTAAACTAACTTATTTTTGGTAACATATTCTAATATTATTAGCTAAATTAATGAAATGAAATTCTACAGTTTCGGAGATAAAATTAATGTCGCTTCTCGAACCTATACTCTTTTTCTACGAAGATCATTGAAAGTCTAAACTGAGCTAAACAATTTTATAACTAATCTATTACTGTAGTCCCTTTTTGAATTCATTCTATTCTTCCCCTTCATTTGTTGGATGAACTTACTTTATACTCATTATAAAACAAAATTAATAATATTGTATATGACTCAATTTATTATAATACACTTTATAACAACTAAAATAATATATTCAATATTAAATGACATTTCATTTTGTTCAAGAACTATCATATTTAATTTTAATTTATTTATAAACTCTTTTTCATGAAAAATTATCTATGTGAAGATGAATCCCAGATGCCAACTATTGATTATATATATGAAGAATTTCGAAAGGAAGTATATTATCATACTTAAATTTAAGTTTGATACAATACTCAACAAATGCTAAGCCTTTGATCATTGTACCTATATTATAGATTACTACTTTAATTTTAAAACAGGACTTAAAGAACAAATATAAAAACTTGATCCAAACACAAGAGTAATCAATCTTTTAAACTTAGTTATCTTAATAACTATGCTAATTAGACGATATCTCAGAAAAATCAATTGAAATTATCAATATGCTAAATGAATATGAAGAATGTAAGATATCATCCAAATATCTTAGACCGGTTTCCTTCTAAAGTTCAAGCAATTAAGTCTTTTAAATCCTTTGCACCAAAAGAACCTACTAAGAAGAAAACAGTGAAATTGTGCGTAAGTGTTACGATTGAAGAAAATTATGCAAATCCTTAAAATAATTTAAGAAACAGTCAATTATAAGTAATTTAAGAAGAGAACCATATAGATGATGAAATTATCCAAAATCAATTTGAACAAGAAATTGTTGAATCTGAAATTCATTTGAAAAATAAGTTTAATCAACAAAAAGAAAAAATAATCATAGATCCTGAATAAGAGGAATTAAATCTAATAGATTTGAGAATGTAACATGCTAAAAATCTGTATCAGGAAGCATTATTGGATGAAGCCTTGGAAATCACAAAGGATATTTATTTAAAGTTAAATTATAAGTAAGCTTAATGGTTCAAGGAGAAAAAATATTAAGAATTCTATGAAGATTTAGAAGAGAAAAAAATGATACTCACTTAAAATCTAAATGAATTAGAATCAGGTGGATGGAGAATAGAAAAACAAAGTCAAAATTTAATAATTAAATATAAACTTTTCGAGGAAGAATAAACAGTTACTGTTTATTTAGACTCTGTGTTTGAAGCCAATATAACAAAATTAATGGCGTTGATTAATGAAATAGATTTATATTAGAATTATGTTCCATTTTGTCAAAGATCTTCAATGAATAAATAATTGAGTAAAACTTGTAAAATTTGTGATATATTGGTCTATTTTCCATTTATTTCAGATAGAAGAGCTGTATTTGTTGGAGAAGGAATTGATAGACTTATGATAAATGGAACAATAGTATTTGTTTGTAAATCTATTGATCATAATATTGAATATCAATAAAAACATGATATTAAATTTTAAGCAAATAAAAAACTAGTTAGTTTAATAATAAATTACTATATATTTGAATTGACTCCTATAAATGATAATAAATGTAGAGTACGTGCAATAACTAATTCAAATCCTTAGGTTAAATATCTTCCTAATTAGCTTATTGGATATTTGGCCAGAAAAGTAATTAAATTATAATAAAAATTTTAGATGGCACATGAATTATTTGAAAGGATGGAAAAGATAACTAAGAATTTTGAGAAATCTCCTTGGTTTGAAAAATACAATTAAAATATAGAATTTTATTAGTGGATTGACTAGAAAGTATAGAAATACTTTGAATTACGTTAAAAATGAACTATTTAATTTTAAATAATAATGCTAAACAACTGTTATACTCTTCGTCATAGTCCTGTATTCAGAAATCCAAAATCAAATGTTGCAGTATAATAATTAACTACTCTAATTAATGAAACTGCAGGTCGATTATCTCCACTTCAACCGTAAGTCAAAAAAATAGTTGGAATTAAAAAAAATTCATCAACTGATCATTAATTACCTCTTTGTGAAGTGCCTTTTCAAACTAATTTTTTTGCATAACATGAAAATGATTTATCTTATTCTAATAGAAGCAATATTTAAACTAATAGATAATTTAGTAGAAATTAAAGAACATAAAGTGTTTATACAGGTAATAAAGAAAACTTTGTAAGAAGTCCAACTAGAAGTCCATTTTCTAAACCAGTTATTTAAAAAGATTGTTATACACCTATTTATAAAAGGAGTCCTATTTAAAGAGTGTAATCTCCAGGAATTATAGCAGGCATAAGATAAGCTAATTAAAAAGGGTTTGGATCCATAAGTCCATTAAGAATCTAACATAAGCCTAATTAAAGAGAGCCATTGTCTGAAATGGTTGATAATTTAAAACAAAATATTTTGAGAGATATTTAAGAAGTCACAAAAAAATATTCAAACACTATTATATAAGTCAATTAATAACCAGAAAGATTTAAATAAGATATAAGAGAAGTTAGATATGACGATTTAAAAACACAAGAATTTAAAAAGTAGAAATATCTCGAACATTAGGCATTATTATTACAATAATAATTAGAATTAATCAAATAATAATAATAATAATAATAATAATAATAATAATAATAATAATAATAATAAAAGATAGTTATACAAAATAAACAGAGCTTTTCTTCTCAAGAAAATCTTATCAATCCAACTTATGACCCTAATAAATAATATTAATAAAGATAAAATGAATTAACTTTTTTAAAATCTTTAGAAAGCTAAAATAGATCATAATCATTTGCTGATTAATAAAGTAACTTCTAAAGTCTTAGACAAGATCAAACTTAAAAGATTAAACAAATTTAAGAAATTAAAAAATTTACTTATGATCCATAATATTAAATGTAAGTTACTTAATATTAAGTTGAAGATAGAACACCACTCTAAAATATTAGTAAATTCAATTAACAAATTGATTATTTGCAGAAATTGAATAATAAGATTGAATCTATTTAAAAACATTAAAATCAAGTATCTGAGTACTTAAAACCTTAAGAATCTAAATTAAATGAGGAATTTTCTAAAACAACTAGACATTAAGATTATTAAATATAAAATACTCCAGATTTGTATTAAGATAAAATGGTTTAAAATTATTTTTAATCTCCAACTAATCTTAATTAAGAAAAATAATATCCAGTATTTTAAACATCAAGAAACGGTTATTCACCTATTGGCAATCGAGAACCTCTTTCAAATAATAAAGAATCAATTAATAATATGTTAAATAACAATAATAAAATATTAGCTACCCTGAATTCTTAAAATGAATTATAAAAGTTAAAGAACTTACAATTAGAGTTAATGTAAAATAAACCATTATTTGAATAGCCTAAATAATCGAAAATTGAATTTAATTTTAACAAATAGTTAGAAACACTTGAAACTAAAAATGAAAAAAATTATTTTAATACTTTTGCATAAACTCAATAAATTTAAATTGAAAAAATTAATTAGTAATAAGAAGTTATTTAAGATGAAAATGTTAACTTTAATAAGACTAATCTTGCTTCTAATATTAAATAATAGTAATAGTAGTAATAATAATAATAATAATAATAATAATAATAATAATAATAATAATAATAATAATAATAATTATCTAAGTATATATAACTTTAGAATTAATAAGATAAATTATAAGCATTTCAAGATATAAATAAATAAATAAAATAATAAAAATTACCAGCTTATTTAAAAGGAGTTGATGAAACAGATGATGATGTTAATAATCAAATAACAATTAGTAATTTATCTTCAATTATTCCAGCTGAGATTTCTGCAAATTAAAATAAAAAAATTAATGTATCATTTGAAAGCAGTATTGAATAATAATAATTTGATTGTCTAAAAGGATCTGATTGCAGAAATACATTTGGACCATTATAATTAGAAACTATTTTAAAATCTCCAAATATTTATCAAGAAATTAGACCCCAATAGCATTCTCCTTGTTAACCTGAATTTGATTTAAATAGTTCAAGATAATAAATATAGAATTTTAATAACTATTAAGATATGTTATTTTATAATGATTAAGATAATATAATTAGTAGACAATGTACAAATAATAATGAAAGTGAAAAAAAACAATCTAAAATATAATATGATGAACCAATAAAGCAAAGCAATTTAATTGAATAATTAGATGCAATTGAGAAAATAATTAAATCTTAACCTCAATCTAGATAGTCGAGAGATTCTAAGTCATTAGAAAATTATTCTAAAAATAATAGTAGAATCTAAAATAGTATTTCAACATAAAAAACTAAAAGTCCAAAAAATAACAGCATTGTTAAATAACAATAAACTTTTAGTCCTATTGGAACTAAAAACTCAATTGTAGTTTAACCTTTTTAAAAAGAAAGTCCTAGCAATAGAATTGCAACAAAAGAAAGTGAAAAAAATAAAAATTAAATTAAAACTCAGTAAAGTATATTTGATAATAAAAGTTTTGATAAAATATCTTCAGGATAAAGTTAAAGGTATAGTGATTATAAAGATGATAAAACTTAAGTTGATAAAGATAAACAAGAATAAGAGTATTCATCAAATAATTCATCAAGATATGAATAAATGTTACAAAATTTTTAAAATTTAAAAAATTAATCTAGAATAGAATTTTAATAAGAAAACCAAGCATTTAAATAATCAATGTAAGTGAATGAATGTTAACACATCAGTGATTTTGTGATATTTAGTGATAAATAGAATGAAACTCAATAAGAAATAGTTAAAAAGAAAACTGTTACTTTTAATGAATAATTAATTTAATAATCTCCTAGTGAAAAAGAAAAACTATAAGTAGGAACCAATTTTAGTGATTTTATGAAGATAAAAGCTTTAGATATTCTCTCATCTGATTCTATACCAGTAATTCCTTAAGATGCTTTTACTTTAACTTAATTATAACCAAAAGGAGGAATAAGTAATATATTGTATTATTTGTAGGTTTTCTATAATATAAGCAATAGTTAGAAAATTGAAGGAACTGATTTTATTTTTCTATTGAAATTAATTATTAATATAAATTATGAATATATTTAATTAGCATCATTTTACTCCAGAGACTCTATAATTATTACAAAATTTAAATTTAAGAGATGGTTAAGTTGCAAAAAAACTAATATAATTATTATGTCATAGTAACGAAATCTAATTTCCAACAATATAAAATACAAAAATCAAATCAAATGAATATATGGAAAGTTTGATATAGAAACCTAGAAATATATTTTAACAATGCTCTGAAAAGATATATGACATTTTTGGATAAATGGATAATCAGATAATAATTAATGCTATATTGGATCATTTACATGAACATTCTTGTATTAATGTGTTAATGTTATTTTATAAAGGTTTATAAAACTCTGGTTTAAAATAGTAAATCTATTAGGATGGGTAATAATAAATATATAATTTTAGTTACTTAACAGAAATTATTGAAAATTTTGAAAATGCTTTAAACTCTCCTAATTCAATCTATCTAAAATTATCCAAAAGTACTACAGGTGATTTTCATATGAATTTCACTTAATTCTTATTAACACATTATCCAACAGTATATTCAAAAGAGTAAAATCTTTAACCAATTTAATAAATTTAAGAAAAATCTTTTTAAGTTGAACCTTAAATATAATAAAATAAGAACTTTAAAATTCCTCCTTTAAAATTACCTTAAAATAGTTTAGAGATTGTAGGTATAATGACTCGTTCAACAAGAAGAGCAGATCCTTTTAAATCTTATTCTACATGTTCAAATAGATTTTCACATTCTATTGATTCTGCAATCAAATTTACAAGTGGTTCTTAAGCAATTCATAAAGAAGAAGATTAATCTTATAAATTGAATGCTAAAGAAGAGTAAATATTTAAAAAATTAATTTAGATTATAAAATTTAGCATAATTATTGGGTAGTTATTGTTTAACTTAAGATTTATCATGTTTACTCTTAAAATAAAGAAGATAATAATTAGAATCATTAACAAGATTGGGAATTAATAAATGGCCTAATATATTAAATTAATGTGAAGATCCACTTGCTTAATCATTTGAATAGGATTAAAATAAATATTAAAAAAGTAATAAAATATGTAGACTCTGGGGAAATATTCTTTATCTCATTTTGAAGGATATCAAAAAAATACAATATGAATTATGTCCATATTCTACAATTTTAAATTATTTGTGTTCGAACTCTTTTTAAAAAAATAAAATATCATCAAAACAAATATGTTAAGATTTTGATACAGATATATATTCAAAGAAATAACTCTGTGATTAAAGTAAATTAAAATCAGATAATGGATTAATAAGTGAATAGAAGATTTATTTTTTAATTTTAGATTTATTTAATAGTGACTAATAGCATATTAAAATATAATAAGATTCATATAAAGAATAATCATTTGAAATTGATGAATCAGAAAGAAGTATAGAGGTATGATAATATTAATGTTATTAAGTCTCCTTACACAGTCGCAAATATTCCAGAAATGATGATACCTGTTAAAAATGAATTGCAAAGAGTTGTATGCAATTATCGACATTCAAATACTACATAATTCTCCTTTTTAAAACACATTTAATATCGTTTCAATTTCATTCTAAATACGATGAATATGGATGATAATGCTTTTTATGAATTAGAATATGATTTATTGGCAATTCTCGAGAAGTATTTGAGTTATACTCATAACAGAATTTTGTTGTCTCAATTTTTAGACTATATGCTTGAGATATTAGTAATGATAAAGAGGTAAATTATTGATATTATTAATTGTCAACTATCTTCATCTCGAACTCCTAATCAATCACAATATATATCGAAATCTGCTAAACATTATTCTTAAACTATTACTAATATGTTTAAATCTATTAATATATTTGAAACATCTCCAGATTAAAAATCAACTCAACTCTAAACTTAGTTATTTTAATAACAATAATAATTTTAACCTTCCTAATTAAAATTTTCCTCCTAATAATAATAATAATTATAATAACAATAATAATAATAACATTCAAATTTAAAATTTAAACCATAGAAGCCATTCATTAAAAAATATCCTTAAATTATTTCCACTTATATTAGCATTATATCAAGATTATTTTTAAGAGCTATAAATGATTCCTCCATTAAATTTTTACTTAATGTATTTGTGAATGAAATTTTCTTAGAAATGATCAAGAATTTTAGTAGTTATATATTTTAAGAACTGAATTAAAATAAAGAAGAAAATTTTGAATTACATGCTATGAGAATATTATTATTCTATGAATCTATACTTATATTATTTTAAAAACATGATAAAGAATATAAATAATAAGTGAGAATATTTTAAGGATTTTTAAATTAATTTTTAAAAATACTTCAAAAATTTATAGAACATCATACTTATTTATTACAAAAACCATAAGTGAAGAGAGTTCATGTTTATAAAAAAGCTTTTGAAGTTATTGGAATATCTTTTTAATATCCAAATGAAGAATTATCAAATGTTATGATCAGATATTGCTATGTAAATTTTATAAAATTGTATTCCTAAAGTAATTTGAATGATCTGAAGGAAATAAATATGAAAATCTAAGAGTTCAATCAAAAGTAGGAATTAAGCTCTAAATAAGATGAAAAATAGTCAAAATAATTTAGTTAAATATTTATGAATTTATATATCAAGTGTTTGTTATGCATAGCCTAAAATAGAAGTGAAGATATTTCAAGAAAGTTCTATCAATATAGAATAGTTGAGTTTCTAACTTAAGAAATCGATTTAGAATTTGACATCACATAAATTAGAGAGAAGCCCATAAATCATTAATCTTTAATGCAACAATAAGAAGTAAATTAATATTGATTTTTTTAATTAAATAGTAAAATAGTTAAATAGATTCATCCAGTAATAATGAGAGATTAAGTTCCAAATTAAGTGATAGACCTAATGTAAAATTAAATTTATAATCTGTGCATAAATAGTAATTAGAATAAATACAAGAAGAAAATCAAAAGTAAACTAAAAAAAATAGTTAAATTTTATTAAAAAAGGTTTTGGTTCCAACTTTGGATTTAGAAGGGAAATTGAAAACAGATAATTTTTCAAGTTAATCCTATAGCCATAGTCCATAATTTAATACATCATCAAAACAACAGTAGAATTTAACTGTATTACAAAAAGTTTAACCTGACGAGGTTTAATAAAATCATAAAAGAGGTAATTCAATGCCATTTAAATCAGAAATATGTATTCAAGCTTAATTATCAGAAAGTTAAAGAAGAATGCTATTACAAAAAAATATAAACCTAAATAGTAGTGATAAGAAATAACCAGTTCCAAAACTAAATTTACCAAATTGTTAACAGGAGAAAGAATTACAGCCATAGTAATAGTAGTAATAACTTAAACTAAATATTTGTAATTAAGCAAAAGATGATTTATTTTATTTAAGTGAGAGAAAGTTAAGAAAAATATATTCAGATGAAGAGTTGCATGCTAATTGTTTATCTTTATTAATTTGTTTATTAATAAAACCAATAAGAGGAATATTAGATGATTTATATTGTTCTTAACATCCAATCATAAATGGGAAACCCAATATTCTATTTTTGTTGCATCATCACTTAAATAATTCTTAAAATTAGAATGTAATTAAATTAGTTTTATAAAAAATCACAAATATTAAGATAATAAGATTATTAAAGTTATTATGTATTTAACTGTTTGATAAGACACAATATACAGATTGGTAGAAAATAGCATCTGGTGCCTATGGAGTAATTTATCAATGTAAAACTAATTTAAAAGAGCCAGAGTATGTGGCAATTAAATAAATGGGAGTTCCAAAAAGTATATATGAAGTAATTATTGTTAATAATTAATTTAAGAGATGTGTGCTATATGGTTTATTTACAGAAATAGCATGTATGGAAAATTTTAGATTAAATCCTCAAGTTGCTACACTCTATGATTATGGAGTAACTTCAAGTGATTATATAATTGTAATGAAAAAATACCCTTATTCATTGAAAGAATGGAGATAATAATAAAAAGGATCTCTTTAGGAAAATCTTGGAGTCTATTTAAGTTTATATAAGTAAGTTTTATAGGCAGTATAAATGTTACACCATCACAATATCACACATTATGATATTAAAGCAGATAATATTTTATTAGATGATATGCATGTTGTTCTAACAGATTTTGGAGAATCTAGCATATTTATTAATGAAGAAGATGAATATTGTGTTAGAAATAGAGGTACAGAATATATAAAATCTCCTGAAATGCTAACTTTAACTATTAATTCAAAAAAAGAATAAGATACATATGATAGACGAAAGAAAGTAGGAACAACTAGATCCTCTGATGTTTGGTCTCTTGGTTGTTTATTATTTGAAATTTTGACAGGAGAATTATTATTCTATAAAAAAGAATGGGTTTAATTTTATTTATAAGTAACTTAACCTACTGAACAATTGATTTCGGAAGACAAATAATAGGTATTTTAAATCTATTATATTAGTTATTAGGAAATAACTTTTATATAATAGATTTCTTGAAATATGTCTTAGTTCGAGATTAAAAACACAGACCAAATATTGAAAGTGTTTAAAAACGATTTGAACATGTTCATGCATTATTAGTAACTAATAATGAATAAAAAATTACTTAATAAACTTTACTTAATACAAAATCATTTGATCTACTACTTGAAGATTATCATAAACTAGTTTATTATAATGATAAAAAAGTTGCATTTGAATAAACTTAACCAATTCATTTATCCTTCTTCAAAGTTACTCAAGAGCTCTTTATTTGTGACTAAAACTATTTTAAATTAAATTAAGAAAAGTAAGATATTGATACTTATATAGATTAATTGAGATGGGAATTACTAATGTAATTTCAGATTCATAATAATTAAAAGCTTCTGATCTCTACTAATTTTAATACATAATCTTCTCATTAGAAAATATTGCATAATTACCTAATTATGTAAAGGCTGCTTAACTTGTTCCTCATATGTTAGATTATCTTAGATAAATTCTTTTACATAAAGGTAAGCTTTTAATAGTAGAAAATCATTCATCTTATTTAAGATAAGCATTGCTTTTAACTCTTAGTTATTTTTTTAGAATCAATGCTTATGAAGTGCATAACATCTTTAATAATTAATTATTGTTCTTTAATATTTCAAATTTACCTATTTTAAATATATTATCCATTTATTCTAATCAATTAACTTAACATTTATTTACTTATCCAAGATTACAATGTATTTGTGGTTGTGTAACATTTATTCTTAAAAGAGATTTTAATGATGAAAAGAGAACGAAAATCTTATAATGTCATTGTCATGGCAATATGCTTTGTAATGGAGGAGCAGGAATGACTAAAGGATGTTCTCATTATTTAAAGTTTTTGAGAGTAATTTATATCTTATTGTTTAGAAACGATATAAAATATCTTGGGAATTCATCAAATGGGGATAAATTGATTTAGAAGCATTTCTTATTGGCCCTTTTAATAAAGGATCTATTAGATAAGAAAGCAAAATTTAAATATTATTATCCTCTATGGGATCTAATCATAATTTAGTGAATAATTAATCAACTACTGATTGGAATGTTTATTAATGTAATAAATGTGATATGTGGATGATTGCATATAATAGGTAATCACATGAATTATTAGTTATTATGAATAATTTATACAGAAAAAATCATAATAAATTTTTCAGTGATAAATTTAAATTACCAAATCTAAAGAATTTTAGTCTTCTAGAATTGAAATGAATTACCAAAATGATTGATAAATAATTTATCTAATTAATAAAATTTTATTCATCATATTAAATTGTATAATTTATTATGTTCTTTTGCTTTACATATAATTTCTTTGAGTTTGGAAGTNCTCATTAGAAAATATTGCATAATTACCTAATTATGTAAAGGCTGCTTAACTTGTTCCTCATATGTTAGATTATCTTAGATAAATTCTTTTACATAAAGGTAAGCTTTTAATAGTAGAAAATCATTCATCTTATTTAAGATAAGCATTGCTTTTAACTCTTAGTTATTTTTTTAGAATCAATGCTTATGAAGTGCATAACATCTTTAATAATTAATTATTGTTCTTTAATATTTCAAATTTACCTATTTTAAATATATTATCCATTTATTCTAATCAATTAACTTAACATTTATTTACTTATCCAAGATTACAATGTATTTGTGGTTGTGTAACATTTATTCTTAAAAGAGATTTTAATGATGAAAAGAGAACGAAAATCTTATAATGTCATTGTCATGGCAATATGCTTTGTAATGGAGGAGCAGGAATGACTAAAGGATGTTCTCATTATTTAAAGTTTTTGAGAGTAATTTATATCTTATTGTTTAGAAACGATATAAAATATCTTGGGAATTCATCAAATGGGGATAAATTGATTTAGAAGCATTTCTTATTGGCCCTTTTAATAAAGGATCTATTAGATAAGAAAGCAAAATTTAAATATTATTATCCTCTATGGGATCTAATCATAATTTAGTGAATAATTAATCAACTACTGATTGGAATGTTTATTAATGTAATAAATGTGATATGTGGATGATTGCATATAATAGGTAATCACATGAATTATTAGTTATTATGAATAATTTATACAGAAAAAATCATAATAAATTTTTCAGTGATAAATTTAAATTACCAAATCTAAAGAATTTTAGTCTTCTAGAATTGAAATGAATTACCAAAATGATTGATAAATAATTTATCTAATTAATAAAATTTTATTCATCATATTAAATTGTATAATTTATTATGTTCTTTTGCTTTACATATAATTTCTTTGAGTTTGGAAGTAATATGACCCAATATTTTCTATTTTATAATTTATTTTACATAAATCCAAATTTAATTTCTATTCAATATTAATTGATATTCAATCATCAAACTTTATCATTTTTCCTTCTCATCAATTTTTAAACTTTAAATTATTCATTTCATAATGCAATATTTAAAAAAGGAAAATTTTAACACAAAAAAAATCTATATTAATTAAAAATCAAATATTAAATTATTGAGTTGAGGTTTTGGAGAATAAGAGATAAAGATAATAATTCAAAAAGAATATTCTAAATTATAAAATCAAATAAATTGAATACTCTAAGCAATTTTTGTAATCATTAGAGGCTCTCTCTTTTATGAACTAAATTTTAAAATTTGTATATTTATTAATTTAAAAAATATGTTTGAAAAAGAATTTTGACCCTGAAGTTGCATTTTGTGATTTTTTAATGGTAAAATGATTATTAAATTAAACTTTAGCTTAAAATGGAATATTTATTTTTTTTCGTAAAATAAAAAGCAAAATTTATTTATAATCTTAATTATATAAATAAAAATTTTAAGTCAAATTATATGATTATTCTCTTCCCCTGTTCCTAAAAAATAGATTTTTTCAAAATTAGATCTATTTGATCTAATTGTTTAAATTCTATCTAAACTATTCTGGAAGATTATTTATCTAAACAATTGTTAATAATACATATACTTTGTATTTCTTTATTAAATTTTAGTAAAATTTATTAAATAGTCTCTTAATTTTATAAAGTTATTTTATAATCTTTATTCTTTTTCTTTTTATTATTTTAAAGTCTTATTTAAATACATTGTTAAAATGAAATTTGAACCAAAAAATTAAAAAAAATTCAATAAAACAGTTAAAAATAGTTTTTTATATTTCTTGTTGTAAATTCGAAAGATGTTTTCTACAAAAGGAAAGCACAGCTTCATAAATAAAGCAATTATTAAAATTTAAATAACAATTTAAGCTTCAATCTTATTTTATTGTTCGCATAGGTATTTAATCGCAGCCAAAAAAATTGAAATGGAGCAAATTTATCCGGCTTCTAAATCTAAAGAATTAAATTTATTGGTAACAAATGGTTTTTAATAAGCTGCTAATATTTAATAAATCAACAAACACAACCCTAATAAAGAAGCTTTAAATAAAATTTAAGTTTCAAAATGTGTCAAAATTAAAATTATTAAAGCTTTTTTTAATTATTTGATTTATTCCCAAAAGTAAGATTAATTCTCGTATTCATTTAGCAAAAAGCATATATGTTTTCTAAGTTTAATTTAATCAATATTATTTCTATTTACTAACAAAAACAAGAATATAATTATAGGAATTACACATCCAAAAAATATTAATCCTGGTAAAATAAAATAGTAAATCCAAAATTTATGACTTTAATTTCCAAATAATAATGTGACATCACCCTAAATGTAAAGAATATTAGATATTTCTCTAACTGAAACTATAGATGATAACCTAAAAATAAATAAATATATATACATTTTCATCAAACCTGCATAATTTACAATATACAAATAAAGTAATGTATTTGTCAGTATACTGAGATCATATTTATATTTCATCCTTTTTGAATACCAATATGATGCCATAAATATAATATTAAATTATGATACAATAAAAGTTATCAAAGTAAAGAGTTTTAAATAAATTATGGGAATTTTACTTATTTTTTATAATTGACAATCTAATTAACTTGCTAAAGAATAAGAACTATTACTGGTTTGCTCAATAAATTAAAATGAGAAAGAAAAGCTGATATTAAATGTAAATATCACTGAAAAAATCCATAAATAATTTATCATTAATTTAATAAGAATGCCTTCATGGTCTAAAATTAATCATATTTTTACCTTAATTTAATTTAAATAAGATTTTATTATATCTTCTCACCAATTTTAGTTAGGCAAATAAGATATTCGATTTATTAAAACTTTTTAGAGATAATCCAATTGATAAAAAAGCCCTAGAATAAGATAGTTTAATTACCAAAAAATAATAAGGATAAGAGACAATAAATCATTCCATGTATCTTAACAATAATAACAATATTAATCCCATTAATTCTTAAAATAATTACCAAATCCTCTAATATTATGAATATCACATTCTTCACATAATGCTCCGATATGCCCAGGAATGCAAAGATTTTATCCTACAAACCATCCTCCTTAGCAAAAAGCTTAATTTTTAAAACATTTTTCTGTAAAATCTGATAAATTATCTGGTCTCCAATATCCAGGAAGCAATTCTATCATATTTGCTGTAATATTTGAAAACTTTGTCTTATCAAAAATTGAACATTTTGTCGTATTATAAGTAACAGAATAAAATCCTTGATTTGATTGGCATATTTGACATCCTTCATTAATATAAAACTCTCCTAATTAGCATTGTATGCTTTTTACATTTATTTTATACATTAGACCATTTTCTTATTCAATAAATTTACAAAATATTGAAATTTATAAATATTCATAATTTTATTCAAATGGATCTAAAGTAAATTCTAAAGCAGATACATCAAAATAATTTTTTTCATTACCAAATTAAAAAATTTGGTTTTTTTTTTAATTTTCAATTTAGGATAGACTTTTTGTGAATATTGTTTAATTTACTTAACAAGTTGAATTAAAGATATTTTACAATATTTCATTTCTACTATTTTTATAATATAAATGAATGTTTTCAATGAATAATTTATATCTAGATTATTTTAAATCGAAAATCTCAAAATTTTTAATTATTTGATTGCTTGGTATTATTAAATCATTAAATTCACGGACCTATCCTTATTCAATTATTTTATAAGGTTATAATTTCATTTGGTTGGTTTAAATTTAATTAATTTTTTGAGAAGATGAAGGTATATCCTGAGAATTTATTTAGAGAGCCAAATGAGCTGGTATTTCTATAAGATTATTACCTTATTCTATAGCTTTATTAAATAATAATAAAGAATTGATAAAATTATTCAAATTTAATGAGCTTCTTCCTTAAAAATAAATACCTCCTCCTCTCTTTGCTTTATTAAAAATAATAATTGATCTATTAAAAATAAAATTACCTTAGTTACTCTCAAAATAAATACCACCTCCAACTCCAGAAGCAGAATTATAAACTATATTACCTGAAAACATTTTTAAATAAGTGTTTACACAGCTAATTGCTATACCTTAGGTACCTGTATTAAATAAAAAATTAGAATTATAGATAATGATTTTAGATTAATTGTATTTTTTTCTAACAAAATAAAGACAACCAAATGTTTTAATTTTGTTAAAAATACAATTTAAGTTTGAAATTTTTATTTATTTTAACTCATCTATCTAGAAAAACATCATTCCATTCTAGCACTGTTAACAATTGTTATTTATTAATTTAATTGAATTAAAATAAAAAGAATTTTAATTTGAAAAGCTTTTGATATGGAAAATAGAAATATAATCCTAATAAAGTGATTGTAACAACAAAACATTTTCTTTAAAATAATCTAGTAAAAATGACTTTTCAATTGGTTTTTGTTAATTAAAATCATATTTTTGATCTTAATTCTTATTAGGTTAAATTAAAATTTCATAAACAGAAAGGTTCTTAATCTCTATCTATTAAAATTTTATTATTGATTTTATCTTTACTAATTGTGAAACATCTATAAGTGTTAACTAATACAATAAAATAACATTCTCCATTCTTAGCTATACTACTGAAAGTAGAATAACATTTTAAAATTTCATTATAGGGGAAATATAAGTTCCTTCTATTAATATTCCTGTTAATGATACATTTCCACTTTCAATTGAAATTAATGCATTATTTTCATTAACAATCTCATTTAATTCCTGATTTGATAAAGTCTTAATCTTAGAAAAATAGAAGTTCCACATTTCAAAATTTTAAATAATGTTTAAATTTTTCAGGTTAACAAAATTTTTATTTGCTATTAATTATGAGAATTAGATTTTCATAATCGGATTTAGCAAAGAAAAACAATTCTCAATTTTAACATTCTTTAAAATTAAATAGTTAGAAATTTGTGAAGGAGATATTGTTAAAATTGAAGTTGCCATTCTATTTTATATATTTACAAACTTGGCGTTGTTTATCATTAAATTCAATTAACTATTAACTGAATTAATATTTATACATCCTTAATTATTTTCTCTTGACTCCAAATTATTTTCTGCATTTTTAACAGTCAAATTTACTAAACTGATATTACCTTACCCAGTAGTTGTAATATCAAACGCGAAACTTTTTTAAGACAATATATATTCAAAAAAGCAATTAAGGCAGTAAATAACTGAAGCTTGTAATTTCCCTGCTCCACCCATATTGCTTATATTTAAATTTGAAAAAATGACATTGTTAAAATTTTCATAATTTTGATTTTCCATCCATTTAATATCATAATATTTATCCCATTATTGTTAACTTAGGTAATTTTGATATTGAATTGTGTAATTATTAAATTTTAGTTGATCTGAACATATTGTAACAAAAGCACTAGACGAATTAGTTAAAACATTATAATAGCTCAAAAAATTATAAATCTCTATAGAACTTAAAGAAGAAAAAATAAATAGCAAACTACCTGAAGTTCTTAATTCAAAATTTGCGTAAGAATGAAAAATATTCTAAATAAAAGTAATGTTCTAAATAAAAACTTATATTAATTAATCAGATTCCAAACTCAATAGAGACAATCTATAAATTTAATGTATTTATATTAAAATATTATTTTTAAATGTAATATTTTGAAGATGGATTTATCCAATTTTATTTTCCTTCAATTAACAGCTTTAACTTATATCGATTAATGATTCATCAAAACTTGTGTAATTTTCAACCTTCAAATCATAAATTGATATGAAATTTATACCTTTAATAACAATTAGTTTATTTGTTTGATTTAAATTTTATTCAGAAAATGTAAAAGGTAAAGGTATCTTATAATCATTTTATGAATCAGAATATTTTAGATTTTCAATTTATATGTATTAATTTTCAGTTAAAAATAAAATTATAAGGTTGCTATTATTTACAATTATCATCTTAAAAAATAATTAATGGCAATTTAAATGAAATAAGCTTTCAAATCCACTTTGACTAGTTAATTTAGAATTACGATTTATATATGTATTTTCTACATAGAGAAAAAGATCATTGCTTGCCAATGTTGAGTATATCATAATTAAGTTGGATGTTTAAAATTTATTTTCAATTATTTTTATGTTATTTAATAAACAATTTACTTTTTCAACAGATAATTTCTAAACTAGAACAAAAAATTATGAAGAAAGAAATAAGTTTTATTTGATTAAAATTTAATTTAATTCAAATTTAAAATGAACACCTATTATTATTGAATTGGAAAGATTATTGTATTAAAACTTAAAATGAATTAGCCTTAATTCTATAAAATTAGTGCAATTAATAAACATAGAATTTTGTATATGATTATTTTACACTGACAATTCAGTTACACTAAGCAAAATTGAACTAAATATCTAAGTTGCTAAATGAAAAATCTATGAATGAAATAATTGACAATTTTCCATTCTAAAATTTTAAATAATTATTTTAGTTTAAATATTAGAGATATAAAATAAAGTTGAATTATTAAAGGTACAATTTAATATAATTAAACTATTAATATTAACAGATCCATTTTAAATCTATTATTCTAGTTTAAAAATTGAAGCATTGTTTAAAATAGAATTTGAAATTGTGATATTAGTAAGATTAATTATATCAAAATTTGCAGATTAAAATAATGAACTAAGATTATTAAATAAACTAAAATCAAAAGTTATGTTTATTAATGTTAGATTTATTGAATTCAAATTATTATCTAGAATAAAATAGTGATTTTCTTTTGTTGAAAAATCTAAATTATTAAGTTCAACTTCATCAAAGTTAATAAATTAAGTTTATAAAACAGGTTGAATTAAAATTTATTTTTAAGATTACATTTTGAAAAGAATTTTTCTTAAAGTAAAAATTTTTTATTTAAGTTGAGTTTTAAATATTAATGGAAAAAATAATTAGCATTCATCTGACTGAATTTCTAAAGTAAAGTAGAAATCAATAGATTAAATTCCAACCGAATTGCAATATTATGTGTTGATTTTTTGTTCATAGTTTCGATTAAATCTTGAAAAATCACATGATTGATATGAAAATCTGAATGCAAAAGAATCATTACATTACTTATTAAAACAATATTTAGATATCTAATTATATGAATCGAAATAAATTGCAGAATCTATATAAGGTTTAATACATTTCTTTGTAAAAATTTCATTATCTTAAGTGATTAAAAATTTTGGTTAAACAGCCTAAAATTATTTATTTAAGTACTTTAATTTCTAAATCAGATCGAGAAATGCAGACTTAACATAATTAAGGACAATCTGAGCAATTTCGACCACTCTCAGCTTTTATTTATTTTTTAAAATAATTTAATGGACATTTATTACAATTATAAAATGAATGCCTATCACAATCTATACAATCAGAGCCACAATATTCAAACTAATTTTCTTTCGGTAATAAATAATTCTTATATTGATATATATTTAATATCGGAATAAATTAGAGCATAAAACTTTGAATTTTACTTGTTTAACTTTAAATTAGATAATCTGGTAATTTAAATTCTTCATTAGGAAGACATTGATTATTTTCTACAATAAATCCATTTTCACAAACTACACATTATATTTTGCTTTTAATATTCAAAGAGCATTATTAACAATTTTATATATAATTCTAGCATGAAATTATTTCAGGAGCTATAGAAAAATCTTGTTCATTTGATAATGTACATAGTTCTATATTATTGTAATCTATAAAAGAACGTAAACAATTTTGTAATTGAGGTTTTTAAAGAATGCATAAGTTAATAGTAAAATCAAAAATGTAATTATTTTCACATAATGCACACCCTATTTTAACATATTATAAATCATTCTAATCGATTTAAGAAAAAGGCCATAAGGAACAAAAATTTTAACTGTAGCTTAAGTATTCAAAACAATAGATACAATTTTTGATAATGCATTATTTACATTATCTTGAATATGATATATAATCAGGAGGTATACAAATAGGATCGTCCTTGGTAAAATTTATTGAGTTACAAATTCCATTAATTAGGATGAAACTATTTTCACATTAAAGACATTACAAACCAGTTAAAGTAGTAATACAAGTTAAACAATGTTAATTTTTACATAAGTAACACAACGTTGAATTAGATATTCTATATTCTTGTTATTAACAAAAATGCTTAAAGCCGAATAAAATTAATTCCATCTCTTTATACATATTCTCAATGTTTTCTAAGTTTATTCTAGATGAATAGACATAATAATCATATCTATAATTGAGATTAGTGCCATCAAAATAATATTAATCTTGACCTATTGGAATTAATGAATCTTATATGCTTCCTAAAGGAAATAAGATGAGGGATGTCTAACATGTAAGATCAAACTACCAATTAAGAGGATTACTGTAGCATTCAAGACATGTAATTATACTCTCTTTAACAATAGATGGACTAAAAGATTATTAAAATTATACCATTAATAACACTCTTTATCTATCTCAAAATAACCTTATTAACATTGTTAAGGAATTTTATTTGTATTTAAAAGGGTTAAACCAGAATCTATATAAGTTTAACAAACTTCAAATTCATCTAGGGTATTATATGGACATATACACACCTTAAACTCACTTAAGTAAATCCTTTGAGAAGATTCAGAACAAGATAAACAATTTTCATTTGTTGGACCATCACATGTTAGACAACTATAATGACAATATTATTAATTTAGTTATTAATAGCAGTTATAAAATTGAAACTATCTTAATTCAACTTCTATTTAATTTTAATATAATTATAAACCATTTCCAAATTACACCTTCAATTAATAATTTGTAAACTAATTTACCTCATATTATTTTGTAATTTGACCAAAGTTTTCTCTATCATAAAATATTAATTCTATATTTATTTTATTAAATCTTAATTCTGCTTTTATAAAATGCCATAGACTGATGCTGTTAGTAATTGTTAATTAATCTCTAATTAGAAAAGGGTTAACTTTAAAGTCAATTAAAATATCTGGAAATAAATAACTATATGTTGTTATTTCAATATGATCTCCTTTTTTTGATAAATAATAATACATCTAAAAAGGAGACAAATTTTAATCTTCTATAATTGAATTTTCAATGTTTGCACCAATCTTAATTAATTAATATATGAACTCTTCTGACACCTATACTATTTTTATAATTTTAATCCAGCCTTATAATATGAAAGAATCACAATTTGAATTTTATGATATGTAGAAGCTCTATTGATAATCAGATAAAACTTGATCATTTATGTTTAAATTTTCATTCTATTGACAAACACAAGTTTTAAATGAATTATAATTTTCAGATGCAATACTTATAAAATCAAGTTAAGGAGATAAATTTTATTCACTATAATCTTCTATACGAATAAAACCTGGAAAATACTAAAAGGTTTCTCCAGTTTTAATATTTGCTATTTTAGAATTACCTACAATTAAATTGCTTCCGAATGTCAAAATCAAATTCTTGTCGCTATAAGGCCTTTTAATTTAAATTATTTCATGAATTTTTAATTATTATTATTTAGTGATAATTAACTCAAATCTATTTAATTAAGGCCATTAAACTATTTGCATAAAGTACCATATATTTTCGTATTCAAATGTGTCTATAATTAAATCAAACTATAATTGTTCTTCTTCATTGTTAATAAATTATATTGTCTTTTTAATTGTTTTCTCTTATTTGTTTAAACAATCATAATAAATAAGATTTAAACTTTATGTCTCTTAAGATAAAGCACTATGTAAATGATAGCAATAGCCATCAAATAATCCAAACAATCCTACTTAATTTATTTTTCCAAGGGGATTGTACTTTGACCATAAGCCATATGTAAAACAATAGTCTAATTAATAATCATTCTCTCGTATGGCGATAATTCTCTTTAATCTTTAGTTTTAAGGGTTTAAATCTAATATTTCAAAAGTGCCAGCCAAAATTTAACTCATTAATATCACACTCTCTAGCCACATGATAATGATATTTATAATTAATGAAGAATTTAGATATATGAATTTGATTTAAAATTAAAATTTATCATTCAATAATAATATATAAAATATTTGCATTTTCACAAAATATAAATAGTTAGCAGTAATAACTATTATTTTTTTTAATTAAGTCTAATTTATTCTTCTATTAATATAAATAGGCTGATGATAATTTTATTATCTTACCATCCTTATATTAATAACTAAGTTTGATATTCTTTTATATTTTTTTATTATCAGATTTTCTATTTCTAAACTGACGTCATCCTCCTTTTCTTCTCATTTCCATGTTCCTAACTGGTTTTTCATTTTCTTTATCCTTTGTCTTCTTATTCTTATAAATTTATAACAGGAATATTAGTTACAGGCAAAGGTTAAAATTTTTGTTTTCCAATTTTTTCACCCTTCTTAAATAATTAGTAAATTCTGTTTAATTTTTTCTTTTTAATGTTTAATGTGTGTTCAGGTTTCATTCTTCTTAATCGCAATATAATTATTAAAAAGGCTATGAATAAATAATTTGATTTCATTCTTCATTCTGTCTTATTTTTATTATTAATCTAATTGTGATCTTTTACCAATAATAAAAAAGGTTTTATTTTATTTTAAACAAAGCTTTTTGTATTCTAGGTTAAATGTTCAGATCAAAGTATTACGATGCTATAAGAGCAAATCTCATTTTAAATGTTAAAAATTTGAATAAATAAATGATAAAACTTAAGTGTTTCGAATTTATAAAAATTTTAGAAAATAAATAATTTCTGAAAATATTAAATAATTATTCTAAAATACGATTCTTATTTAGGATTAGAATCAAAATTTTAGTTTATAATTTTATATTGAAGAAAAAAATAAGAATTATTATTTGTAGAAGTATAAATTTTATTAATTCCATATATGTGTTCTTTAATATGTGATATGATAATTATTATACTTAAGAATTTTAGTTGTAGTCAAATAAAGCAATTCTTTTTGAAATAAGAAAATAATTTAGAATTATTAGTTTAATTTTCAATTAAAATGAACTTATATTTAATTGGAAGAATTATAAAGAAATCCTTAAAAATGATACGAATAAGAATTAAATTATACATAACCCATGCAAAAACATCATAAAATTATATTATTAAGAGAATTCTTTTCGTGTACAGGCTTCACATTTTTACAATAAAATACTTTGATAAGTGTTAAATTTTTTTCCTCTACCTTTTAATCATATATTTTTAGTTTTATAAATGTTGCTAACTCTAAACTTAATAAATATAACATAATTATTCAATATTTAAAATTTAATAATCTATAATTTTATTATTCTTATCATATCTGTTGATTTTGTTCTTCTCCTTTTTAAGATTCTAATTATTAGATTTCAAAATAAATCGGATATACTTTAGAAAAAGTTTTTGGTTTAAATTGGTAATTTTTCAATTAGTCTGAACCTCTGGAAGAAATGGATGATTTTCTTTTTTAGTGTAATTAATAATTTTAGATTGGTAGTTTATACAATCCTGGATGGGCATGAACAATTTGTAATAAATATTTCTTAATTTTTAAAAATCTGAATCTAATTCTCTGTTGTTTTTCTGCCCTATTTGTGAGAAGCTTCCTTAAAATCTAATTAGAGTTTACTAATCTTGGGAATATTTAATTAATTTTATCTCTGATTTTATCTATATTTTATTATTAATCCTCTAATTATGCTAAAAATATTCCCCACAAAATGACTAAAATGAATGTTGCATTTAAGCCAATCAGAAAGATATAAAAAGGCAAAATAATTTCTTGGTTTTCTGATATATTGGCTTAATAGATGGTAATAGAGAGTACTATAGAAGTGCCACAAATAAGAGTGCTTAATTCGTCAATTATGTTTAATTATAGAATTTGATAAGGGCGATATTTTCTAGTTAATAGTTAGTATAGGAAAACAATCATAAATACTAAAGCTCCTTTAATAATTACTAAATCCTCATAAAATGTTAAAAAAATAATTATGAATCCTTTTTAAAGTATCTTTACAATTTCCCAAAAGTAAGCATTTTTTGAATACTCATTATATAAATATCCCCAATTTTTTCTAGTATTTTCTTCTTCTAATTTTTGTCTCTAGATATATAAATTAATAAACATGTAAGCTGGAATAATTAATGCTAAGGCTAGAGTAGAAGGTAATATAAAAGTAATAATCCAATTTAAATGTTCTTAAGTATCATATCTATATGCAACATTACCTTAAATCCAATAGAAACTTGATATTTATCTGAAAGATAATAAAGATATAAATCCTCCAATTAAAGTAGGTTAGAAATAAATGAACAGATAGATGGCTGTAGTTGTAAAGGCACTCTTGTTAAGTTTGGTTATATTAATAACGACAGCGATCATGTATATAAAAATGAAGGTTAGAATGTATAAGAAAGGCATAACCAAAGCCCATATCATTCTGAAATAAATGATATCGATATCTGTAATTTAGATTAAAAAGCAGTCTAAAGATAAACTCATGGTTTCAGTTGGATTGCCAACTGATCTAACTGAGGATTCCAAAATGCTTGGCATAGATAATTAAAATGTTGAAATCACACCAATAATTTAAAAATAATTAGTTAATACTTTGATTAAAACATTTCCATAACCTGTTCTAGGATCATATGTAGCTATTTTTAATTTTACTCTCTTTTGTTAAACAACTGCTTTAGTAATAGTTTCAATTGTCCCTTTTACAGATAATAATATTGAGATCATAGTCCAAATACTAACAAGAATGACTTTGAAAGTATTACTACTAACATTATTACAATCTCCACATTTATAAATTGTGCTAACAGAAAAAGATCCTTATCCTCTAACATTGTAGATATCACATTGTTCACATAAAGCCCCAATATGTGCTTCTGAACATAAGTCATTTCCAGGATTCCACCCTCCTATACAATTTTCAGGCATATTCAAACAATATTCGACGTTATCATTATTTTCATAAGGTCTCCAATATTGTGGTCTTAGCATAATTCTAGCTGAAGTTATCTTTTCCATTTTTATTTAATCTTTTATTTTACATTATTCACCAGCTCTTACATTGTATTGATAAGAATTTGGATCACACAATTTACATGTTCCAGATTAAGTCTTATATTCTCCTCTTTGGCAAGGATATGTCTATAAATTCACTCTTAATCCATAATTTGTTTAATAATCATTCAACAAATAAGGTGGCTGATCATCAAAGATTGGAATTTTTACAGAATCACACATTATCTCTAATTACAAATAGTCTTATTAGGTATAATTAGGATCAAAATATATATTCAAAAAATCTAAATTATAGTCCTAACTTGTTGTATTAAATTCTATCTCTGTAAAACTAGTAAAATTATTATTAAATTCTCCTTCTTTTCCATTTATTATTTCTCTTCCTTTTATTTTACATTTACTTCCGTTTAATGCTTTTATTTAGCCATTCTCTTTTCCTAAAGGGATTATCCTTAAAGTTAAGTTTAATGCAATGTAATCTTGGATTTACTCATCAAAATAATGATATTAATTTATGGGCTGACCACTTGGAAGCATTAAGAATTCCTTTTATTATTGTCCAATAAAATATTATTGGATATCAATCTTATCCAAAACTTAACTCTGGTTATTCACTATTGTTTTTGTTTCCAATAGCTTAGAACAAAATTTTAGAGTTAATTTAGCTGGAAAATCAGCTATATTATTGCCAAAAAGAGCTGCTTAATTATTTGAATAAACAATATTAGTTTTTTCTTTGTTTTGGATGGCATAATTTTCTAAAAATATAGCTCCACCAACCTATGCTTGGTTATTTGAAAATAAAGAATTAAGTATTTAGAATTAAGATCCATTATTATATTAAAAATATATTGCACCTCCTGTCTCTTTAACACAATTTAATAAAAATTAACAAGATGTTATTACTATACTAACACCAGAGATCAATATTGCTCCCCCGTAAGTAGCACTATTATTTTAAAAAGAACTAAATTCAAGCTTTACAGTTACAAGCTTCATTTCTTAATACTGCTATATCTAATTCAATAATCTTTTCGGTTTAATATCAGAAAATGATTTTAATTAATTGATCTCTTTTGATGAAATTATTAAACAACTTAATTAACCACAAACATTGTCTTCCATTTTTATTTATTTTAAATAGATAAGATTCTTCTTTGATTACTCCTCAACATTTGTAAATCTTAATAATCCATTTTAACAATTAGAGCATATTATTTTTTACAAATTTAAAATGTCAATAGAAATATAATGATTTATTGAAATTGAATCAATTTCAATGATAAATATAGGGTTTATTTTTTTCTATATTAAGGCATATAAGTTGGAATAACTTAAAATATCCTTTTTCTTTTGATCGTAAAATTATTTTAATTATCCTGGTTAGGAATAAGTAGTAATACATTTATAAAAAATTTAAGGAAGAGAAGTGATTGACTCAGAAGGTTTTGTAACATTTCCTACCACTTCCTTAAATGACATAAGCTTTACGTTTAAGAATTAAATATTGGTTAAATATTCTATAAATATATTAAAAAGATACTTTTATTTAAAATAAATTTAACAGTGCTCCCGCCAATTAATGTAAAATTTTACATTAAGACATTTTCTAATTTAATTGATTATGCATTCTTAATATCTAAGACTCCATAATCAAATATATCAATAAAATTACAATCTTTTAAAGTAATATTACCTCTCTCGATTGATATCAAATAATTTTGAATTTGAATCTTTAATTCAGATTCACTTAAATTATTTATACTGGCTAAATATGACAAAAATCCTTGATAATCATTTTGAATAGATAAATCATAAATCTCTACATTTAGAACCAGAGTATTACTTGTAAATATTATGGGTAATTTAAAAAAAGCATTTGCCAAAGAATAAACATTTCGAATGACATTCTATGTAATTAGTATAAAATTTTTATTTCTTGATGGCTCTATAAAAATTGTTCCTCCTTCCTATCTACTAAAGCTTGAAATAAAATGGGAGTTAAATATTCGTAAATTTAAATCTGATTGAGAAGCATCAACAAACAAAGTACCACCTTGTGATTTTTCTGTCATGATTAAATTAGCTTGGCTGAAATTAAAATTACAATTCAAGATCTAAATTAAACCATTTGATTAAGTCCCAAAGTAAAAGGATCCTCCTTACCAAGCCAAAGAATTTTGACTTGAAACATTACTAAGTATAATGCTGTCTGCTTGCAAGTAAGCATTCCCTCCTTTTGATTTGATAGGAAAAATTAAATATAAATTTTCCATATAAACAACTTCATTTAATCTGTACCCCCAAATTAAACGTTTTCTTAAGTATTAAAATTGTAAATAATTCGAAAATTTAAAGGAACAATTCAAAATCTCTAAAGTTTTGCATATTAATACAAGGTTGGAACCTTGATTGTTAGTTATAATATTATTTGAAAATTTTGATTCACTTAATAGAATATTAGAATTAGGATTTTCAATAAAAATTGTTGATGATTATCTCATATATTAGTTATCTTAATAAGTATGATGATGATTATTAAAAGCAGTAATGTTAATTATTTTGATTTTTTATTCTTATTCAGAATTTATGCTAAGAATTGAAGGCGACTCTGCCAAATTAGTAAGAATGATATTATTGTTTGACAAATTAAGAGTTTGAATATCTATAATTTCTGTTTGCCTAAAATTAGTCTTTTCTAATGATTTGATCAAAATAATAGGCAAGTTTATAACTATCAACCCTATAATTTTAATTTACTAAATTTAAATGTGTTTAGTATTATATATAAATATCATACTGCTATAGCCTATTTCTAAATTCTTTTAGATACAAGACTCTTATTGATGTAATAATTTAATATTAAACTCTTCTTTTAATGTAGCCTTCATATTATTAAGCACTATCTTTTCTGCGTTATTTATTGATATCTCAGGAAGAGTGAACGTTCTGATTATATTGACATCTTCAAGAATGATTTGGTTTAAATCAAAGTAAAAAGATGAATTAGCAGATGTTAAAAATCCATTATAATCCATAAAAACAAATTAATTGGAATCAAGTATCACTTCTTTAGCATTTACTTCTAGATTCTAGAAATTATCACTTTTTAGCAATTCTATAAACACTTTGCTACCTCTAAAGTAGTTATTTTTGAATGTTATTTTATTAATTATGAGTAAATTTGATTGGATTGTATCTTTATACAAAGTATCAAGTATATTTGTTATTACTCGATTATCGAAGCTATTAAATGTGTTATTAGATATAAGCATGTTAGTTATTTTAAATAGAGGCAATTTGAATAGTTGCACTTAAGAATTGAAAGTTCCATTAGATACAGTCATGTTAATTAATTCAACATTTAAGGCTCCAGGTATATTTAAAAAACCTGAGTTAATTAAAACGTCATGATCAGAATTGAATAATTCAAAAGTTAAAGTTGCTTATCTAATTTAATTGATGAATTCAGTGTAGAAAACAATAGATGATGAGTAATAATTACTCCATGAATTAAAATTACTAACTATTAATTGTTAGTTTCCATTCTGTTCATCCAATAAATAAAAAATTAATGTAGTATTATTTATCTAACAATTTTAGATTATAAATTAATCAATTTTAAACATTAATTATTTTCTTAATTTTTAAGTAAAATAATAAAAAATAATGCCATTGAGATTATTTAAATTAGAGTCTGAAATTTCAAAATTTTAAATGGTAATGTCAGTAGGATTTTCAATTTTAATCCTAACTTAACCTTCTTTGATATTGTTAATTTTGATTTATTCCATGAAAAATGATACACCATAGAGATTGTAAATGTTTATTGTTGTAATAACATGGTTTGGAATCATCTGTAAATTTATAAATTTGATTGTAGTGAACTCATAAAATGTAATATTATCATTAAGATGAATCTGCAACAAGTTTTAAGACTCCAAAATGAGTTCTAAATATTTAACAGTAAAGACATTTCTACGAATTTGCGATTGAATGTAGGTGTTTTTCTTAATTTCACAATCTCCAGAGTTAGGCAATAAATTTAAGATATATCTGACCAATTTAACAGTTTTTTGATTCAATTCATTATATAAATAATCAGTTTCTACTAAAAAATGATTTTCAGTATCTGTTGAGAAAATTGCAGAAATTGGTGCATTTTTACTTAAAAAGTCATCTTAATCTTCAGGAGAATCTAATTTAGCATATTATTTTTCAAAAAGTTCTTTAGAACAGTAAATATTGAGTGGAATTTCTAGGTAGAGATAACAATTTTTTTTTTCAGGATTTAAACAATTAATTTCTTAGCCTAAGGTTGGATCATAATATAAAATCCCCTGTATAGGAGGTTCAGATTAAGGTTTAATACATTGTTATGCATATTTTTGTAAGTTGATGTCTGTAGGTTAAAAATATGGATTGATCTTTAATTTTTCTTCCTATGTAATTTCTCTACATAATTCACAAAATTTGGGACAAAGATGACAATAACCATCATAAACTGTTTTAGTGTTTTGATTTTTACAACTGATACAGACTACTTGATCATTTTGAATTATGCATGAATCACAGTTGCATTTAGGATAACATTTATTATTGTAAAGAATTCCATTTTGTGGACAAGCTGTGCATATAACTTCAAAATTTTCGAGATCTAATTTAGCTCCAAAAACATTAAAATTGTGTAATCCTTCCAATAAATAACTTCTAAAATGATAATTAATTTTATATTGCCATTTCCAAGCATCCTAATAGATTTTATTTTATTCTAAACAAGTGGAGCAATCTGAAGGACATTGATAACATCTTCCAAGAAATGTATTGGAATAAAATCCATTATAGCATTGCATACAATATTATTGTTCTTGAATATAATTATTAACACATATAAAACAATTAGGATCTTAACATGAAATACCTGTGACTGAATTTGATATGATTGTAAGAGTGGTATAAATACTTACACGATCTCCATAAATAATTGAAAATTTTAGTGATGGAGCTTGTGGTTTACTTATTAAAGCTAACTAAAAATTATTATTTTAAGATTAAAGAACTTTTAGCTTTAATTCTTCAGGTAAAAGAGTCCCTAAAGATTAAATAGAGACACACTCATATTATTTTTGAACTAAAAGTTTATTGATGTAACCATTCTCACATTTTAAACAAATCTAAAATGTTGGAAAGGTTTCTTTAAAAGCAACTATATCAAGTGAATTGCTGTATTGCTGAGCATTTGATATGTAACTCAAGTTATTATGAATTATATAATTTTCACTAGCTTCCATTTCACAATTTGGCATTGATTTTTTTCTGCAATTAAATTTCTCTACAGATATAAAATAATCTGAATCATGGTTGCATCTTACACATTGCAAATGATTTAATTCAAGAGAGAAAATACAAATCTTGCAGAATTAGCCACATTATTAGCACTATTCAAGTGTTGAATTAAAATAATATCCTTGAATACAGCTTTTACAATAATAACCAGTCATATTATAGTTACAATCAGGACACTCAATAGGACAAGCCCAGCAGAAGTTTTCAAATAAGGTATAATTTGATAAACAATTTAAACAATGATGATTATCATCACATTAATTGCAATTTAATTAAAACTTTACACATTCACCATTAATTGGTTGATAACAATTCTTGCACAATATTTTCGAAATTTAATTCATAGTTTATTTTTCAATGAAATTGAAACTGCTGTTAGTTTAACCAAGGCATCCAAAGCAAGGTTCCAGTACTGGTTATTGTGATATGCCTTAAAGATTTATCAGAAAATATTCATAATCTTAAGGTTATCTCTCTTATTTCAAAAAAACATAATTTGTATCATTAGTAAAGGGCATTAAATAATCTGTTGTGCATCTAGGATTTAAATACCAAGAATCCGAATTTTATATGCAATCTAAACAATATAATGCAAATGGTGTAATAGTACCAGGGCAATCTAAACAATACCAGTCTCCATTAATATTCACTTAAAATTAGTACCTTTAACATCCAAAATTTTCAAATGTTGTTGCTTCTTATATATTTATATTCTTTAATATTGCTCCTCTAACTAAAAAAACATAACCATATAATTACTTTTACAATTTTTTGTGCCAACATCTACATATCCTTCTTGACATAAACATTAAGACTTTGAGAATTTTCTGTTTGATATTTAAATTTCTTCACAAGAAATACAATGATTTTCTAGAGGACCAAAACATGATTTACAAGTAAAATGACACTCTAATGATAACAATTATGTATACATCTTGGGTTTGGTGTATCATCATTATAACAATATTTAAAGGTTAAATCACGAATTGCTCCGTTGAAATTTTGATTGTATTTGTCTCCTCCGATATTCAAATATAGTTTAGCCTTAACTAGATGATTTTATTTCATTATGAATGTTTTTTCTTATTTTCCATGACCCATATAAATTGACAATCTGATATTGTTAGTTCCATCAACTCCCTCTTAGTAAACAAACCAATGCCAAAATGTCAAGGCTTCATAATAGTATTAATCCAAAACTAACCAAGAATCTTATTCTTATGTTTCATATGAATTTAGAGACTCTGATTGATAGTGATGATAAGTTGTAATCTGAAACCCATTTAAGTTTTAATTAAGAGAATTTTGAATATATTTCCAGTATATTGCTTTATCACCTTGATTTTTATCCTGGAAATAAGAATACCTCAATGAAGCTCTGAATAATACACTCTCAAGATTTTTGAGCTAAATATCAATTATTAATTACTTCTGACAACTCTCTTATTATCGCCCACCCAGATATCATAAATTTTCTTCCAAAATATGTAACAGTTTTTCTTAGAATACCCCCACTCTTCATAAAGGAAGTTATAAGAGTTTCCACCATCATCTCACACACATCAATTTAGCAATTCTACTCTAAGTTATTTAAAAATGTTGGAATGTCTGTATAATAATATTGTGAGCCTTCTCTTAAATCTATATTGCTAATTTATCCAGAAAATTATTTCAACTAGTATATTTCGGAAGGCTCAAATGCCCGAGTGAACTATATTTATTTATGGTTTTTACTAACAATGATCCACCTAATTAATATTCCTTGAAATCTTTTTTATCTAAAGCACAAGGACCCCCTTCTATTTTTTATACATTCAAATCCTCCTTTTAAACATATAAAAATATGTTAAAATTTGCCTATGATTCTTTATAACAAAAATAGAAAAAAACCCAACGCTCTACTGCGAGTGCTTAATCTATCCTTAATTCTCGTATTACATAAGACCCTTTATTAAAAATGTACAAATTATGATAAAATGACTTATCTTTTTTATTAAGTGTGATGTAATAAACTAAGTATGTTAAATCCTATTGTTTTTCTGAAACAATATGCATAGAGTAGCTTGGCAAGGCTAAATCATCAGATGAAATATAAAATTGAGAGTATTTACTCCACACACCCCAAGCATAATCTAAAGAAATGAGCGATGATAAATCTTATTCAATAAAATGTTCTCCCGTATCTGGTGTTGTAATGGTTTTGAAGACTTCACAAGTGGATTGAACTAATCCAACACTAAATATCATTGATAATAATACATTATCATTTGTAGATACAACTAAGAAACTCTTCTAAACATTAATTAAAAATTTAGTTCTAAAATTTTTTTCTAGTAAAATTTTCCAGAATATTCAGGTGTTTTGTGAAAAAATAAGATGACTAGCATTTTACATTAAATAACATTTGTGAATACTTTGAAAAATTTAAAAATTTATCAGATTAAGAATTTTAGAATAACCGTCATTTTTTGATTTAAAAAAATAACAAATAAACATAATTAATTTTAAGAAATTAATGACACATAATTCTAATCCTTAACGATATTTTCCAAAATTTGAGCGCTAAATTAGAAATACCCAGTACAGGGTGTGATATTTTGACCTACCCATTTATATATCTCAATATATTACTAAAACAAAAAATAAAATTGCAACATTAAAGTAGAAATAGATAAATATATATGCTTACTCTTTTGCTATTCCCATTACAATATTATTTTAACTATAAATTTAGTATGATTTTTTTATTTGAAAATTCAGGATTTTAACAAAATTTCAAAATTTCCCGCTTGTTTCAGATTTTGTGAAGAAATTGAAGAAGTCTTTGCCATTTAATCAGTACACAAGTTTATTAATATAAGCGAGAAAGGCTTTCTATTTTCATATCATTATAATATAAATTGTTAATGATAAACTCAAAATTGTAAAATATCTGGTGACATTATTTTAGCTGTTACCTGTCTCTTTGATATAAGGAAGGCAATATATTTTGTTAAATTGAATTACTATATGGTATCAGAAGAAGTCACGTTTCATCCCTCATCTGTATTTATGTTAAAATAATAAATTTTATTTTGCTGAAAACTCCAGATTTACTTATTATTAAATTTACAGATTATGCAAAATTTCAAAAACAACAATGGATTGTCAATATTGGCAAAATCAAATATAGTTATGTTTTCAATTCAAAAATTTCGAATCAGCATAAATTTGAAAAAAATTTTAAGAAAAATTTTTTTAAAATGATTTCAAAAGTTATTTTTTGCTCCTTCAAAATTAATCAAACTTTTTGTGAAAAATTAGAATAACCCTTAAATTTAAGTAGAATATTATGTTAGCTAATATAAAAACAATTTTTTTTCACACTTAAGTTGATCAATTTGTCAATAAAATTCACCTAACTCTCATTTAGTTTTCTTATGAGTACCTTTTTATTAACAAATAACTTCTTTTTACTAGTATATTTTTGTTTAAAATTAATTGGCGAAAATTCAAGATACAAATAAATTTAATTGAAGTGAAACAAATAAAAATTATAATGAATAATAATTTCTAGTTAAAGGAAAAGGTGAGAAATCGCTTGAAAATAAATATACTTTATAACAATATTTTTAATATTATTTTTAATTGCTCAATTCTAGCTGAAAATGGCAAACAGTTAACAGCAACAAATTATTGAATAATTCGAAATGCTAAGACAAGAAAAAATTTAAGAGTTTTTTAAACGAAAAGAAAGTAGTGTAAACAATAAATACAATGAAGCTTTTCATAAATAGTAATAAAATGATGTATAAAAAAAATATTTTCAATTGGAACTCATGGATATAGTCTATGATCGTAGAGAAATTTATAGCAATAAAATTAGAAAGATGTAAAGAAATGCGATTTTTGAACAAAGACGAAACTTTCATAAAGCATTTCTAGAAGAGAACCAATTATTTTTGTATTAGGAGGACGAATGCTTTGAGGCAAATTCTTAATTAATTGGGCTTCTAAAACTTTATGGTAGAAATGAAGTCGTGTAAGCAAGCTAAGAATCTGATATAGAGTTGGCGGTAGAAATATGTAAATTAAATTTTCATGAAGGGATTGAATTAAATTTGCCAACATATATGAACTCTGATTATATTCATTAAATTTCAAGACTTGAACACTAATATTCTTAATTGTTATAACTATATCAACAATTAACCCGTCAATCTGAATCATCATAACAATCTATACAATCTTCAACATAAGAATCAATGGAATCTTCTTCATAACTCTCACTTTCTTCACTTCATAGTTCAGTATCCTCATTTTAAGATTTTTAATTTGAAAGAATGAGATAAATGATAATTAGAGTTATTTATGATATAGAATCAATATCATCCTCCTAAACTTATAACTTTTCAGAGATAGAAGAAGCTCCAATTTTTGAATATCAAACATAATAGGATGAACAGACTGAAACAGATGATTACTGACACATATATATTACAATATATCAAAAATTTATATAAACTAAAATTTGGATAAAAAAATTTTCTTAATTTTAAAAATAGAAAATTAAAGTGATGTGTTGTTAATTAAGTTTAACCAAAAGTTTTTTTTGGTATAAAATAATGCTTATTTTCAATTTTAATCGAACTAGACTTATACAGTACAATTTTTAATAATACCTTTAGATTCATAAATAGGCATTAATTATTTTAATGCTTAGCAATATGATTGATTACTAAAATTCCCAAGTCTATATTTTAAAAAATTACTTTTAAATCCTTTCTATTTTATGAGAATATTTTTAAACTACAAATTAAATATTATTTAGAATAATGATTTCCATAGGCATATTTGAATCTCTTGTGTGATTATAAAAATATTTTCTTCATTTAACTTGGGGTTCGTGTTCAAACCCCCTAATCGAAACTTGTTCCTACTGCTTTTTTTAATAATATTATTTATTTTATTAAAATAGAGTGCCTCTTTTTTTAATATTTATTAATTTATTATATTATATTATATTATATTATATTATATTATATTATATTATATTATATTATTATAATACTTCAGACAATTACAACATAATAATATTAATTATTTGTTCAAATATTAAACTTTTAATATATAGATATATCTAATTCTTCATTTTTTTATCTTTATATTTATGCAAGATTACCTATTTTACCCCACAATTATTGCATAAAGGATAAATTCTCTAATTATAATTTAGCTATTTATTTTATTATTCTCTAATAAAATTAATTTTTATCTTTTTTAAATTACTCAAATACATAAGTAACAGTTAAAGATATCATAAATAGATTAAAATGATTAAAGACATTGATCTCTTTTTTGCACTATTTTATTGATAAAAATAATAAAATACCTACTTTATATGATTTTCTATTTCATTATTATTTGACTCATAATTATATTTCCTTCTGATAGGATCATTTAAATATAGATAGTCATTTTCCTTTTTTTCAAATTGCCAATATTTTAACTTTATTTTTTCAATGTTTTGTTATGATACTATTTTCTCTCTTAAATATATTCCTTCCAAATAAGCCTCTATATCATTTTATTCAATTTTTATTAAATCATGAATTTATTCTAAAAACATATCTCTATTTATTATCTAAATAATAAAATTTAAGTACAAAATTATTTAGATTTGATTTTATTTATAAATCTATTTCATATAGTGTATTTCTTTCTTCTTCATTTTCTTATTTATCTTGTAAAATGAGTTTTTCTGATTATTCAAGCTGAGTTTAAATTTATTTTTTTAGTTTTTTATTGTTATTAATTATTGACTGAGTCTAATCAGATAATTTATTCAAAATAATTCTAGAACTTTATAGAAACATCTATATATTTTGTAATTAATTATTTAACATTTGTTGATTATATTACTCCTAAGTTATTTTAAATACTTGTTTACTAGTTTAAATTTAATAGAGCAAACTAGGTGGTGTTAAACCTTTTAAAATCTAAATTTTAAATCACTTAACTTTATACTTTACATATTTTTTTTTCATTCGATCTTAAAAATATTTTAGCAAATTAAACAGAATAATACAAATATTCTAACTAAGAAATTCTTTAAACAAAATGGTTTAATAATCTAAGCCTCTCATTTTATTGATCCTTATTTGGATTTACTATTTTATCAGGAAGTGATGGAATGTAAAATCCTGTCCAAAATTATATTAATGATAATCTTAAAGCATAAAATTCTTTATATCTTCTTTATGTTTAAAATTCTCCCCAAGCATCGATACCTTTTATTGTGTATACTAAATAATGTTTTAATTTAGATTTTTTAATTTCAATTGGGTTGCTTACTTCAATAACAATTGATTTCTAATTTTTGTTTAATTGAGAAACTTCATTACTGATTAGCTATTACTATTGATTAAGCAGATTAGTATCATTTTACTGCTTTTCTTATTCTTATTGGTTGATTTATTACTAATTTAGGTTTTATTACCAATCAATCTACTATAATAAATCTAAATACCTAGTCTTGTTGCATTTTTAATAATATAGAATGATTAAATTAATCAAATTTTAGATTTATAGAAAATGAATATATATATATTTCATTTTAATAATAATTATAACAATAGCGCCAAAAAAATAAATATTCAATATTGTTAATTTTAGAAAAGATATAAAATTAGTGTATAGATAAAGAGATCATTATGATCAGAATTAATTCTATTTAAAATATTTAATAACACTTAATTATATATAATAAATAAGTATTTTATGGATAAATATCATTTATATAATAATGTAGAATGTAATAGTAATGAGGAAATAATAATATATCCAACATTTGAATCAATGTAGTTAAAAATAGAACTAATAAAAGGTATATATATATAATAAACATAGGAATATATGCATATGGTTATACTATACCTTCGGTAATTCAGCAAAAAGCATTAGTTCCAATTATATAAGGAAGAGATGTTATATTATAGAGTTTAAGGAGTACAGGCAAAACAACAGTTGTTGCTTTATCAATATTATCTATTATCGATTTTTCAGTCAAGTAGAAGTTTATTTTATTTATTCTGTTTAGTTAAACCTAGGTTTTAATTTTGTCAAAAACAAGATAAAAGGCAGAATATACTGCTAAAACTCTAATAGCTCTGGGTAATTATCTTAATATTTAAAATTATATATTATGTTTTGGAGTAAATTCCTTATCGGATAACGTCAATATACTATAAAAAGAAGTGTAAATAGTATCGAGTTCACTCGATTAAGTTTTTAATCTAATTCAGAGAAAGATACTCAATATTAGTCATTTAAAAATGATAATTCTGAATTAGGTTGATGAAATATTAATTGATTATTAAACCAAACCATAAGTTTATGATATTTATAAATTTTTGGAACATAAGACCTAGAATATTTTAGTGACAGAAACATAATCACAAGATATATTAGATTTTATTGAAAAATTTATAAACAAACCTCTCATAATTAAGGGATAAAGAAATGAATTGACATTAGAAGGGATAAAGTAATTTTTTATTCGAATAGATAAAGAAGAATGGAAATTTGAAACTTTATATGGTATATATGACATAATAACTGTTACATAATCAGTTATCTTTTGCTCAACCAAATAAAAATGTGAATGGTTGGCAAATAAATTGAGGGATTATAATTTAAGTGTAGCCTTAATCGATGATAATATGAGTTAATAATAAAGAGATAGAATAATGACCGATTTTAGATAAGGAAATTAAAGAGTCTTGATTGCTACTGATATTTAGGGAATAAGTATTGTTACTATTATTAAAAGGTATTGATATTTAAGTAATTTCCTTAATAATCAATTATGATTTCCCAAAATAGAAAGAATTATACATTAATAGAATTGGAAGAAAAGGTAAATTTGGAAGAAAAAGTGTTGCCATTAATTTTTTAATATCAGAAGATCTCTAAATTCTAAATGAAATTGAATAATATTATTGGATAACAATTGAAGAAATGCCCATAAATTTTACAGATTATTTATGAAATCATAATTAAGTATATAAATATATAAAATTCTTCAAAAAAATTAATATACATACAAAAAATTCGCAATTCTATAATTTTTTCTTAAATTATTTTATTTTTCATTTCATTGTTAGTTAATTAATACAAATAAAGAAACTTTATTCGTTTTTTTAAATCAAAGAAAATGATTTGAGAAATTTTTTTAAATCAATTAATTCCATCTTTAAGTTGAATTAGCTTAATAATTTCCATGTTTTTTTTTTAAATCTTTGCTTTCAAAACACTCATAAGTAAAATTCCATTAAGCATCAATCTAAATAGTGTAATTCCAATAAATCTCTATACATCCCATTTTAAAAAGTGCTAAAGTATTTTTCTATTTCTTAATTGCCATTTATTAATTGAATTATTATTCATTTTAAGAAAATTTTCTGAATTAACTAACAACTCAAATAGAGATAAAGAATAAATAAATCCTAATATTTTTAGTCTGTAAATCAAATCTTTAAATAAAAGTATTAGGAACTATAAAATTAAACCAAATTTATTGTTATGTCAAATGATAAAAGGATTCTTTAATTATGAATTTAAAACAATGTATAAATTAATCATTTCTTTAGCCTCAACAATTCAATAAATGGATTCCATTTCTATTTAAAATAAGATCAATATATTTCTTTAATTAAATACATATAGTTTTACAATAACAATTTCGGCTTAAGATAAAGCTTATATCTTAATTAAATTGTATGAATTACATTTAGAATATATTCTATTGTTTTATGGTTTTAACTATTTTTAATATAATATTAATAAAAATTCCATGAATTGGTATTTTAATTACTCAAAATTTATGAAAGATTAGTTTATAAATATATTGTAGTGTTCAATATAATTAAATGTTTTTTTGAAAAATAATCACAATTTAATGCATTTTTAAAATCAATAAATTGATTATTCAAATAGCATTATTATTTATTTGTATTTTTATTTTCCATAATCGATTTAAATAAAGACTATTTAAATCAGAATCATTTCAATAGATTTTTTTAATAACTTAAACTATGATAATTAATTCACTCTTAATGTAAATTTCTTTTATTAAGAAATCATTCTTTAATTAAAATAATTGATTTAATAAATAATGATAATATTTCTGCTATGCCTTTATGTGACTACATAATATATGAAAAGTTTACTTAATAGTTACAATTAAATTTATAGAAAAATAATTACAATATAGGAAGATCAATTATCACAAGAAAGTTGTATTGCTTTTGGAATGTGGTCTAAATATAATCCATTAAATATTCTAAGTATAAAAGAAGGAATTGGACAATTTTAAAGTAATTGCTTTTAATTAATCAAAATGGATGATGTTGCATCAAATAGTTTAAATTTTATATATTCTGATTGTTTAAACTACAATTCAAAATAAATAGTAAAATCAATAATGTTTATAAGTGAACAAGATGAATAATTTAACTTGTATAAATACTTAGATCCTTTTTAATATGAAAATGTTTGGTATCACTTTTAGTTTATTTCATGGCCTCTAAAAAAAAAAGTAGAATTGATTATCATTCAATAAGAAAACACTATATTGAAAGAAACTATAGAAAACATTTCATTTTTCAATGAATATTAAGTGTTTTTTACATTGGGAGAGAGCTTTAAAGTAGTGGAATCTAAACTTGATTTGATTCAATAAGGAACATTTTATTCTTAGTTCCCTGGATAAATTGTTTCATATGATTTATTTATTGATGAAATTCCTACTACTTTTGATTTTTAACAGTTTGCTATCGAAGAATATTAGAGTTTAGCTGATTGTATTTGTAAAATCAATGAACAAGCATAATTAGAAGATTTTGATTTAAATGATCTTGATTATAAAATTTATATGTCAGAGAATATTAATTGTGATTATTCTGCTTTAAGTGGATGGATTAAAGTATATGATGTTAATTAACAATCTAATGAATTTACTTATCAAATAATGAAAATGAGTTCAAATATAGGAAATAATCTGTTATTAAATGAAAATATTTCAACATTTTAATTCTTTTATCTCATATCTTCAATTGAAACAAAAATAATAATAAAAACTTATAGTTATAATTTTCCTATTTTGACAAAAGATAATTTGGATAGTATATATGATATATAAAGAGAATTTATTATATCAAAAAAACGATATTAAATAATGGCATTACTTTCATTTAGAACTATTGGATAAGAAATTTAATATTATGATAACTTTCTACAATGAAAATGGAATTTAAATATATGAAGCTGAAGAATAGGTCATATAATTTAATAACTAATAATTCACTTTAAGTTATGGGAATATTATTAAAGACTCTTAAAATTATTTAATTGTTACATTAAAATAATTATTTTATAAAAATTGTAAAGAAGACAATAGGATTAAAAAATGTCATTATAGTTGTTTAGATTGTGATGGTCCAAATATATCAAATTGTTTATCTTGTTCTGTTGAATCATAGAGAATTTATTTTTCTGAATACTAATAATGTCGTTGCCCCTTATCTTAATTAGATTATGAAAATAAATGTATAAATAATGAAGATTTAAATATAAATTTAGTTGATTAATAAACTGCTTAGTAAAATTGTAAAATGGGCTATTTTTAATTAGATAGAGAATGCATAAGATGGTATATTTTGATTAATACTTTTTAGTCCTTCAATTATTAAAGATAATTTATTGACTTGTTTGGAATGTGTTGGGAACTAGCAATGGAATTTAAATTCCATTTGTTACAAGGATTTTTATCTTCCTTATTCGTTAAAAAATCAATATCCTTTCATTAGTATAGAGAATTATTATTTATTTGATGGATCTGATTTAATATTGTGTCTTTTTTGTGATCTAGGCAATTTGTTTAATTAATTTGACTTGTAAAATTAGGAGAAGATTTTTGAAATGTTTTAATTTTATACTTAAGGATTCTTGTCTTACTGTTCTAACACTATGGATATTAATAACATAGAAACTTGCTAAAAGTGCATTATTTCTAACTGTGTTCTATGCGAAATTCATATTGATTAGTAATTTTGTTTAAGATGTTCAACAAACTATGAACCAATTAATGGAAAGTGTATTTTTCAGGCTGTAAAGTTTTCTCAGCAATCATGTAAACCACCATATTATGCATCATTTGCATAACAGTGCAAATTATGTTCTCTAATCAATTGTAGATTTTGTTTTGAATACATTTTAAATAGTTAGAAAATTAGTCTTTATAATTTAAATTAAGAATTAATTGAAGAGAGAGAGGAAGATATTAGAATTGGTTGTGTTTAATGTAATGATGGTTATATTTTTGATTTTAATATTGGATAATGTATATAATAGATTCCAAAAATTAGAGAGTGTTTATCTTCTTTTGTAAAAAATTCTTAAGAAGAATGTATTATTTCAACTTTGGAGAATTTTCAAATAACGAGAATAATTAATAAATGTGATAATTATTTAAAAAATTGTCTATATTGTGCATTAGATAGAAATTAAGAAGTTTTTTGTATAGAATGCATAGATGGATTTATTTTGTAGGATCAGTAATGTTATATGAACGAGGAAATTGGATCAAATTATGAAATTGACCTTTGGATTCAAAAGATTAAAGGTTATTTCTTTGTTTTTGTAGATAAGCAACTTAGTAATGATGAAGATTACATTAATAATTGTGGTAGATCTTGCATTAAGTGTATTACTCAGGATAAGTAATATATTTGTGATAAATGCAATACAAACTATTTTGATTATTCGATTAGAATTCAATAGGGTTTTTATTGTCTTGAATGTCCTCAACTATGTTAAGTTTGTTAAACACGTGAATTCTCAAATATAAAAGTAATATAAATTGCTTATAAATTTAGACTGTTAACCCTTTTTTTTTTATAGATATCAATAATGCTATGTTGACATAAGAATGCATTATACCTAAAATTGACCCTTTTATTATTTATGACCCTTATCTTAAATTTGCATCATATTGCCTTGATGGTAATTGTAATAATGGACTTTAATTAAAGCATTGGCAAAACAATTGTTTTTTAGATAAGTTTCCTAGATGGTCCTTTTTAGGTGAAAATATAGAGTATATGAATTAAATTGGCTTAAGGTCATTAACTTTTAGTATCTTCTTTGAAATAGATACTGAATTATGTGTTAATTATCAGGATATGGTAGCATAAGCATCAATAAAGAAGGATGTGTTTACATTAAGGAATGCTAATTTATAATTAATATCTATTAACTAATTTTCTTATCTTGGGGAAAGAAGTATGAATTTTTATGATTACGAGAATATATCTATGATTAATACAGAATTTATTTTTTTAAAATCGTTAGAAAAATATTTCTATTTTGAAAATTTATATAATGCTATAAATTTAACATTGATTAATTTTAGAATAAAAGATAGTGATATAGCAAATGTAACATCTTTATTTTATATTTAATAATTAGGCTCAATTTAAATGTAAAATTTTTCAATTACTAATTCTACTTTTAAAAATTTCTCTCTATTTAATTTAGTATTACTAAGATTTGATGGAGAAATTATTATAGATTCCTTATTTATTAGCAATTGCACATTTATAGATTCCTAATTATTTCTTTTTTCTTAGAGTTTAGATAAGATTTAAATTAACAATTTAATATTAGATTAATGTAAATTCTATAACTTTTCACTTTTTTCTTTATTTATAAATTATGCAAAAGTGTCAGCTTTTGATATGAAAAATGTAAAACTATAAAGGAATAATATTTAGAATTCCAAATTAATCTTTTGTTAATAATTAATAACTATAAATTTGATTAATCTATTATTGAAATCTAATTATTTAGTAAATTCAATAATTTTAGGATTTAGTTCTAGCTTGAATGCTCATAATTTACAAATTATAGATAATTAATTTATTCAATCTTCAATTATAGAATCTCTTTAGGTTACAAATGATAATCACACTCAAGTTGTTATTGCTGAATTATTTATATTAAAAAATGTACTTTAATACTCTAATCTTATCAGCATATTTTAAAATTCTTATTCAAATGAATTGGAGATTTTTATTACATAAGTTTAAATTCAATAAAATAGTAAATTAATTACAACTAATTAGTTATGCTAAATATTTAATCTCAATAGTTAAAAGTTAAATTTAAATAATTTTATTATTGTTGATAATTTCGAAATATTATTGTTTTATCTTTATGATAACTTGGATATAAAACTTATAAATTTAATTTTAAAAAACTAAGCAGTTTAATAAAAAGTATTCCTTTCAAGTAATTGTTTTTAAAAATCTAATATCTAAAACTAATTATTACTAATTAGAGGTTTTGATAATATTCAAATAGAAAATTGTGATATAATAAATTCATCCAGTATTGATGAATCATTAATACAAATAGATACAAGCAAATCAAAACTACTTCTTGGATCAATCTATATAAAAAATGTAAGATTTTAAGGAAATTTATTACAATAATTGAATTAGATTTAATTTTTTTCATTGCTTTCAATTGTTCCTGATAATTAGATTGAAATTATAATAGAAAATTTAATATACTAGAATAATTTTATGCATGTATATTAGGAAGGTTCCTTAAAATAATCAGCTTTATTATTATATATTTCTTCAACTTCTAGTAATGTATTTGTGAATAACTTAAATTGCTTTTACAATTCAATGACGAATTCCTCTAATTCATTTATTATTATTAGATCTAATATTTCGAAATTTAGTAACATATAAATAACAAATCATAATATCTTACCTTATAATATATGGAAAGATTATTATCCAATCAAAGTAAATAATGAAAATGATTAAGAAGAGACTAATAACTTTATAATGTAGATATACCATATTAAATCAGTTGGAGGAGTGGCATTCATTGAAACTAGTTTGTTTTCTTGTTCCAATTGTTCTTTTTAAGATATATTGGTATCAGCTAGTTCTGTATTTGAAATTGATACATTAAATGAGGGCATAATTATGATTTCAAACTTCTCAATAAATTCAACAAGATTTAGTTTGAAAGAAATTGAAAGTTCAGGATGCTTAACAATAAATTCTCAAAACAGCTTATTAAGTCTATAAATATTATCTGCATAATTTTTAAATGTTATTAATAAAATGTCCACATCTATTTTTTCAATAACGCCTTCGTTACTTAAAAACAATATAATTATCTAAGATATATAGATACTTAATTGTATTTCATTAATAAATTAAATAATTCGCATTCAATTTATTAATTAAATAGGTGGCTAAAATTAAATTTCACTAATAAATATCAGAATTTTATAAAATTAAAAAGAATGGGAGAAATATTTTTAAATAATTGGATTATTAACATCATCAGAGTTATTGTAAATTACAAGTGAAGATAATTCATTAATCTATTTAGAAAATTGTAATTTTTACATAGAGGATTTAACTATTGAAGGAATGTATATCACTCCATTTCTGAAGTTAATTAATGTACAAAGACTAAGTATGATTAATTTGAAAATTTAACATATTTAAAGCATTAAAACATAAAACCTTATTCAAATTAGTCAAACTATTTAAACTAAATCGATTATTTATTTAAAGTAAATTAATATTAAAAAAGGATATCTCTTTTAATCAAATTCTTAATCATCTTAATAACCTATTAATTTTCAAATTGATTACTACATACTTGGATGTTAAATTATAAATAATTTGTTGCAAATCGAATAACCAATAGACTACTTTTCACTAAATTTAAATTAATTATAATAATCAAATTATTAACATAATGCAATCATACAAATAGTGAGTAAAAGTAATTTAAATTATATCAGATTAGATATGATAGATATAGAGGATAATATTTATTAAACAAGTTTATATGGTATTGTTTATTTTGATATTTCTTTATTCCAATAATTAAAAATCTCTAAATTAAATTGTAATTATAATTTCGTAAATGAGTATGGTTGTTTACATTTTGTAGGAAATAATTCAGTTGAATCTTAAATTTTAATTAAAGATTCAAATTTCATAAATAATAATGGAACCAAAGGAGTTGCAATTAAAGTAACTGAGATCTCTATATATATTAAAAATTGTAAAATTGCCTCTAATTTTGCAAGGACATAAGGTGGAGGTTTATATATATAAATAACCTCAAATCTATTTAGAATAGAAAACACATAAATATTAAATAATAAAGCATAAGAAGGAGGAGGTATATATTTTTAGAATAATAATAATTTGAATCAAAAAAACTTCAATAATTCTTTTCTATTATTTAATTAAGCTTCTATATATGGAAATAACCTTATTGAAAGTCCTACACATTTAAAACTCTTTATAAATTCAAAAGAAATGCCTGATGAAAAATAAATCTAAAATAACATAGCAACAAGTATATTAAAAATTAAACCATACACAATAATTGAATAAGGAAGAAAAATTTAGACAAAGTAGCTCATAATTCCAAGTAATTAAAAAATTGATATCTACCAATTATTTATTACAAAGGGATTCTTCTATTAATCTTATATTTAAAATATAAGTCTCTATTTTTAAAATAGTAAAGGAGAGTTGCTCTATAAATAATTAAATTCTACATGCAATGTATCTAGTGTTATTATTTAAAATAATGGTACTGAAATACAAGACTAAAGATATAATACTACTGTATAATATCAATCTATTAACAATAATTTTGAATTAGGCATATTAAGTTTTAATTTTGATCCATATCAATCAGAATATGATTACATAAAAATTCTATCTTAGTGTAAAACTTAATATTCATAATAATAAAAAATATTTAATTATATTATGAATGCCAAGAGTTTTAAATGTTAATTAGGAGAATTTTATGTTGATAATGGATGTTAAATTTGTGTTTGGAGTTAAGGATTTTATAGTGTGACATATAATTCAATTAAATGTTCTATCTATGATAAAATAAAATTCAAGAATATAACATCTAATATGATTAATTTATATGAGGGTTATTGGAGACCTAACTATCTATCAGATTATACAGAATCTTGTTATAAAAGTCCAGAATATTGTTAAGGAGGATGGGAAGTAGGAGATAGCATTTGTAGCATGGGACGTAAAGGAGCACTTTGTGAAATGTGTGATATATTTAATGTGAGAGGAGAAGGAAGCTTTTTTAAAAATCAGTAAGATTTGACCTGTTTATCATGTTCATAGAATGATAACATTATTCTTCCGTTTTCATTTGCGTTATTTCAGTATTTATTAATTTTAACTTATAGGGCTTTATTGTCAATTTTTTTATCCTTGAAAAGTATTAGGAGATCAAATTAATTATTTACTTAATTAAGAATATTTGAAAAGTTTAGTAAAATTATATTTAAATTAAATTAAGGTAATTGTTATTATTATAATTTATGACTAGATCATGAAGGAATTTTATTAAAAATGTTACTAAATTATTTATGGATATTCTCAGTTATTTTTACATTCAATATTAATTTTTCCTTCTCTTTTACATTTATTGAATAATCTAGTAATAGTTTTTACTTTATGGTAAATAATTTAGATTGTTATTTTTCAAATCTTGATATAGAAATGATTTATGTCAAGATAATCTTTATTTAAATATTGATGTTACTACAATTTAAACTGATATTAGCCTTATCTTTTGTATATCATAACATAATTAATAGTTAAATGGATAATAGTCTATTATCAAATACATTACTTTGTTTATATGTTTTTAATTATGGAGGATTGATCAAGATGTATAATGTTATTGTTTAATTAGGTTCTGTTCCGCATTATCTTCAAGATAAATATCAAACATTAATTATATTTAAGGAGATGTATCTTTATTATATGATACACAGATTCATTAATAATGGGTTTATTTTATAATTGTTCCATTATTATTAATTTATGGTTGTATTATTCCATTTTCATTATTTTTAATAACTTATTTAAAGAGGGATATCCTTTATCTTATTAAATTAAGAAAACATATATGTTATTTATTTAACGAATACAATGACAATAATTACTATTGGGAACAAATTAAATTGTTGTAAAAAGCTATTATTATATTAATCACAACTTATTTTGAAAATAATATACTATTAAAGACATCATTATTAGGACTTTGTTTGCTTTCTTATTAGACAATTGCTGCTAAAAATAAGCCATATATTATATCAAAATTGAATAATTTAGATTTATAATCAGGATAAATTTGTTCAATTACAATATTTCTGGCAGCTACAAAATATGAAAGTTAAAATTCAAATAATAATACAATATCTACATTTTTATCAATAGTTTTACTTATTTTAATGATAAAACTGTGCTATCCATTTATTTATAATATATTTACTGTTTATTACAAAAAATATAGCTATTTCATTTTGTCAAAGATTTATTCGTTATCTAAACATATGTCAATTAATTCTTAATTTATTTAACGCTTCGGAGATTATCTAGCTCGAGAAAATGAAAGATAAATCAAATTGAAAAAGAATTTCACTAAACTTAAAGAATACATTCTTCCTAAATATAAAAATCAAAATAAATTTTTTAAGTTTAAATTTTATTAATTATTTTAGATTGCTTTCTAAGAAGGGTCATCTTAAATCAAATACAAATAGTGGATCATATCTGATTAAAGGAACGAATGATTGATATTTATTTTTCATACAAAATCTATAAAAATAATTATTTCATTTAAAATATAAATAATAATTTTAAATCAATATTTATTGTTATAAGAAAATTAATTTCAATTTCTAGAATATTTCTCATTATTAATAACTATTTATTACCATTAAAATAACTTTAATTTGACATTTTGTATAAAACAATAAATATTGTAATAATATTATAGTATATAACAATTCCTTTACTTCAATTTTCAATTTTTTATTCAATTCATTATAATAATTAATAAAATGATCTGTTAATCATAGATTGATTAAATAGAATAATAAATCAAATGTAAAATATCTATATTTAATATCTAAATTTTATTTATCTATAGTATAAGTGAATATATCAAAATTTATCAATGATTCTAAAATTAGAGTGAAATAATAATCAATAATTGTATTATTTAGACATTTAAATGAGAATAAAAAGGAGTACTAAAAATTAATTAAATAAAAGTAAGTCAAATAAAATAGAAGGTTGTCTTTCGGCGTAATTCCTCAAATAAATAATATATAGAAATTAGGAAAATTATATCAATAATATGATTATAAGCACTGGTTATATCAATAGAAAGGTTTTATATTAAGAAAATATGAATCGTTATGGGTTAAATTTAAAGTTTTTTATTAGCAACGAATACAAAATAATTAATATATATATTTTTTATATCTTTTGTTTAAAGAATCTAATTAAATAGATATAGAATATATTATTAAATATTTAAGAATAGGAAAAGGTTGAAAATAAATTAAATAATATGTCATTTAAATGGACCCATAAACATAGGGTTGGGTTTGGTTTTGACTACATATTCTTGACTATTTTTACCCTGAGTAGTAATATGGTTAGACATGTTAGGAAAAGCTGAAAAAAGGGCTTCACCGTCCCCAATCCCCAATTGGCGTTTGGGGATTGGGGATATTTTATACATTTTCAATACTCTTAACATAAAAAAAATTGTAAAGATATGTTTAAGTCTAAACTTAAGCAATATGAAAATTTTTATCGTAAAAATCCTAATTAATAAAAAAAAATAAACTTATTTTTGTTAGATATTGTTAAGTAATTTGTTAATTTTACACAACAACAGTGCAATTTATTAGCAATCCAAAATTGGTATTATATTAAATTTTTTGAATGCTCCTGCTAACACATTTTCTAATTTGCAACTATAT
>CAJJDN010000022.1:705250-744599 GCA_905182985.1 Paramecium sonneborni | reverse complement strand
TATAAATTATGATGATATGAGGCTCAGAGGGTTTTCCAAAAAAACAGTACATATTTAATAATTATTATCATTGTGATTTCAAAACAATAAGTTATTCTTGGATAACTTTTGAAAAATAAAAAGAACTTGGTTAAGAGAAAAGATATAATATTAAAATCTTGAAATTATCTATTAATCAGAGATTAAATAAGTACGATTTGAAATTATAAAATAATAGTTAATTTTCATGATATCAAATTAGTAAACTATATATAATCGTTATAATTTCTAGAAAGTATTAATCAAACTATCGATCTCGCTTAATTAATTACAAAATAACATGTTTCTAACCCACTTTATATTCGCCACTATACCATTTACCAAGAAATAATACACTTTCAAGCCTAATCAAGCGATTTTTATTCACCTTAGCGCCATCTTTTAATTGCATCCATTGTCCATTATCAATCAAAATTCCAAATATGAGAATATCTAAATAGCAAGTAAATTACAAATCCAATTAAGTTAAATGAAGCAAAAAAAACTGTTATAAATAACAAAAATCTATTTCAAAACACTTAAATAACCATAATACTTGCTAACATAACTTCATTCAAAAATTTATTTTAAAGTTTTTATCATATCATTTATATAATGTAATGTTCCAATTGTAATTAATTCAATTTATAAAATTCAATAAAAAATCTATAATATAGTATTATATATTTTCCTTGAACAAGTAATTCGTCCATATTGTGTCTGAATTCATCAAAATATATTCATTGTGAAAAATCAAAAATCTTATAATATTCAAAATTCATAATACACCAAATTCTTTTAAAAACAAAAAACCTCTATTATTGAGAAATATCTTAAATTATATTGTTGTAGTGTTTTAGGCATTTTAATATGTGTCATCTAAAAAGGAGATATTTTAATTATTAATTTTTAGAGCTACAGCCATTCTTCTTCTATAAAAAGATAAAATAATTTATTATGATAAATAATTAGATAGTTATAATAAATCCTCATTCTATTTTACAATGAAATGCTATAGATCACATCCTTCATCAACAATATGATCTATTAATGGTAAATATTTGATTTTATATGCACTCTTCCTATTGATATAAATAAAGAATAATCATGTCTTCATAATTTTGGTTTTATTGCTCATTCAAACATCTAATACTGACATAATTAAATCTTTTTATAATAATGCATTTATAATTCAAACCTCTCAATAGAATGTTTTACTTGCCTTTGAACTTAATACATTAACATCGCAATTTTTGCAATTAGTTTTAACTTAGATCATTTTTATGTGTTTAAAAATGTTTTAAACAAATTATTTTAGTAAATTAAATGGAATTGATTTTTTATACACTGGATCTTGTCAAAATGGGGCACATTAATTGTATATAGACTCTGGAATACTAATAGAAGTTCTTAAATAAATTGCAAATCATTTTTTGGATCAGAATTAAAAGGAATAGCATTAGAATATAATCTAAAATTATTAAAAAATGATAACGAAAAGTAAGTAAGAGAACAAAAAACAATCTCAAAATTACTACATTAAATTATGAAAGTTGATGATTAAAGTCCTGTAGAATTAAATTAGGCTTAGTATGCCATTAGAGAGATAAATAAAAAGATAGTAAAGTAAATAGACAAAGATAAAGATATATATAAAGAAACCACAACTCTTGAGTGTATCAATTTCTTAGAATCTAATTAATCCAAAAAACCTCTCATTCAAAAGTGTAAAATATGAGTAGTATTAATTTTTTCTACTGTCCTAATATTTTATCAATACCTTATTATCTTGAACTTTACAATATCTCAAAAACTTCTAATAATCTAGAATAAAGTTAAAATATCTGTTAGACGTGTATTAATCCTGATTTAAATTAACCATATATTTAAACTATTTAAAACTCCAGCTTCTGGGTATAAATGCATATCAAATTTAAATAAATTTACTTTAGAAATCTACATTATAATTAGAATAAAAATATCAGGAGCTTAAAATTTTTTGTCATAACATTATGAAATTCCTTAGCTAAATAACGAAATTACAGATCTAAAATCACAACAACTTTAGATTTAATTTATTTCTTATTAAATAAAATAACTAGTGGCTGATAGAAAATATTGAATTTCCTAATCCTTTCTATAATGCTGTTCAATATTTATTCTTAATTCTAAAAGAAACTCACATTATTAATTAATATTGTTAAAATGAAAAATTTGATACCTTCTCAGCATTCATCTAAATATATATCTGATAGTTTTTATAAGTAAATTGTTGCAAAGCATTAAAAAATAATGGTTCTTGATTTAATTAACTGAAAAAAATCTCAAAAGAATTTTCTTTTTGCAATAATTTAATTATATCTAAATCATTAAAAATGATTAAAACAATTCTGTAACAGTTATTTTTTTACAAAAAGAACAAAATTTGATCATCAACCATTTATTCTTTTTATTTAAGAAATTACTTAGACTCATAAATCATTTATAATGGTTTTTGAATTTGAGTTAAAAAAGTAAGATATTTAAAACTTTATTATTTTTTATTTAATATTTGATAAAAGTAATAGAAATAGAAAATTCTTAATTATTTAATAAAATGAATTTCTGTATAGATCACAATCAGTTTTTAATTTCTTCAATATGTATTGCATCTCATAAATGTTAAAGAAAGTTATGTATGTAGTGTATTTGTGATCATAATGTGGAAAAGAAATAAATTTACAATTTTTAGAAATTTCAAGAAGCTATTGAAAAGAAATTTAAGCAATATAAATTAGATGATAGAAGTGAAATAAATAATCTACGTCAGAATTTTAAATCCTTAATTTCTCAAACTGAAATTATGATGAAGAATTTGTTGGAAAACTTAAAGGATTCCATCAAATAAATATTTGACACAATTGAATAGGAAGATCAAACTTATATACGTCTTATTAACTAAAATATTAGTATTGGAGAGTTTTCAAACACTGATTTGGAAAAATTAGTTTTAATTTTAGAAGGAAGTATTTTAGAAAATTGGAATACTAAAAAAGATGCTTATTTTAAAAAATTGGAGAATGCTAAGAATTAGTTAGACCTAGAAACAAAAAAATTTAGTGAAAATTGTATAATAGAGATAAAGGACATAATTTCAATAATCAAACAATAATTTAATGTAAATTTTTTAAGCATTTAATCTTTGGAACAAAAATCAATGATTAATGAAGAAGGGAAAGAAACTAAAGAAATTGAGAGTTTTATTTTTGATTTTGATTAAAAAAGATATATTTGCACAAAATTTGAAATAAATTTGACTAAAGATAAAGATTTAATTTATACTAAAGATGGATCAATTTTGAGAATGTATTTTTCATATTCATTCAGTTAGTGATAAATCTAAGAACTCTTTTTGGTAAAAAGATGTCATGACAAACTTAGAATAAATAGCATATTTATAATGGGAAGGAGAATATAATAAAAATGATATTAAAATTGGCAAATGGACAGCAATATTTAAAGGTGTAAAAGATATAGGAGGATAGTACAACAATGAAGGAAAAAAATAAGGAAAATGGAAGGAAATATTTTAAAATTATTGGAGGTAAATATTAATTGATTTTTATAGTCAAACAATTGGATATGAGGTTGGAGAATATTTTAATGATTAGAGAATAGGAATTTGGAAGTATATATTTTAAGAAAAAGAGATGTAAGAAATTCTCTTATTAAATATATTAGGGGGGGAGGTGAGTATAATTAAATTGGATAAAAATTAGGGAAATGGATTGAGTTATCAACAAATACTTCATATTTTTCTTTAGTCACTTATGATGGTGAATATGGAATGAATGGATAGAAAAAAGGTAAATGGAAGATAAAGTATGATGGATAAAAAATGTAAATAAAGTTTAATTATTTTTAGTGGTGGTGGAACTTATGAGGAATAAGAAGGAGTTTAAAAAAAGAATGGGAAATGGATTGAGTTGATAGAAGGATTTACAGATAACTATTAGGTCATTTATAATGGTGAGTATATTAAAGGGGACAAAAAAGGTAAATGGGAAATTCTGTCTAAAAGAAAAGGCATTTTTTCGAAATATAGTTAAATGTAAGAAATCTTATAATATATTTTAGTGGTGGAGGATGGTATAATGATTTAGAAGGAAGTTAAAACAAGATTGGGAATTGGATTGAAATAAGAGAGGAATTAAATGATAGTAGAAAAATAACATATAATGGGGAATATTCTATGAAGGGATAGAAAAAAGGTAGATGGGATATTATTTACAAAGGGAAATAAATGTAAATAAAACTTATAAAATATTTTAGTGGTGGAGGATTGTATGATGAATAAGAAGGGAGTTAAAAAAAGATTGGAATGTGGATTGATTTAAGAGAGGGTTTTTATAATTATAGTTAAATAATTTATAAAGGTGAGTATAATAATAAAGGATAGAAGATAAGGAGATGGGATATTATGTATTGTTTTGCAGGGGAAAAAGATTATCAATTGATGTAAAAATAATAATTTGATATTCTATTAGAGGTGGTGGATTATATGATGAACAAATAAATGGCTCAAAAAAGATTGGTGAATGGGTTGATATATGGGAATGCTTTGGATATAATAGGGAAATTATTTATTAAGGACAATATAATATTAAGGGTTAGAAAAAAGGTTAATGGGATATTCTATTTCGAGAATATAGAGGAAACGAACCAATCTTAATGTAATAATAATTAAAGATTGTATTAGAGGTGGTGGATAATATGATGAATAAGATGGAGGTTCAAGAAAGATCGGTATGTGGGTTGAGATATCTGATGAATTTAGATTCAATAACTAAATAGCTTACAGTGGCGAATACGATACTGCAGGTAAAAAAGTTGGAAAATGGGATTAGATTGATTTAAAGGGAAATAATTTTGGTAATAAGAGAAAAAGCAAATTAATGAAATGAAATATTAAATATGAATACGAAATTATTTATTTTATTGCTTGATGAAGATGTTTTCTATGAAGAAGCAGCAGAGAATATGTAATGAGTTTCAGACTGAAGGATTTATTGCAAAACACAAAGGCTATTTTATTAATCTTAATTTATTCTTTTTTAACCTTTTGATTAGAATTTAGGAGGGTTAGCATGAAAAAAGTAGAATAAATTAAGACATTACATATATTAAAAACTATGAGATTAAAATTAAAAAAATCAATTTTTATTTTTAAATTTTTTATATGTTTGCATTTAATAAATAATCATCTTCGCCAGAATTGTTTATATCAAAAAAAAATTGTAATTGTAATTTATCATATTATTGAAAAAGATATCAAAAATATAATAATATATAAATTTTGTGATAAAAGTTAAAATTTAAAATAATTATTTTAATCTCTCTTAATATTTATAATATTGCGTCATTCTTTCAGTATTTTGAATTCCAATTTATAAATTCCCCCAATCCAGATTTCTGATCAGAGTCGTGAATATTATCGTATTATTCTTGATCAAATTTAATGAAGCTATCATTTATTGATTTTCTAACAAGCCATCTTTTAATTTAAATAAAAATCTCTCTCATTGAATCAATTTAATTTTAATTGTAAAAATTATTCGTTTATTCTTTGGTTAAGCAAATAGGTTTGTTTATTATAATAATTTGGTATAGATCATAACTAAGAAAAAGGTTTGAACTTAATCTCAATTCACAAATTAACCCTAGCATAATAATTATTAAATTTATTATGTCTTAATAGTTGATTTCTAATAAAAGAATTTAGTTTTCCATAAGTAGAAAAGACAATAAGAATGAATACATAATATTCTGACTTACTTCAAAGTTATTCAGTCTAACCCAATCAGGTATAAAAATAGCTTATGGATTATTTTTGATTTTTATACAGAATTAGAATATGTAGATAATAATAATGGATGGAACTGAAAATTTCTATTTCTGAACTAGAGATAATTTAAAAATTGCCATCGTTTAAAAAATATACAATTTTTATTGGATATAAGGATTTAGATTTGAGATATTATTAATAAAATTTAGGATTATTTTTATTAGACTCTTTAATTTGTCTATCTAATTAAATATTTGAATATTCATCATCTATTTAGTGTAATCACTCATCCAATTAATCATATCAGCATAATTGAGTAGTTCATGATAATAGCTGAAAAGTTCCTTTACTTTTTTGCTCTTAGTAATAAGTTCTTTATGCAAGTGTTGTTATTGATAGTTTAGTACCTAATTATTAGATCGCAATATTTTTATAATTAGAATTTTATTCAAGATTAATTTTATTTATGACCTTCTTGAAATTTTATAAGTTAACAAACTAAAAAAATAAATTACATTTAGTTTATTATTACATTTTATTAAAAAGAAATATCTCATGGAAACTCAGTATTGCTAAAAAGGTTTTAAAACATATTTGGATCTAATTAATTAAAAATATAGAAAGCAAATTATTTAGAAATGTGTTGTTGATTTAAAGGTCAATTTTTACAATTTTAATTTAAATTATCCAAAACTTCTACCATTAACGCATTAGTAATATAAATTCTTAGTCTATTTTACAAACTTTGCTTTATTATTTTCTTAATTATTTATAATATTTTCAGTTTTAGTGTGAGTCCCTTAAAGATTTAACAAAAATAAATGAAATTTATTTTCTCTTAAAAAAAATCAATAATGTGAAGCACTTTTTTATTAATTGAGCATAGATATAAAATTCCATTTGTTTCAAAAAAAGTTAAAAAATAATTTCATTGACAAACTAACACCCACTCAAAAAGTTTGGAGAAATAATCCCCTGAATAACCCTATTCTAATCTAATTAAACAGGTATTTTAGATTACTTAGAGAAACTTCATGACATCTTTCTTTCCTATTCTTTAAATTACTTTTTTTAAATTCAATTATTCTTTGATTCTTTTAACTTCACCTATGAATTATACTATTGCTCCTTAAACAAACAAATTTTTTTCTGATTGTAATCTATATTATTATAATCTACATAATATTTTAAATATTTAATTTAATATTTAAATAATATATTTGCTATCTATTATATTATCACTTCAATCTTTATAAAAAAGATAATATGAATTTGTTGTAATATATATAAAATTTGTTCTACGAATTGGTAATTACTTTAACTCTTTCTTTAACAATCTTCTCTCTCTTGCTAATAATTCTACTCCTATCTGTATTAAAAATAATGATCCTTCCTTGTATATCAAGTATTTCTATTCACTTTCATTTCTAGTTATTAAGAATAGGAAATAGGAAAATTCATAGGATATTCAAATTGTTGTTAGTTTTTTGTCAATCAATTATTTAATAACACCTTATTTTTTAACAATTCATTTATAATTAATTTATGAAATATTAGTTAAAAGGTATTTAATGATCCAAAAGGTTAAAATAGAAAAGAAAATAGCTTTAAATCTAGTAAATAAATTTAAGCAAAATCACTAAATTTAACAATAATCCTCACTATAATTTCTTTTCCTACTAAATCTAAGAGATATTTGATTAATTTCCACATTATTCTTAATTACAAATGATTCTCACACCATATTAGTTTACCCGTATTTAATTATAAATAAATTATATTTTATCTTAGTTTCATAATTAACTAAATACATCTATAATCCTTCCAATTCCATATCAGTTTCATCTAGGTCTCCTTATATTTTAAATTGACAAATTTACCTTTAAATGTATTAATAGCTGGATCTGTGAAATAATTATCAATTCCTAGCACATCAGTTACCATGTATAAAATAAAAATGATTATGCAAATTTATTTAATTCTGTAAACTCTTCATTAATAAAGCCATAATTATTATTATACTAAACGAATTCTCCCTTTTAAAATCTTTCAGCAATCCAAAAACAAACTAAATGCAATTAAATATAAAATACTTTTTGATTCTTACAAAATAAAAAAATCACTATAATTTACATTTGGTATTCTAATATTTTTATTTTTTTAAAGTGATTTTTCTTATAGTTCATTAATAAACTTATTCATAAGTCTTTAACTAATTAAATGTGATTTCCAATTCATTATAACACTATTTTTAATATGGTATGCCACCGATTGGTGTTTTTATAATATAAAATTCATTAGAATTACCACTTAGTTTCTTCATCAAAAATATATCTTTTCTCCTACCAAAAACACATGATTTTCTGTTCTTATGCAATTCCATTCTCCTTCATGATAACTAATAAAATCTTATGGACATTAAATTTTATTTATATTTTGAATATTATTATCAAATGCATCTTATTTAATTTCTACTCTTAGAACTTTAAATTTTAATAAACACTTTTAACATTTTGTTAATTTTTAATATCATCAAAATTTTTACAAAATTCTCCCACAGCATCTTCTTATTCTCTTTAAATACTATTTTATATTCTTGATGGTATGAATGTCTCCTGATAAGATTGATTTTCCATAAACGCCATAATACTTATATCTAATTCCAAACAAATCTCTTTACTATAAATCTCTTAATTATAAATCTAAGTAATAAATTAATCTACAAGAAGACTTCTCATAAATTTTCTTAATCTTCTCGTACATGACTGTAGTATATTCTGTAAAATTAAGGGCTATTAATTTTATACTGTTGTTAATCAATTCCTCAATAACATCTTAAATGGCTTCATCAGGATAATTATCTTCCCAACTTCCATTATATTTTTTACCATGACGTGATGCATCACAAATTAATATTGCAGTTCTTTAATCACTTGACCAATCTAATTTACAAACTTATTTGATTGCTCCTCTTATGTCTTCTGCTTCATCATCTCCTCAAAAATATTCAATATAATCAAACCATTTTTTAAGTACATAATAAACTTAAAAAATGGAAATTCGATATTTTCCTAATTTTTTTAATTTACCTTTCTTTTAATAGCCAACCGATGCCCATTTAATTTAAGATGATGAATAGTTAATTATGCTTTAGATTAAATTTTTGATTTTTAATAAAATATTTATATTCAGTAGCATCAACAATAAAGCAGACATCTTTAGAATTCTTTTTTAATTTTAATGAATCTACTTTTATTAACTCTTCTGATAATTCCACTTTTATTACCTCTTCATATAATTTCGCTTTTTATTTTTATAATCTCTTTAATATCTCTATTGTTTTTTCTCCTTCTATCTCAAAAAAAGGAAGTGTCATAATAAATTACTCATCAAATGATTCAGATTCATCGTTTAAAATTGTTTTGAAATTAGTTATTATAATTTTTCCTCCTCTAACTCTTTTTTTTTAACTTCACATAATACATCTTCCAACCCTTATTTTTTTAGATGACGTAATTCATCTTCCAACACTTTTTTTGATAAAAAGATTTTTACCTTTAATTTTACATTCGTTAGTAAAATGTTAATTTTAATAATTTTTCTTATTTGATATAGCGGAAACTAAGAAAATAGTATTCATTGATTACATAATGCTGGAAATTTTTGATTATCCATATTTAAATTAATATTTTATTGAAAAAAAAACTATTATTACTAAAAAAAATAATTTAATAGAATTAACGTTTATACATAATGTTATATTAAATTTAGTATTAATTTTTTGTATATTTATTTAAATTTAAGCATTCTAAATAATCAATTGATTGTCTTTAGATTGGTTAATAAGAATAAATTAATTATAAATCTAAGAAGATATTCATAGAAGGATTTATATTTAATAGATAATAAATATTATTCATTTAAGCCAAATATAATAAGAACATTATAATATTGTTTAGACTATGAATATTCGTCGCATTTATAAAAGATACTAAAAATTAGGACTGATAATTTTTTATAAACATTATATTAGAATTATAGTAAAAAAGATCATTATAGATCTTGATTTATTAAATTATATCAGATGATATATAAATATTTTAATTTGAGATTTAGATAATTCTTACACCATCTTACATGATTTTTTTTAAGTTTCATCTGAATATAATAGATTATCATTAGTTTATTTTATTATTATCTAGGTTAAAATCTTAGTTATTAAGGAATGATTATAATCTTTTCAAATTCTTGATTTTGTTAATAATTGTATCATCATAAATTTTAATAAAAAATCCATTGAATGAATTTTAATACTTTGTTATTTCTTATTTATTAAATAGAATGATGTATTATATTATATTTGTAAAGATAAGGAATTTAAATAGTATTATGATTGCTTTAATAAACATTTAAATTAATAATAGAATATTTTAATTACAATTAAGTTGATTTATAACATAATTTTTGAATGGAATTGCAGCATACAAGGATTATTTAATTACCAATCTTTATATATAATTTAAAGATTTTATTTACAATCTCTTGGTATTTTTAATAGCTTATAAATAATTTATAAGCCTTAATAAAGATTTAAATTAAATTATTCTGCATGTTAGATGAGCAATATGTCTTAATGTTTAAAACATGCTTAAATGTATGTCGAAAACATAATATAAATAAAGTTGCTGAGTTTTAATATGAAGTATGTAAATCAATTTCTTACTAAAAGCATAATGACAAATTATAAAAATTTCATAATACAATGTCATAATTTCATTTTTAACACTTAAAAATAAACATGAACATAATAAATTAAAAATTATAAGATTTAATGATATTTATTTTTATCACTTAAGGGCTTCGTAATCAGTTTCTGATAAAAATTACTGTGAAAGTTTATCAAGCTCTTATGTCAACTACTATAAATTTATTTTCATACTCTTTCAAATATCTGACTTATATTCTCAAATTATTTATGTATGTTTTTAATACAAACATCATCCTTAAATAGTTCGAATTCTTCTTTACTTAATGGGAATTCATCTATTCTTTCATTTAATTTTTGTTCTTGTTGGTTTACTAAAGCCTCTTGTTATGTTTTCAATTATGGTTATCCACTCAGTTGAGTTGTTTATTGTAGTTATACAGTTTTTTGCGTTTGATTTACTAAACTTTATTTCTGTTAGTTAACTCTAGGATTTTATGAATTCGAAAAGCAGGCCCCCATTAATTTTTATTTTAGATTTAATATTATAATCTAATTTTTAATATGAACAAACTTATAATATTTAAACCTATTATTATATTATATATATTAAAGTCTTAATGATAATTATATACTTGATGTTTTCATAATTGCTCATAATTCAACACTTAAATCGTATAATATTACTAAAAGGTATATTCTTTGATAGGTTGAATCAAGGATTAAAATCTAAGCTTAATTGATAAGAACTTTGGCTAAAAATTATTCTTATTTTTTAGAATTTCTAATGTTATAAAATATCAATGGATTAATAATTAATATACAATAGATTCACAAGTCTCCATCTCTACTTTCCTTATCTTCTTACTAAATTTATTATCGATTCTTATTCACACAAACACTCCTAGAAATTATCTATTAAAGATTCAATATTTATTGAATGCCTTCGATATTTGGTCTATTGCTATTAAGATAATCTAATTTTTGAATCTTTTTCTGAATAAATATAGACTTAATTTTTAATAAATAAACTATATATCTATCTATTAAATCATAATGTTTTTATAAATCGCCTTTATTTGTATATACACTACTAAATCATAATTAAGCCATTATAAGTGAAATTGAGAATTTAAAGTACAAAGAAAATAAAATTCCTCTTGAAAGGAAAACAATATTCTAGGTTTTTTATTATCATTTCTTTCTTAATGTTTTTAAAAAAAATATTTATGATCACTAGCAGCAATAAGAGTAATAAGAATAAATTAAAAACTTAAAAAATAAATTATAATTTATTATCATTCAAAACACTAGTATGTTATTTTTTATGTCATTTTGATTTTGGGTTCCTTTCTAAAATACCTTTTTCAAAATAAAATCTAATTTAATCAATAATTATTTGAAGAAAACAATTAATAAGTTTAACAATAATATACCCATTTAAATAAAGCCAAATTTTATTATCGTTTCATTTGAAACATAAGTGATATTCTAATCAATATAAATTAAGCTGGTTCCAGTAAATAATGATATTGCACTTTCATTTAATATTGAGATCAACTTTTATATGGGGTTGCTTTAATCATATATAAAAATTATGAAGCTTTAAGTTATACTGATAATTAATAGAAATAAAATTTACAGAGTAGGGTTCTCTTAGAAAAAGATCAAAACAAAATTGTAAATAAATTTTCTACCTAAATCTAATGAATAAAATTTATTAGTATTTGAATCATATTTGTTTGATGTTTTGCTTTTTCTACTTAAAAGGTTGAGAATATAATGGCCATATACACATAAAATCATTGTGCCTATTATAGTTTGGAAAATTGCTCTAGTGAATTTACTTGAAACAAAACGTACTTATAGAAATGATTTAAAAAGTAAATCCCATGCATTTAATATCAAGAAATTCTTGATAATAATATTAATTTTTAAACTAATTGTATTTTTTAAGCATAATCTAATAAGTTTTATTAATTTAATAAATAGAGCTTAAATTTTCTATTATGAAACTTGAAAATAATCATAAATCTATTATTTTAACATAATTTAATGAAATAATCTTTATAAAGGATTGCATAAATATAAAAGAAGTAGTAATCCTGTACATTAAAATATCTAAGGAAGTAAACTGGTCATGATATCTGGATCTAAATCATAAAATTAAAATTTTCCCTCTAAATTATTGGTTTCTGTCAATCCTAATATTTCATTGTAGTAGTAATAAAAATCAAATTTTTAAAAATATGTACTAACACTTAACATTTCTGAGGCTTCAAAATAAATGTAAAGATTTTCTGGAAATTCTACATTAATAAATTTCAAGTAAGATTGTTATTATAGTACATCAAGTGTTTCTAAAAAAAAGGATGAATCTCCAGCAAATGTAGATAAAATGCTTACTGAAATAGCTCCATACATGAAGACTTTATTAGTATTTTGCATAAACTAGGAGCTTTACCTTTGCGAATCGGACATAACTATTGGTTAATTTAACTAAAGAGTCACTTATTTATTTTAAACACACTGATTATAAGAGTTAATGATTTCTGATTTCAAAATAATAAAGAAATTTGGTTTTTCATCTATTGAGACTAAGTTTTCAATCTCAATAAAGTATTAAACAAAACTAAGGTTTTGAGAGATTGCTTAGGTTGAATTAAGATTGATTTTATATTATTCTTCTTTTAGATTAGTAAACATGAATTGAAAAATTAATTAATCTTATTCATCTTCATCAAAAAATTTAAATTTAACTTGTTGATCAAATTATATTCCAATATATTATTTAGTAAATGTCTTATTTAAGTAATTAACTAACATAATTGGAGCAGGAGAATAAACACATTCAAATTCACGACATATCCAAAAATTTTCATCAATTTTCAATATCTATAAAGAAGTATTTTCAGTCTTCTTATTTTTAATACATAAATTATTTTCATCATCATAAGAATATTCTGGATTGCATTAAAAACAATATCCTAACTCACAAATTTAACAATTCTATATACATGGTTTTTCAATACAAATATCACCAAAAAATACCATTCCTTAAGGACATTCATCTAAACATATTCCTTTACTACATAATTTACAGTTTTTTCTACACTAAAATTAACATTAAAAACAACCATCATAAGGTTCATCATTGTAATCATCGCATTCTTCAAAATCTTAGATAACTATTCCATCTCCACAAATAGGTTAACACTAAGATTGTTAAATGAAAAAACCTTCTTCACATTTTAAGCAAAATACATTATTGCAAAATAAACAAAATTATGTACATTCAATTTTACATTAAGAACAACCATCAAGATCTTAAGTATTACCATCATCACATTATTCTTTTGAATATGGAACAATGATTTTATCACCACAAAAAGTTTCACATTAGTTTTTTTAATTTAAAATATATCCTTCTTTACATGCCTAACATATTCCATAAGAACAAAAAAGACATTCAGGAAAGCAAGAAATTTTACAATTATAACAATTACTAATTTAATCTAAATTTCTATCATCACATTCTTCAAAAATTTAAATTAAACCATCACCACATTTTGGTTTAATTTAACTAATATATTTAAATTGATCAATTTCAGATAAAATACATTAATTGTTAAACAAAAAGGATCCTTAATTACAAAGATAACATATTTAATTTACACAATACAAGCAATTTTAATCACATTACTAATATTATTTACATATCTGTGTTTATTATTGATTTTAATCTCCACATCTATCAATAGGAAAATTAACTCCATCTCCATCCAAACAATTTAGACCAAAATAACCTTATTTACATTGTGTACATTTTTAATTGACCTATATCTAACAATTTTCAAAACTTTATATTATATTGTTAATTGTACAAATTCCAATAGTTGATTCTAGTTTACCATGCTGACATAATATACATTGATCATTAATAAATATTTTACAATCATATTAATGGTTTTAAACAGTATATAAGGATTATATTTATCTACATTCATTAGTATATTCTAGATTATAATCTAATATACATTTTATACACTTTCCATTTTCACAAATTTAACAATTCTTTGCACATTAATATTAACATTAATAACATCCGTCATAATCAAATAAATTATTATCTTCACATTATTCATTTCCTACAATTAAAGAATCTCCGCATATTGGAACACATTAAAAATCTATAATTTTCCATCCAATTTCACATTCAATGCATTAATCATTTAAGCAAATTTTACAATTTGTATTACATAGGAGTTCTTAAAGATTTATATTAAAAATCTAGTCATCATAATAATCTTGTTGAATCTAATAAATTGTTTCTATTGAAGAAAATTTCTAAAATTTATCTAAAAATAAATCTTCTTCAACTACATAAAATTATTAAATCAAATCAAAATAGTTTTCATAAAGAGATTTTATATGCTAAGAAGTACTTAAGGATGTGAAATAATTAAAGCCATCAGCTAATGTTTTATTTGACAATTATTCTCCACAATATAATTCAAATTCTTAAAAACCAAGATTTAAGTATAAACTAAATGAGCATTATGTTTTTAGATAACAATTATTTAAATTTAAATAATATTGTTCCTTACATTCATAACATAATCCAAATTTACATAGTATACAGCTATCTTAACAAGATTATTGACATTTACCCTAAGAATCTAAAATAAATTAATCATGGCATTCTAAACACAAATTAAAAATTTTTAATTTACAAGTTAGTTCTTCTTAAACCAATTAATGCATTCTTAAACATTACCCATTCTAAATATGATAAGATTCTTCGCATTAGAGACAAAATCCTTCTTTACATTTTAAGCAATATTCTCCACATTAACTTTTGCAATTCACACAATTTTTTTCAAAAGAATCACATTCTTCATTGTGAATACATATTCCATACCCGCATTATGAAATACATTAACTTTTGAATTAATCAAAATAATAACCATATTAAGTGTAAATTTATATATGATTAAAAAATTCTTAGCAATTTTAAGGCTTGATAAAAACACAATTAAAGCAAGATATATCATTTACTTCGCATTATTCATCTTATGTAAGAATACCATCACCACATTAAGATTTACATTCATATTATTCATTTAAATAATAACCTTGAAAGCATGTAAGGCAAAATTCTTCATTGCAAATTTCACAATTTTTATAACAAATTCTACAAATCTCTTTATATTTATTTAATTAATGTTCAATATCATGCCATCCATAAGTGACATTTCGTTTTTATTTTTTATCTATTTATATAAAATGATCAATATTATTGGAATAAACGATTTTATCAAATATATTAAAGATTTCATAACATCTAGATTATATTAATTGATAACCATTCTAACAATCTTAACAAACTCCATTAATACAAGTTAAACAAGATTTTTAACATATTAATAAACAGAAGTGACATCCATCATCATATATTAAATTTTCATCATCACACTCCTTTTCATACATAATTAACATATTTCCACATTTAGAATAGCATAAATAATCATTAAAACTGTATTCTTCCTTACATTTCAAACAACCTTTTCCTCTTGTATCACATTTATCACAAGAATTTTAGCATTTTGGTTAACAATTTTGACATCCTCTGTATGGTAAATTGAAAGAATCTTCACAATATTCATTTTCTGCTTTAATAGAATCCTAACATTTTGGTTTACAAATATTATCATCCTAAAGCTCTTGCCCAGCTTTACAAGCTAAACATTTTTAGTTTAGACAATTAATGCATTATATAGGTTGACATTTAAAATCTCCATTTTCATTAAAATACGACCTTTCATTATTATAATAAGAATTAGTTTATGCATCATAATATGCGGTGCCATCATATGCTTCATAATAAAATCCATATGGATCAAATACAAGCAATCCATCATTTGATATTGGTACACAATAATAGTCCTAAGGTTTAAATCCAGGATATTCACAACTTAAGCATTTTTTCTCTTAATAATCACAAAATGAGCATCCCTTCCTACATAGAAATTTACATTTATCGCATGAATCTGAATCTCTGAAATTAGCATCATCACATTCTTCAATTCCAATTTTATAACCATCTCCACAAATTTCTTTACATACCCAAGGAAAAGTAGAAACATCTAACTGCCATCCTTTAGTAGCACATTCAGAACATTCTCCTTTAATACATTTAGTACATTCATTTTAACATTAATATTTACAATTATAACATCCATCAAATTGAATATCATTGCCATCTTCACATTCTTCATCACCACCAATAAATCCATCTCCACATACATCACAAGGTAGAATAGTAGAAATATCACAAGTTACACAACTTATTGGACATTAGTATTAACAATTAAAACATTTATCATTTAAAATCGTATTACCATCATCACATTATTCATATCCAACAATTTAAAGATCTCCACATATTGGTATACATTCATTAGAAATTAAATTAAAACCTTAACCACAATTTTCACATAATGTATTATGCCAAATCATTTCACCATTATTACAATATTTATAACATTATAAAAGTTATACATCTATATTTATAGGACATTGAATGCATATATTATCTAATAAATAATATCCTGATTTGCATTCACATTTCAAACCTTTTATTTACTTATTTAATTAAGAATCACAAGTTAAACAACCATCAACTCTATCATTAAAACAAGTTAAACAATTTTAATTACAAAATGTACATCTATTAGATGAAGAATCATAAAAAGAATTATTTGGGCATTTACATGTTGAATTTATTAATTAAATATTTTCTATTTCCACATTGCAATTTAAACAATCATTAGAACTTGGACCAAAACAATTACCACAAAATTTATTGCATAATAAACAAATAACTTCTTAATCTTTTTAATAATAACCATTAATACAGGGACATGACCCATTTGATAATTTTCTATTATTTATAGATAAACATTCAGTACAATAAGTTGAACTTAAACATTAATTGCATTCCTTAGGACAATCAAAACATTAGTTAGATTCTTCATATTAATTTTATTTACAAAAACATCCAAATTAAGTTAAAGAGTAGCTAGGATGTTAACAATTTGAACAATTTAATTTCGATATACATTAAGTACATCTAGATTCACAATCAACACATAAGAATTAATATTCATTAAAATATTGATTGGATTCACATTCATCTTTAGAAAATTAAATTAAACTTGAATCATAAGTACTATTCCATAAAGTACAATTTTTATCATCTATACATTCTAAACAAAAAGGTTAACAGTAATGAATAGCTAAATAAAAATTATATAATCCACAATATTCTAAAGTAACATCATTGTTTGGTCCATAACATTGTAATTCTAATGTTAATATATTAAGAGAATGATTCACTTTATTTGTGATTATTTTTTGTCTTGTACCATTCTGAAAAGCATTTATAATTCCTAATGTTGTAGAGAACTCTTCTTATTCAATCTAATAGATGAATAATCCATCAGGAGGAAAAGATGGACCAAACAAAACATAGAAACCAATTGATATACTATGATGAGGATTTATATTTTAAAAGACTCTTCTAAATCTAGCTTATGCCCAAATGAACTGACCACCAAGAATTCTTTATCCTTCCCAATACGAGAAATATCTATCAGATCCTTTTAAAAAATTTGATCCATTTGTTTACACCAAAGTATATTCAGGGTAATATAAGAAAATATCAATTTATTTAGTATAATCTAATTCAAATTAATTCAAATCCTCTTTTATCAAAAGTTAAGAATCTATTATTATTATTATTAGTATTATTACATGGTGTTTCATCATCAAAATCTTTACAATAATCTACTACCACTTTTTAATATATTCTATTACAATATTGAATACATGTTCCATCTCTATATCTATAACTATTCGAACACTACTTGCATTTGAAATTTACATCACAAATATTACATAAGTCTGTACAGCTATTTGTTGTAAATTAAATTGATTAGAAAGCCCATCCTGAAGATGAATCACTAATATTTAAATTATAATATTTACCTAAAATTGCCTATTGCAGTAAACAATATAGGTTATTTAGGTAAATCAAAAAATCCATCGATTTAATATTTGATAGAACTTTAATAAGAATTATAAGGACCTAAAGAAATAGAAGAGAATTCTTTAAATTAATGTAATTAAACACCAGAACTATTTTTAAATATTGATCCTACATAAGTATTATTAAATTTGAATTAAATTCCACAATCTAAAGGAATCTCATTAAAGACTACTATAAAAATTCTTACCTTCAGATAATATCCATAATTATTTGATATCGGAATTGATCTCATAATTCCAGAATTATAATTAAAAATTCCATATAAAGATTGATTTGAATGATTAAGAACATTTACAGAATCATTAATAAAGTCTGGGTCATAAATTTTTGACCATTATAAATACTCTTTATAACTATTACCATCATTAGGTTTAATTTAATTAACTTGAGCATAACCTATTGTAAAATTAGCTAATATTATAAATCAAAATTACTTGGACATTTATTACAAACTCCATTCAAACATAATGGTTAAATAGAATCACATTTTGATCTACAACCTACGTATTTAACATAGTATTAATTTTGAGGACATAAAGGACAAATACTATTAATTGGTGTTCCATAATAGCAAGACGTACATTAATTTTATTATGGACCTGTACATGTTTTACAAAAAAAATGACAGCTGTAATACATATTATATATATTTCTTATTGAAACTTATCCAGAATTATCTTAATTTTCAATTGTAAATTTAAAATTTCCAGATATCTCATAGGGAATTGTAAAATTAACTGTTTTGATGTCATAATAAATATCGTCGCAAAATTCTTTATTTAATGAATATTATGATGGTGAATTATATTCATAATAATTTGAAAAAGAACCCATAGAAAATATCACCTTGCCATTATTCCAAGTACCTTAAAAATATAAATCAAATGATAAAAATCCTGGAGAAAATTTTTAAAGATAATTGCTTCGACATTAGCAATTATAGCAATAATATTCACATTCCAAACCATAGAATTAAACTTCAGGATAAGTTTAATTCAAAGTTATATAGCTAGTATTAGGATTAATACAACTGATAAAATTAGCAGTCCTATTAAATTACATTGGAATCATAAATGAGCTAGTATTATAGTAAAAGGGGTAATAATAATAAGTTTCTCCAAAGGCTTCTTGAAAAATCTAATTCTAAAATAAAAATCTTCTTGATAAACTCCATTAAGAGTTGACAAGACACATTTACTATAAAAATATAATGAAAAATAATTGAAACATTTATTATTACAATTTAATATCACAATCTTGACTTAAATATCATAAAATAAAGAATAGGAGAAGTAATGTGCAGAAATTTTCTATATATTCTTTTTTCATTTATTTAAAACAAAAATTATTTATTTAATGAAGAAGCATACTATTGATCAAACTAATTCAATTTTTTTAAATTTTCAATAAATTTCTCCTTATTCTTTTATTATTGAAATCTCAATGCTTTTCCATTATTTTGATAGCTTAACCAAATATATCCCAATAGTGGAAATACTATATTGTATTTATAAAACATTTTTAGAAAGTCTAACTAATACATTAAGAATCTCTTTGGAATGAAGGTTATTTTATTTTTTCATTATTTATTATATACCAACAAGGAATAAAAAATATTACAAATAATAGCTTTAACAATGAATAGATCACCACCTCTACTTCAGAACTAACTAAATACTTAATTCTTTTTTTTCATAACATTATCATTTGCAATGTATTTTATATGTATAGAAAGTAGTTTATTTTATTATCAAATCTAGAAATAAGAATAAAAAATATTATGACTAATTTATATATCATAAGGTTAATCTTATATATATTTTAAATATTATAACAAATTTCGATTAAATGTGTTTTATTGATTGATTTTTGACTATAAATTTTTATATTTATGAATAATTAAGTTGCAAATGAGGTTGGTTTAAAGGATTTCTTATAAAAAATGCTTGAATTATATAAATGGACCTCATTTATAAAAACCTTAATAATAATTTTTAATTCATATTAATATAATACTAGAATATTAATATAAGTTTATGCTCTTAACGAAAATGTTAAAAAACACTATTTAAAATATCAACTAAAAATAAAGAAGTCTATCTTTTTTCCAATTTCAATTAATTTAAATTAATGTAAACCTTTTTTATATCTATACTATTTTATTAAAATCAAGAAAAATCTTTAAAAATAATTTAAATATTCAACTTTATTAAAAGATTATTTAAATTGCATAAAACTTTTGAAAAATGCTAAAAGATTCATTTTTTAAGATTAAATAAAATATTGAATTATATTTTATTGAAATTAGAAAATGTTAGTTTAATGAATATTTATAGTTTTAAATTATTTAAGGATAAATAAAGGATGTTTTAAATTATAATAAGTTGATTCTAATTGTTAAAATAGAATTTTTATCAAAAATAATTATAATTTATTGCTAATTTTAGCTCAATTTATATACATAAATAACAGTTATTTGATATTACATTGTAAATATATATAATTCATATAATATTAAAATTATTTTTATTAATAATAAATTTTTCTAAGAATATAAATGTATTTAATTTTATCTATATATTCATATAAAAAAGACATCATACTTAAAATACATTTATTTATTATAGAAATTATTAAAGAATATTTTTTTTAAACTATTTTAGGGTGAGATGATGATTAGTTTACATAAATAGAGAAAGAGGATGATTTAAAATTCATCTAATAATTATGATAATTAGTTAAAGTTAAAATGAAAACTAATATCTTCATATTTTAATATTAATTTATATAAAATTTGAAGATGTAGATTAGATGTACTAAAATTGACCATTAAAATCAGTATATTATAGGAATTTGTGTGGATAGCAATTGTCCGTATTAAAGACCTTATTGTCATTATTGCTTACCTGAACATAATTCACATCTTAATAGATTAATACTTTTAGAATTATTAAATGATTGGATTTTGAAACGAATTCATATTATTGAAGATGTATAAAATAATGTTTAAGAGTGCAAATCAGTACTAGATAATCTTATTAATAAATTTATTCCTTACTTCAATATTAATATAGAATAATCAGGAATCTCTGAGATTGACAATTTAATTAAAGGTTTATGTAAAATGGAAATTTGTGAGTAATAATTATTTAATCTACTCAAATAATCAACTGAATAGATTAAATTAATTATAGATGAAATATTAATAATAATAAAAAGTTAAACAGGAAAAAAGTAGAAAATTGATATATAAGTTTAATAACCTTAATTAATTAAAGAATAAAAGTACCAAGTAAACATGTTATAACCAAAATTAAAGCAATTTACATTTGAATTGATGAAATAAAATACAATTAAGTAAGATGAATGGTGTAATGCAATCGCTTTTAATAAAGATTGTTCAATAGTGATAGCTGGATGTTAAGAGAAAATTAAAGTATTTAAGCATAAAGATGGAAAAATGAATCAAATATAAATATTAAGCAAACATAAAGGTGATATAAATACATTAAATTTTATGAAGAATAATAATAATTTTGTATCAGGAAGTGATGATAAATTAATTATTATATGGGAAATGAATGAAAATAATTTATGGTATTGTTAATAAATATTGAATGAACATTCAAATTTGATATATTGTGTACTATTGAACAATAGTGATGATTTAATTATATCTGGGAGTTGTGATTCTAAAATTAAATTTTGGGTGAAACAGAATTAATGGTTGTGTTAATAAACCATAACAGATCATACTGAAAGTGTATATTCATTAAGTTTAAATGAATAATAAAATAAACTCATTTCTTGTTCATGGGATTTATAAATTTTAGTAATAGAATAATCTTAATCAGCAAAAAAGTGGAATGTTATATAAAATATAGAAATAGATTAGGATGGATTTAGATTATGCTTTATAAATGATTATTAATTTATATTCTAACCTAAATTTAAAGAATAAATGCATATATATGAAATAGATATCAATACTAAATAGTTTCAGAAGACTAAGGAAATTACTTTTAAATGTTGTTCAGATGATTATTGTTTCTTTCCATCATAATATTTAAAGTCTTAATCTTTGCTTTTAAATAAAAATGGTAAAAATGTTTATGTAATTTAAAAAAATGAAAATGGTTACTTTACTATTGAGTAATCTATTGAATTTGGAGATTTTGGAGTTTATGGATAATTAAGTGATGATGGAAAGTTTTTAATCACTTGGGACAATAGTTCAAAAGAAATATAAATAAGATAATGTTAGGAAAAATGAAAAAGAATGAATTATAATTAAATTATTTAAAAAAATAATTTAAAGAGATATTTAATTTTTATTATACTGATTGATTTAAATTTAAACTTAAATCTTAAACAAATTTTTATAATAATCACCATTGAAAATTATTCATTTTTATATAGTATTTATAAGAAAATTTAATGCAGAAGCCAGGGTAAAAGTAGAGTCATTTTAATATTATTTAAGAAATCTTATTAAATATATTTTAAGACATATATAGAATAGTTTGGCCAAAATTCTATTTAAAGTTTATTTTTATTCTTTTTTGAAATTTGATTTCTTTCAATATATTCTTCTACTTCTTTACAGAAAATATGACAAAACTAAAAATTCTAAAAATTTGCTTTTTAATATCTCTTTATAAATTTATAAAATATTTTGATTGAATAAAAAATAATTATTGATCCAATTATATTGAGTATATATCTTTTAGTTTTTATACTTTAAAGAATAGTATTTACTGAGTAAATTTAATTATATAAAAATAAATAATTCACAAATAAATGTAAAAATTAAATCTTAAAAATTTCTTCTAAAAGTTTAAATAAATAATAAAGATACAGGCAATAAAAAATATAAGTAGAATATTTAGTGATTTATTACTAAATAGGTATCTCATATTCATATTTTTAAAATTAAATATAAAGTGGATTAAAGGGATGAAGTTAATTTTCACTTTAATAACTCATGATATTATCGTCTTTAAAAATTATATATGATATTTCCTTTGAATTTAAACCAAATGATCAGATAGATTTATAATTTTATTTTTTATAATAGTAAAAATCTAGTTAATTACTATTTTAAAGGATTGTGATCAATTTCAGTTATATATATCAAGTTGATAAAATAGATTCCATTTCTCTTCGCAGTCTTAAACAATTGTAGTAAAAGTTAAAAATCATATAAAACAAAATCTGTTTTCAACATTTTAAATTCCTGATTTTAGATTATGTTATATAGTTATATTTTATTTAAAAAAATTATATTATTCTTTATAATTTTTAGAATACTCATGAATATTGTAAAAAATAGATACCCTAAAATTAAGAATATTTTTAATCATATTAATGTAAAAAATTTGATTCTAAATGTTAATTTCAATATAAATTATTTATTATATTATAGTAAATTATATATTTTAAAACTAATTTATACATTATTCATTTTGAGGAGCATATATTAAAATAAATCTTATGAATGTTAACAATTCTTGAAATCTTAATAAGATTACAAGTTCACTGAAATTTGGACTCAAAAAGAATTGAATCTAAGAAATCAATAAATCTTATTTTTGTATTCGTTTATAAGTGACATTTTTATTTGCATAAAATAAATTCTAATAATAAATAAATTTTTGTAGTGACAACTATTTAAACAGGTAAATATTGAATATTATTATTAATCAATTTTAATATAAATAAATTACATAAAAAATTATTGAGTTAATAAATTCTTTTAAATTATATTTAATTTTTAGTAATTCATGTTATGCTTTACAAAATATAATTTATAATACATCCAACTCTGACTAACATAACCTATATATAAATGTAGTAAATATAATAAATCCATATACAAATTGAAAGAATAACAAAAAGGAAAAAAATATTAAATAAAATTAAAAAATTAATTAGAAGATATTCATATGATAATATAGAGCCGGATGACAAAAGAATATGATTAAATTACTATTTCATTTAAGCAATAATTAATTAGTGATTTGTAATTAGAAGAATGTCGAAGTTGCTTACAATTATCTAATAAATAAGTTGCATTTATTAGATTGCTAAAATTTGTTAATTACTGAAAAATTTCATAAAATTTTTCAATTAATTTTTGAATTTATACTTCCATTGAAAAAATTTAATAAACAAACTTGATTATTAATTAATGTTACATTTAATCAATATTTATTAATCATGATTTATTTTCTTTTGCTTTTTTAATCAGCATTAGGTACAATAATAAACTTTTCACAATGGATGGCATTAGCTGATGGATCCTTTAGTTGTTCAAATGGAATTCAAAAGACAAAAATAGTTTCATTTCCAGATTCTTTTGATACTATCCCATAAGTTTTTATTATAGTCACAAAATTGGATTATTATTCTTCGTCTGAATTTAAGATAAGAATAGAGAGTATCACCACAACAGGTAAAAATAAAAAATAAGTATTAATTTAGGTTTTACTATAAAATATGAATGTATAGGAGAAAGAATTTGGTCACTTTATGTAAATGTTTTTGCTTTTAGTGAAAAAAGATTATAAGTATTCAACAATTTTAATATGGAAAATCCGACAGATGTCATATTTACAAAAAGTGACTCAAATTAAGTTAATGCTTATATATCAATTCTTAGTTTAGGAATGACTGGACCTCTTGATTTTAATTTACAGGTTTAATCATATACTAATTGTAGATAATTGATTTAAACCCTTATGAATTTAAAGTAGCTCTTGTATAGGATCCTGCAAGAGCTGCAAACCTTAAACAAATTGGATATTAAGTAATTGTTGGAACTGAAGAATCACTAAAACTTTATTAAAAATATACATGTACATCTACTTGTACTTCTGCAATGAACACTAAATCAACATACCTTTAGTACTTGTTTGCTTTACAAGGATTCCGTTATGAATACACAGACAGCATAAGATTAGAATTTTCATATTTAACATCAGGATAAAATGAGTATTATAGATTATAGTAAAGTATTTATTTTGTTATATCTAAGTCTCTGGGTTATATACTTAGAATATTAATTAACCAGGTCATTATAAATTTGATGGTTTTACAACATAACCTTCTGAATATTCTTGCTTTACTTTAAGAATTAGCAGAAAAGAGATTCTTAATCTTGATTAATAATCATAAATCTTAATAAACATAATTGATATGAATAAATCATTTAATGCTTTAGGAACTTTTATCTAAGATATTAATAAATAGATTAGTCCACTTTAAATCTTATTTTAATTTAAATGTATTCAAGGAAAAAAAATTAAAGCTTAATTTAATAAATGTTCTACATGCGTTGGTCTTAGCAAAAGTTATAATCAAAATTAAGTTTGCTATAACAACAAACAAATTATTTCATTCTATCCAAAATATAATACAGATGCTTTTTACAAAGGTAATTTAAGAATATTAATTGAAAATTCAAAAATTACAATCACATAACTATTATATGATCGTCAAGTAGTTATCGCTATGATAGAATATTTAGATTAATGAAATAAAATTTAAAATAATAATAATATATCAAAATTAATTGATAATTTTTTTGAGTTAGGATTGCTCTTTAAAATTTAATAATTTATTCATTATATTATGATAAATTTATAAATAGATTGAAAAGAAGAAAATTTATATTACATCATAAAATATATATATAAGGACTTTGATGTAAAGAGTTGTATTTTATAAATGAGGTTCAAAATTTTTTGTTCTTTTCTCTATAAATTATTATTGATGTTTTTATTCATTTTACAAATTCTTTTTATGCATAAGCCAATAATTTGAATAATAAATAATTAAGGCTTTGTTAATTTTAAATGAAAACATATTAAGAGAGATACTCATTTTAGCAAATATTTTAAAAATAGATCTATTTTATTTATTTATAAGAATTTTAATATTAAAAATAATAATATGAAAAACCTGAAAATGAAGCAAAAATAAGATTTTCATTAAATTAACAGTTTTCATTTCCTAATCTTGTTTCAAATATTGACATAAATGTATTAATATCATGCCAATTAGTTAGATAATGAACTTAAATAAATTTTAAAGCCTTTTTTAAGAAACAAGTAATTAGAAAGAAATATCTTAAAAGTAGCATCCATCATTGTAGTTGAATAAGATATTAATAGGAACAATAATTAAAATTATTTGATGACTCCTTATAGAATAATAATATTTAAGATTCAGCATATAATTTTAAAGGTGTATATTTTTTTATAATATTTTAACAATCAATTAATATATTTTACNTTTTACAACATAACCTTCTGAATATTCTTGCTTTACTTTAAGAATTAGCAGAAAAGAGATTCTTAATCTTGATTAATAATCATAAATCTTAATAAACATAATTGATATGAATAAATCATTTAATGCTTTAGGAACTTTTATCTAAGATATTAATAAATAGATTAGTCCACTTTAAATCTTATTTTAATTTAAATGTATTCAAGGAAAAAAAATTAAAGCTTAATTTAATAAATGTTCTACATGCGTTGGTCTTAGCAAAAGTTATAATCAAAATTAAGTTTGCTATAACAACAAACAAATTATTTCATTCTATCCAAAATATAATACAGATGCTTTTTACAAAGGTAATTTAAGAATATTAATTGAAAATTCAAAAATTACAATCACATAACTATTATATGATCGTCAAGTAGTTATCGCTATGATAGAATATTTAGATTAATGAAATAAAATTTAAAATAATAATAATATATCAAAATTAATTGATAATTTTTTTGAGTTAGGATTGCTCTTTAAAATTTAATAATTTATTCATTATATTATGATAAATTTATAAATAGATTGAAAAGAAGAAAATTTATATTACATCATAAAATATATATATAAGGACTTTGATGTAAAGAGTTGTATTTTATAAATGAGGTTCAAAATTTTTTGTTCTTTTCTCTATAAATTATTATTGATGTTTTTATTCATTTTACAAATTCTTTTTATGCATAAGCCAATAATTTGAATAATAAATAATTAAGGCTTTGTTAATTTTAAATGAAAACATATTAAGAGAGATACTCATTTTAGCAAATATTTTAAAAATAGATCTATTTTATTTATTTATAAGAATTTTAATATTAAAAATAATAATATGAAAAACCTGAAAATGAAGCAAAAATAAGATTTTCATTAAATTAACAGTTTTCATTTCCTAATCTTGTTTCAAATATTGACATAAATGTATTAATATCATGCCAATTAGTTAGATAATGAACTTAAATAAATTTTAAAGCCTTTTTTAAGAAACAAGTAATTAGAAAGAAATATCTTAAAAGTAGCATCCATCATTGTAGTTGAATAAGATATTAATAGGAACAATAATTAAAATTATTTGATGACTCCTTATAGAATAATAATATTTAAGATTCAGCATATAATTTTAAAGGTGTATATTTTTTTATAATATTTTAACAATCAATTAATATATTTTACATTATAAAAAATTCTCAGTTAATTGGTTATAATATAAATTCAATTAAAAAATTATAAAATTATAAAGAGAATGAAATTATAATCGGATTTGATACCTAAACTTTGAAGATAATTAAATGAATAAATTAAAAATTGAATTAAAATAATTAAATTGATATTATTAAATAAATTTTAGTTTTATTGAAGACATAAAAATAATGCTTCAGGATTTGAATTCTTTGTATTTTCTTATTTATATTTATTCAGAATTTACAGCCCATGTTAGTAAATATTCACCATTTTCATTAAATGCGCCATATAATTATTCATTTAAAAAGTTTATAGTTTGTATAAGTTTAATTTCCTTATTAGGCAATATAGTAAATAAATTTATATATTATCCACTTTTGCACATTAAAATAGATTTTGATTAAATAAATTACCAAGGAAATAAAATATCATCAAATGAATAATTCTATTGAATTTGAACATCATTAGTTTTTGTAAATAGATTATTTAATAAATTATTTTCATAAATATTTAAGTAAGTTGACTAAAAAGATTGAAATGTAAATCTACTATTATCTATAAAACATAGTCTATATCCCCATTATTGAACTTTTATATTTTAAAATAAGCTCCAAATTTAATTATTTTTTTAATATAATTTAATATAATTATCTTCTTCTGCACAAGAAATCAATAGATTTTATTTAGGATTTAGACTTAATGATAAGATATCTACATCTACTTTATGTTCAATCAATGTTTAAATACATTACCAATCTTTCATCTCATTAAAAACTTTAAAGACATTGATTTAAGATTTTCGATTTCCTGTAAGGATTGTATTATTGCTATTATCTATAATTAAACTCAATATTGAAGATGATTATCCATCTATTTTAAGGCTATTATACCATTTATTTTAAGGATCAATTGACCATATATTAATTATTGCATCTTGACCTCCTGAAATAAATTAATTTACTTTTTTCATAAATTATAAACAATAAACAGCATCTTTATGATTTTTCACTTCATCTTTTTTTTTTATAACTTCATTTATAAATTCATATATTATAATTACACCATTCTCTAATCCATTTACTATAATGGATGAATCATCATTAAAAGCAAATGAACAACATCTTAATTTTGAATTTATAAAACTATTTTATATTAATTCATATTAAAATTATTATGAAGCTATTTCTTACGAAGGAACTTCTAACATATTTATTTTTAATTCTTCAATGCAATCTTATAAACTTAATTTATATTATTAAGATGTTTTATTGAAAATATTTAATAATGTTTTTTTTTTCTCTCCAAACTTTACAAAATTGAATATAGCATTATTAATATGATTGGAATTTAATTATTTGAGATTTCTCTCAGAAATTTAATATTTTTAAACAAGATCATTTTTAAATTGTTCGAACAATTATTGAATTTCTGTAAATAATATATCTAACTATTCAATCATTTCTTAACATTATATTGAAATATCTTTAAAATAATTAGGAAGCAAATCTATCTTTTCTGTGTTATCAATATGATCTATATGCTTCTATTGTGTTCTTACACATTTTTCAAAACAAAATAATCTATTCTCTTTACAAAATTCATTTTTACAAAACCTATCTGCAATCTATTAATTGCAATTAACACATGTGTATGAAAGCATAATAAATTATTTTATTGAATTTATATTAATCTAAAAATTCTTAAAAATAATTTTATTTCTATTAAAAGAATTCTTAATATAGTGTCTCAATGAAAATGCTTAAATGTATAAAAATTAGATTATTTGCAATAAGAACAATTTATAGGAAAAGTAATTATTTTATTAATTACGGATTTATAAGGGATTTAGAACAAATTATTCAAATTACTATCTTATATCTATATCTCGAAATTAGTTCCTATAATGCAATAAATTAACTAAATAACCAAATTTTAAATTATTAGTAATTGTCTTAAGTTATTAGCAAAAATAAATAAAAGGAATCGAAAAATATAAAATAGAAAACAAAAAAGCTGAAATAAATTTATGAATATATTAAAATGCTTTGCATAATTAGAATTCATAATCAGCAATAAATATTATTTTTTATTTTACTTCATAAGAAAACATGTTTATCAAATTAAAAATTGTTTTGAAATCAACAAGAGAAGTATATATCAAAGAGTAATATTTAAATGGTTTAAGTAAAACAATATAATTCAATTCATGAATTTATTCAAAATTAACTATAATATAATAAATGAAGAAATATACTTGTTTATGGATTTGGAAATTAAAGTGAACTTATATAAAACAATAAATAATAAATTAAACAATTAGATTCTTTAGAAAAAATTGAAAATATATTTTAATTATTTATACAATTATATATTTTAATATTTTCTTATAATATTCAATAAGACTTCATTTGAATTATAAATTTGAGCATAATCAAATATCAATTATAATTAAAAAAAACAATAAATAGTAAATATAGAATCCTTTTATTTCTTAAGGATAATGAATTATTAGATGAATGATGATGATAAAATAGAAAATACAAATATCAATTAAAATGAAGAAACAACTGAAGTAGGAAATATAAATTATCAAATAATTTCAAAATAAAAGTAGAGAAGGTGGGGAGGAGCATTAGCTTTTAATAAAAGCGGGAATCTATTAGCAGCTGCATCAAAAAATGATGTTAAAATATGGAAATTTGAGAATGGAATTTTAACTAATCCTTAATTTTTAAAAGGGAACTCTGTGATTAGAATAATAAAATTTGGTTAATATTCAGATTTTTTGGTAGGTGGTGGTAGTGATGAGAAAATAATGATTTGGGAATTGTGGAAGAATAATTGTAAAATTAATACATAATTAATTGGACATAATGGAAGAGTGAGTGCTATTATAATTAGCAAAAAAGATGATTCAATAATATCATCTAGTGAAGATGGGACAATCAAAATTTGGATAAATAAAGATTATTAATGGTAATGTAAAGAGACTTTGAAGTGTATGACTGGACCAATTTATAGTGTTGTTGAAAATTCTAATTCAGATATATTGGCTTCATGTTCAGAAAATAAAACTATAACTTTATGGAAATAACAAAGAATAATTACTAATAATTAATTAGAATGGAGAAAATTTTAGCGTATCAGAAATGAAGATTATGGAACTAAAATTTGTTTTATTGGTCATGATAAATTAACATGGCAGCCTACTAGTGATGGATAATTATGCATATTTCAAATGAATCCAATGAATTTCCTTTTTGAAATAAAGAAAAAAATAATATTAGGATAAGGAAATTATGATTTCCATTATTTTTAATCAATTTATTCAGATATTAGTCGTTTGCTTATTGTAAGACATAAGTATAGAATATATTTCTTAACAATGGATGAAAATTAGGAATTTTAATTATAATAGACTTTAATATTTAGTACAAATTGGAATTTTGCAGCTTTAAGTCCAAATGAAGAATATTTTGTTACATGGGATTTTTAAAGTCAAGAATTTCAGGTTAGATTAAGAAATTAAATTAATCAATAATGAATTATTGAATCTTTAAATTATAATAAATATTTATCATTTCTTGTTAAATTATTTTATAGTGTAATAATCAATATATAAATATTAATTTATTGGCTCGATATAAATTTTTAACTTTTTAGATCTTTTTTTTATAATTAATTGTGGAATTCTTTAAAAGGCTTATTTTCGACTATCTGAACTAGTATTATGATAATCGATTATTAAATAGATTACATCTCGTATTACTAAATATGTATATTTATGTTAATAAATATACGATTACAAATATATTCATTACAACCTTTTTTTCAGATTTACAAATGACTATATCATTTACAAAAGTCTTTCGAAAATTGAATTTAAGGTTGAGTTATTAATTAATATAATGCCATAAAATAATTTAAAATAAAAAAAACATTTATTTCAATATTATTATTATTTGATAAGATATATTAGAAATTCTAATTAATTAAAATGTGTAATTCAAATGTGAATGGTTAGGTTCTAAAAAAATTAAATATAGTATATAAAAAAAAATGTTTAAGAACTTAACGAAGTTGGCCTGCTGCTTAGGATTACTTAATGGGACGTTTGTAGTGTGTTCTTAATTAAGGAATGAAAATGGGCATAATAGAAATGAACAATACAATTTTCTAAGTGAAAACGAATTAAATAACTTAATGATGAGGCATAAAAATTTATGGATTCTGAATAGAAATCAAACAGAACATATTCTTTCTTTGATGAGAGATACTAATGCTGATATAGTGGTAATTAAATATTAAGATACTTTAAGACTTTCCGTAAGAATGCTGATCGATTAATAAGAATCTTGATGGAATAAGCTTTATGTCATATAGAGAAAAAGAAATAAATAAAATAATCTCCTTTGGGATTTTATGAATCAAATGAAGTGAAATATAATGAAGAAGAGTATATATATATATATATATATATATTTAGAATATGTATAGTAAGTATACTTAGATCAGGGAATGCATTCTTAAATGAAGGTTTAAGAGTAATATCTGGAGCATCAATAGGATAAATATTGATATAAAGAAATGAAGAGACATCAATGCCAAAATATTTTTTTGAAAAGCTTCCAGAAGATATAAATGAATAATAAATTATTTTAGTTGATCCAATGTTAGGAACAGGAGGAAGTGCAAGTATGGCATTAAAAGTATTATAAACTAATGGTGTAAAGGAAGAAAATATTATATTTTTAACTTTAGTTAGTTGTGAATAGGGATTAAATAAAGTATTTAAAGAATTTCCAAATATTAAAATAATAACAGCTCAAGTTGATCCAGTATTGATATAGAACATTAATTACTTAGCACCTGGAATAGGTGATTTTGGAGATAGATATTTTGGAACTGTTAAAAAAAATAAATGTGGGCTTAAGCTTTGAATATTAATAATTATTATGTTATGTTATTTAATGTAATTCTATTAATTGAAATGGATATTATATATATACAAAGAATTCGATATCATTTTAACACTTATATATATATATATATGTATATATATTTGTATTTGATTAATAATCATATTAAATCTTAATTGAATATATTTAGAGACTATATAAAATGAAAAAAGAAATAAAAAATTCAATAAATAATTAAATAAATCAATGTAGTTTGTAGCTTAGTTTAATATGATTGAAAAAGTAGAAGATTTAGTTTGTGTTGATCATTAGAAATATCCTAAATTTATTTTGGTTAATGAGAATTTAGATTTAAAAAAAAGATTGGTTTGCGAGGATTGTTTGAAAGCAGGACAAGTAGGAATACAACCAAAAACATTAGATTAAATGAAACAAATTATTATAGAAAGAGTCAAAAAAAGAAATGAATTACCTAATTCTCTAATTTTAGAAACAATTAAATAGGCAGAAAACACTAAGCAAACAATTTTAGATATAGAAAGCAAAATTCATTCATAAATTGAAACAATCAAATCAACAGCTGAGAGATTAATCTCTGCTCTCAATAAAGTTAAATAAGAAAACTAAAATTATAGTTTTTTTACAGAATTAAATGACTTTGTTCACAACTAAGAAAAATCACATGAAGAAATGGTTAAGACAATTCAGTAATTCAATATAAATTGGTTTGGAAAGATTAAATTAAAAATTAAAAACCTTCCATAAGATCTTGATAAACTTTTAGAGAAAGTTAGAACAAATACACAAGAATTTTATTAAAAACATTATGATATAATACATAAACCTCTAGAATTTGAATTGATTGAAAATAATAACATTAAATAAAGAGATCCTTGTTATACATTGGCTTTTAGTAAGAGCGATAATAATGTATTATTTAGTGGTTCTGGAAAATAGATTAAAGTTTGGAATTTTGATAAGGGTAAAATTAAAGAAGTTGCAAGGTTAAATGCTCATATTTTATCTGTAACATGTATTGTGACAAGTAATAAAGTAAAAAATAGTTTTGTATCAGGTTCAGAATGTGGTTAACTTATTATTTGGAAATAAAAAACATAATAAGAATGGGAATCATAAATTTAGAAATCTTAATGGCCTAATTCAATTATTTTAAACAAATATGAAACACAATTGATAATAGCAACTGCTACCAGTGCTATAGAAATTTGGGATGTTGATTTTAATTAAAATAAATTAGCATTTAAATATTCATTAGATGATTTTCATACTAATACAATATTTGATTTAAGTCTTAATCCATAAGAAAATAGAATGGTTTCATGTGGTGATGATAATAAAATAATTGTTTGGAAGAAAGAAAAAGAAGATCCAGAATGGACAGTATTTTAAGAAATTAATTCATCTAATTATGGAACTAAAGTTGCTTTTATTACAGATTAATCATTTATTTGGATGAGATGTGATTCTAAAGGAGAAGATAAATAAATTAATGATAAAGATAGACTTTAACTTTATGAATTAGTCAATAATTAGTATCAAATTAATCCTTTCAAATTTTATTAATTTGACAAAGATGAAAAATTTATTGATTTTCACCTCACTCCAATCATCTAAAATAATAAAAAATAGGTATATTTTATAAGATTCAAGCGATCAATATATATCTTAAAGTTGGAAGTCTAAGACTTCTAATTAGTAACTAAACTTAAATTTGAATCAAACTTAATTTATGCAACATTGTCTGAAGATGCATAATATTTGGTTGTCTATTTAGAAGACAAATAACAGTATTAAGTACATCAAATAAAATGGAATTGATCATATCAATAATCCAATATTATCAATATCAATAATATTATATTTAGTGTAAAATCTACATTTGACATTCTTAAGTATTTTTGTTCCTATTTTTCTTATCTCTTTAGTTTATTTAAAACCTAGCTTAGTACCAAATCAGTTTAATATGCCTTAAAGATTTAAAGAAAAAAACATCTTTTCTATTTTAAATTTGATTAGAAACTCAAGGTTTTTATAAAAAATTTAATATAAATTCATAATAATTTTTATAATAAAAAATGATAATGACAAAAATTAAGTATTTTTGTAAAATAACATTAATTCACATCATTTTTATTAATAAAGAAAGTGATATCATCATTTTTGATTTTATTTATTAGATAAATAGATATGAAAATTCAGTCTTTTTTTATTTGATTTTGAAAGATAATGAAACAAGAAAATTATTTTTTAATCTCTAATGACATGGCACCGAGAAAACGATGAATTAAATAAGTATTCTAAAAAATATTTATAATACATGATATTATAATGATTATAATTTCTGTATTATTCTTCTACTTAAATTTATCAACATATAAAATCTAAAGGTTACAAAACTGAAATATATAATAATATATTTATAATTATAATTATTTCATTCAGGATTATATCCTTTAAAAAACTATTTGATCTGATCTACTTTAAGGCTCTTAAGATAAGAAAAGAAAAATGATTCTTCTTTTTTATTTTAAAAATACCCTTTTCCTCTAATTTATTTTTTTGCTAATCTTAATCTTTAAGTCAACTTGGATCTCCTGTCTGCACTTTCTGGCAATGATACTAGGTATACATTTTAACCAAGGAAAGTGTCTAATTATAATTAAGTTCTTTTATGAAACCAATTAATATTTAACTAGAGAGATTTTCTCATATTGAGGAAAGTTTATTAATATATTCTAAATATGTATGAATTATTAGTTTTTTAAACTTGATAACCTTTTGCATTAACAACTTCATCAATAGCAAAATCTCCTATCATTAATAAATCAATAGCAATTGCAAGTTCTATATATTAATTTTTATATAAAATGTCAAGTAATTTTATAGTATTTCTTTAAAATAGTTACATATCTCTTTAATTATAGTTTACTAAATTTTTTCTAGTTTTTTCATTTTTCTTTCTATATTCATTCAAATTGTATCCTGTAAGACTTATATTACATTTATCAGCAAATATTTTAAAAGCTTCAATTTTGAAGGGTTTTTGGCTATAAAATTCAATGTATTTGATAATATGTTTTGCCTAAATTCTTTTAACATCCTTCATTAATAAATAGTAAAAGAATTCTGCAATTTCTTCAGTATATTTAGTCTGTTTATCCATTGGTAAATACATATATATTTTGGCTTTTTCAATATTGTTCTTAAAATATTCAAGCAATTTGTTGATGATTATTTTATAATCTCTATGATTTTAAAGGGTATTCTCATATTTTTCAGCCATTTTTAAGTTCCAAACTTAATTTAAAACATCATTAATATCTAAAACAATCTCAAGGTTTTAAAATTCTTAGTTTAGATTTTCAAAATCGTATTAATCTTAAAGAGTTTAAGATATTCCATGATCTTTCTAAGCAGAAGAATCCGATGGGTGATCAATCGATATATCATATACATTTGTTGAATCCATTAAAATAATTTATAAGATCTTTTCAAATACTTTAAACCTGTTGTTTATCTAAATATTATGTTACTTTTCCAATTATATTGATACATTTTATTTGTAATTAAATTTATACAATAAGTATTAAACATAATTTAATTCTTATATTAGTTATACTTAGAACAATAAATAAAATCCATTTAAGAATAGTATCTATTTAATATTAAATAATGTGAGATAAATTAATTATTGTATAACAAAGTAACTTTTCAAGAATAAAGGTTTACTTTATGAAGAATGTCATTTTACAAAACAAATCGACTCAATAAAAGAAATGAGAAGAGGGGATTTAAGAAGGAAATCACATATATTTAGATGTAATCTGAATATTAAAAACTTTATTAGTTATGATAATTTGATCAAAAATTCTGGAATTATAAAATGATATTAAATAGAGTTGAGTGTAATGTAATCCTCCTAGAAGAGCTGAGATATTATTATGGAAATTTATTCTCAACTTGAATTTGATGTAAAATTTACTAATTAATAACATAAATAAATTTTGTATTAAATATTTTATATTAAATAAAGAATTACAATTAAAACTCTTTTTACAAATAAGTTTGAAGATATAATTGAATCTATTTAATTAATAATATATATTAATATTTTGAATATTGAATCGACTCATTCTATAAATTGTCTGATCTAAATAGAACCTGATCTATCATCCCATGTGATCAAGTATTCTCCATCATCTGTCATCCTACCAAAAATAGCTTTAGTCTAGAAATCTATAGATTAGATTGTAACAAAATCATTATTAGAATCTTTTTTGATTAGATTGACGCAGCATCCATTTTTGTTTAAAATTATCTATTTAGATTAGACATACTATTAAGGAAAGAACCAAAAGCAACTTCTATTCTTTTTTCTTTCACTTCCTACTCCGACTAAGACTTCTTAAGTTTTAACAAATAATTATTCAACATTATCCAAATGATAAATATGCATTTATTCTTTCTTTTCAGGTTAAAAAGCAAAGATAATATCATTAATGAAACATAATCGCCTTCCCCATTATTTAATACGTATTGTTTATCCTAGAATCCACATCTTTTATACTTAATCATATTAATGTATCAATATTTAACTGTCCTTTGAACAAGAAATTAAGGAATTTCCTGATTCATTTAAACTAATACAACTAACAAAACTAGAATGTCCTCCTATTGTTTATGAACATTCCCATAATTCATTCTCTTTTGTCCAAAATTTTATTAACATATCATCACTACTAGATATTAAAAGATCTTCATTTTTATTCATTACTAAACAATTAATTCCTCCTTAATGTCCTTCTAATCTTTATTTTAAATCCCATTTCTAATCATTATTTAAATAACTAATTGAAATACTTTTATCACAACTACCTGATAAAAATTCATTTGTTTTTTTCATAAAATATTGACAATAAATACTTTTCTTATGAAAGTTCAGCTATTAAATCATCTTTAATTAACCCTTTTTAAAATTAAAAACTTGTATTTTACTTGATTCATACCCTCCTACCATTAAAGAACCATCCTAATTAAAAATAAATGAGTTTATTTATTAATCTTAAATCTAATCTATCAGATCAAATTTTAAAGTTTTTATTTCCTATTTTACTTTTTTTCCAGGACGATCATACTATTATTATGTGAATTCATTAAGTCCTGTATACATAGTTTCTATCATATTCTCTGCATTCTTTTAAATTGCTTATATTAAAGATTATTTTTCTTTTCTAAATTTAATCTTAGAACAAAGTAAATCATTTAATTATATTAAATTCAAACCATTCAACTCTTCCTCACTTATCTAATAACCAAATTTCAACTCTTCTTTAAATGTAAAAAATAAATGAAAAATTTGATCAATCATTTTCTCAAGGTCTTAAACTAAATCTTCATCACTTCTATTTATTTATTCTCTTCCATAATCCTTTATTTTCTAAACATCTTTAATATGTGTATTATGTTTCTCATTTTACAAACACTTAAAACAAAATATTCTAAAATCTTTGCAATATTCATTCGTACAAAGGAATTCAACATCCGTCTCATGGTCTGGAATATTGCAATTCTAATTCATTATTATTTATTTTTATTATCTTTATTCTTCATCAATTACATTCCTTCATGGATCTCAAAATTTGGTAAACATGTATGGTATTATTTTACTTATTTATAAATTAATCCTTATAAAATAATTTATCTTCACTTGATATAATTTTTTTTTTTCTCTAATCTCTAAGAATTTATTCCATCATTTCATATTAGATTTCTCTTTTAAGATAGAAATGCTCAAAATACCTTTTAAATAACTTAATAATTTTTAAAAATTAAAAAAGCTAGTATTAACTTAATCTTTGAATATATGTCGAAATTAATTTCTGGACAATTTACTTTATTCTATTTCGTTTAAAATTTTGTTTGAAAAATACAAACATTATTTAAATTCTTATTACTAAATGGCAAGAGACAAATATTTATAGATATGATTAAAATTAATTAACATTTATTTATCTAATTATCAATAGGGTTTTTATAGATTAATCCATTATTAATTATAATTAAATATTATAAATTTTTTCGAATAACTTATCCATAATAGATCGCAAATTTAATATTCTCCAGGGATTTGTTAACAACAAACAATATTTTGAATGAGAAATATAATTAAAAGTGATATTATATTATTAAAAAAGGTTAAATAAAGGGATTTTATATTTAAAGATTGATAAAAATAATAATTATAT
>CAJJDN010000022.1:685097-703946 GCA_905182985.1 Paramecium sonneborni | reverse complement strand
ATTATATATAATATTGTTTAAATATATAATTATAATAAATATCTTGGTTGTCGCAGGAATAGATTTCCGAATTGTTTATTTTAGTTGGATTATTTTATTTTTCTGAACATATTTTAGAATATTTGAAATAATTAAATAAAAACAATTCCTCATAAATTTTTCAATGATCCAAAAACATAACAATTTTTAATGGATAGAAATATATTAAAGATAATTGATAATAAATCATTTACAATCCATATATACATAAATTTAAAAATAAATCAAAATCATGGATTTTCATTAATTTAGTAGAAGAGGATATATGCTGTTTACATAAGCACTTGTTTTCTGGTGGCTGCTTTAACAGTTTCATCATTAAATAAAAACCATTAATGGTATCTTTTAGCAAAAGTGAAGTAATGACCAGATTATAAATTGCCAGTGTGAACAATAACTGCTCTAAGCCTATATGTTCGATTGGCAAAATTAAGAATATCAATAGGATATGTTATTGCTTTGTTGTTTTTATGACATTATGGTAAAAATTAGAATCTTTTTAGATGCAATACAAGTATTTATGGAATAGATACAATTTATAAGCTTTTTACACATAATGATTAACATTTTGCACATTTGTAATCTCGAAGTGTCTCTTCTTTCAAAAATTCTTCTAAACATTATTCTAGGGTTTTGGATTGGGAGATGGCTAAAGATAAGGTTAAAAATGGTTCAATTTATTTGACTTTATTTTTACATTGTTGACATAGAATTGTAGTCTAAAGTTTTCCTATTAAATATAAAGTTTGCTACCTTTAAAGATTTATTCAATAAAATTAATATATGTTGATTTGGTTTCTTTATTAAAACTTAGTATTTCATCTTCCATATTTCCTAACAAATAAAGTAAGAATTCATGACAATCATGCTAATTTTTTGGATGGAACTGATTAATAATTAATGTTTTGATTGTATTAATTTTAATAGGAACAGTATTAAGTTTAATTTAATCAATCAAATCAAAATAACCTTTGGTAAATGTAAGTATATTAGAATATTTTTTATCTAATAATTATTATTTAGATATTCTTTGAATATATTTAATAATAAAGTAATTAAGATCTGCAATACTTAATAAGGATTATAATCCTGAATGCATATAACAATAGTAGGAGTCATTTTTCATTCCAATAAGTGGCAATTCATAAGTAGACTGAGATGTAGAAGCAGATTAGCGATTTATAATTGGTTCAACTGTTTTAGATCTTTTATCATTAGTTCTTGAATGTTTTTATTTACAAATGATATCTGGATGAGCTTTATATTCTTATTTAAAAAATATCCAGACAGCCTCATTTACTATTATGTATTATGTACAATTAGTATTATCTAAAATACCTGGTCTTTCACCATTTTGATACAAATATAATTTATATTATGTTATCCAATTATCTCGAACAGCATAGAATTATGTTGATCCCTTATCTTTCATAAGTTCTTTTATTATTGCTGCTTCCAATTCTCTTTTCTCATTAGAATCTTACATGCTTCTAAATTAAGAAAGCATTTATGTTGATTATGATGTAGATTGAGAAGATATTTAACTAGATCCTATGGATGGTTTCTTTCTCATAGGAAATAATGGTACATATAAACATCTAAAATATCCCTTTTTACTTCATACTTATCTTCAGATTCATCTTCGATATTTTCATTTTGCTTCATTTATGAATCGAATATAATCATAAAAATATAAATAATAATATAATAAGGTTATGTAAAATAACATATCATTCCTAATTCTAAGATTTAATTGCTGAATATTCATCAAATAATGATTAGATTTGAAATCCTTAATTGGTTTCAAATTTAATTTTTTTACCCTTGAATACAATTTCAATAGATCCTGGAAAAACATTAAAAGATTAAGTTTAATCAATCTTTTCCCATATTCTATCTTTAGAACTACTATAAAGCCTAATTCCTTAATAACTAATACCCAATACTAAATTTGATTCTCCAAATTATGACAATGCTTCTTTACAAACTACATGAAATAATTATTAAATGCAGAATTCGTTTTTCAAACATTCTGAAATAAATTAAATCATTGGTTTTGTTTAATCAAAATCAACATTATCAATTTTAGAGAATTAAGTTTGATTAGATTATATCATTGATGAAAAGATTCTTTTAGATTTAAATTTAGAAATATCTTCAGGTTCATTTATTTCTATCATTGTAGATTATGTATTATCTATACTACTTTTAAAATCTTTAAATTCTTAGGCAACAACACAATTCCAATACTCTCTTTATTTAAGTTATAAAATAGTGGATGGTATTATTTATTAAATAACATCATATGAGGGATTACAATTTTATAAATATATATGAATAGCAGCTAATTTTATATATTAATTTTGAGTTGGAAATGTCAATGAAGATATTTAAATATCCCTTACTAATTGATAATATAATAATTTCATTCTAGTATTATCAGAATATAATAAAGTTTTCTCTTATTCCAAATCTTGATATATAATCTTCTTAAACCAAAGTTCTTTTTTTTTTTTAGCAAAAATAAAACTATCTCCAAATAAATCACATATATTTTCATCATTTTGTAATATTTTCACTCTAGATTTATTATCAAATATGTATAATTTAAAGTCATAAATCTCTTGTAATTATAATATCTTTTAAATCTGATCTAAAACATGTAAAACTTTAGTATTATTTTGAATATTGAATTCCCAAGGTTTATCTTTTGGAATAGCATGATTCACAATTATTTATATTGCATCCTTCTCTTTTTTCTTTTTCTTTTCTTCTACTAATGTAATATTTCTACTAATTAAAGAGGAAGCACTTAATAATCTTCTATTGCATTAATTATTCTCAATAGATTATTAATCATTTCCATAATCTACTGTTTTAATTAATGTTCTAGTTGGAGAAACATAACTAAATCTATCTGGACCTTTTTAAGTTCCATTTCTTTAATTTCTAAACTCATTAGCTTTAGTAGGCAAATCATAAAAATTCTCAGGTAGACCTAAATCTTTAAATATTTATGGATCTAATCTTGGTATTTCAGATAAAAGAATTGATTAAACAAAAAGTGGAATTCCAATCATTCTTGATTCAATTTCCTTTTAATCATTTAACAAACTTATAGTTGTACTTTATTTTAAAAAATGAAACTAAGTTTTTGGATATTTCTTTTTAATATAATCTTAAATCTTCATACATTAACTAAATCTTAAAAATAATTTCTAAAAAACTTCATCAATTCCTACTTCAATTATATAAACTTTATAGCTACTTAAATTTTCACATCTTTCATCTATACCCAAAGCTGTTACTTTTATTTTATACTATTAAAACTTAATTTCAGATCCTTAACGTGATGCTAGTCTTTAAAATGTATATTTAGATTTTTCTTTGCATTCTTAAATAATTTTTTGTAATTTAGCCATTTTTTCAATTTTATCTTAATATGTTTACTCTATAAATGTTATCGATTAACCATTAATTCCTTATATAATATAAATATTTTAGAGATGTTATTAATTTTCAACATCTAAGCATCCACTTCTTTCATCTAAAAATACACTTTAGATATATTAATATTGGTTGTCTTATCTTTCTCCAACAATGATTAAATCACTAAGAATAAAAGCTGTTACATTAATAACATTATTATGGGAATCTAAAGTTGAAGTTAATATTTCAGTAATATATTTTCTTTTTGAATCCACTAATTTCTAGTTGAGTTTATTTCCAAACCATTTTTCTACATCAAATAGTTTACTTGATAAAAATATATCCATATTTTTGTTATTATCATCATTAATTTTTTTAAATAATTCCAAGCATTCAGATAAATTTTTATAATCAGGATGCGTTTTTTCCGTATGTTTTAGTAAGTCTTCTAGCAATAAATTGTATTTTGGTATTCTTTAAACTGGCTTAATTAAATAACTCTCAATATCCTAATTATTGTAGTCTTTAATTTCAGAAATGTTTTTAAGGAATTTTTTAAAATCCTCTTTATCATTAATACATTATTTAAGGGTTGCCATAGATTTATTAAATCCCTCATAATATGTAAAATAAACTTTAAAAAAAGGGGCCAATCCTTTAATTATTGGTCCTAATAATTTGTACCTCTTATATGGAAGAAATCCTTCTAAATCTTAAAGAAAAGGGCTATTTAAATCATACAATTATTGTAGATTATTAAATATTATTTCAATTTATTGTTTATTTAACCATTGTCTTACTTTACTTTATATTACTATTAGAATTCTTAGATCATGTACATAATTTCTTTCTGTATTTATAAGTTCATCAATTACAAATTTTCTATATCTATGTTATTTCTCTGTTCTATATATTATTATACTAATAATACTATTTATATATTTTATATAAAAATCTATATATCTTTTTGGCAGCAACATCTTTCTTCTTTTATTAATTAGCTTATGCCATCTAAATTTTATTTTCCAATGACTGATCTATTTGTTAAATTTCGAATTCCTTCTTTTTTGTTTTAGTGGCAGAAGTATCAAGAACACCTCTTCCGCCTACTTTCATTATTTGCTTGTTATTTAGTTACACCTATCCTGATTTATTTTTCATCCAATTAAAAAATAATATTAAAACACTATTTGCTTACATTATATATATTTGCAATTATCTCGTTATCGTCTTATTCATATGATTTATTATGATACATTTATATTATATAGACAGATATAAATAAATTATATAAATAAATATATTTCCTTTCATTAAAAATAATGATCATTAGTGATGAAGTCAAAAGAATATTGTAAAATAACGACTTTTCAAGAACCAATAATTCTTTATTTTCTACAAATAAATAAGTGAATTCCAAAGAATTATCAAGAAATTCATCTCCAATTAAAAGGAAAGTATTGAAAATAAAAAATAACCTAATCACAAGAGATGAACATAATGATGTAAAATAGTCATATTTTCCATAAGAAAATTAATTATTGCTTTCACTTAATAATTCTATTTAAGATGATAAAAAAATGAATGCTATATAATTTCCATAAATAAACTCATCTGACTAATAATTTGTAGATAATAATAACAAGACTTTATATTAAGCTATAATTGAAATATTTCCAATTGAACATGAAATTTGGAAAGAATTAGTGGAACAAAATTAAACCATAGAAGAAGTTGTCAATAATAATTAAGAATATTTTTAAGGTTTACTTAAAGTTTGTTTATGCAAATTAGAATTAACTCAACAGGATTAATAAACAAAGAATATTAATTTTAATGAAATAAAATATTATCAACCTAAAAAATAAGTTACTTAATATTCAAGAGATTATTCAGGATCTAAACATAACCCTGATCAACCGTTATTGAATTAAACTAAAGCATATGAATAATATTATGCTTCAAACTTGACTTATTTACAGAAAAAAAGTGTTTATAATGTATTATTGTTTAATTCTTATATTTAAGTAATAATTTGTACCTTAATCTAATGAAAAAGTTGATAGTTTTAAACCAGAGTACAACCCAAATTTAAATTAATCAACATTTTTATCAACATATAATTCAAATTTTATGAATTGGAAAGGTTAATATCCTGGTAAAATAACTTAATAATTATCCCCTAAATAATAATCAACCTTACCTTTTATAGCAGAAACTAATTATTCTAAAAATTTTAAAGAAATAAAAACTGAAAAAGTAGAATTATAAAAACACATAAAATTGTATTTTTATTTAAACATCTAGAGGTCCCTTTTATGAGAATGCCTAATCTTTAATAAAAGAAACAACTTCATAACATTTTTATTAATCTCACTATTCAGTTCCATCAAAATTGATTAGGCCTGTTAGTCCAAGATTGTTTAGTACTAAACAAAGTTTTGAAGGATAATATAGATCATCTTTTAATAAGTATGATTTTGTTTTATTAGATCTTACATGTCTAAAAATTTGAACACTGAATCATAATAATCCTCATTTGCAGAAAAGTTTTATGATTGTAATGCAGTTAAAGGATTGATTGATAAAAAAATAAAAGCAAGAATTTTTTGATTATTTTTCTTATTATAATTATGTAAGATAATTATGAAAAATTCAGAAATAAATTCACATAAATTCAATCCTTTGATATATATCCTAGATTATGTCAAATTTCCATGAATTTTGATTGTTCTACAATACTTGTCTTATAAATTAATAATATACTTAAACATTATTAGAGAAATGGAAATATATGGGATTTAATTATATCTCAAAAATTAAGTGATAAATTGTTATCATTATAAATTAACTTTAAAGGAACAATTTTAGCTATGATTACAAGAAGTTATGGATATTTTTGGATTGAGTATATGATTTTTAATAAAAGAAGATGGATTTATAAAAATAGGTATAAGTTAAAATAAGATCCTGATCCATATATATCTATCCAGGATTACAAAATATCAGATAATCTATAATTATGTTCTTATAAATTTTAATGGAATGGAAACTATCAACGTATCAATTCATTCTCACTAACAAGTTTATTTAAAAGAATTACTAGATCAAAAATAAAAGGATTAGAAGTAATATTTCCATATCATTCTAATTTCTTTGTTGTGTTAAACTTAGACAAAATGGGATTAAAAGTATTTCGTTCTTTTTAATATCAGTATATCTTATATTAAACCTAATTTTAAATTAATAGTTATATGATTGAATCAAATTCCACAATATTAATCCATACAGTAGAATTAATTTTGTGGAATTTTAAAACAGATAAAAAAACTAAAATAAAGACTCCATATGATATGTTTTAGGAAAGTAAATCTAATAAAATGAATTAAATTGGAAATTTATTATTGGTTTAATTTTAGAATGAAATTGCTTTGTTTGAAGAGTAATAATAGAAATTGAAATATATTACAACCTATTAATGTAGAAAATCTGAAACTTAATTTTCTTCAGAACGGTAATTAATGATTGAAATATATAATAATAATAAGATTGTAATTTATCAGATTATTTATTGAATTTTAGATAGACATATCAATAATATAAATTTTATTCTATAAATATTTTTTATCAAATGAATACTTAAAATTTGCAAGATGATGATAATGACATAGTGTTGGTTAAACGAAGAGTAAATTAATTAGAAAAAGAATTAACTTTTTTCAAAAAGCAAAATGAGGATCTAAAGTATTATAATATTAAGGTTCATAGGAATGAGTTAGACGAGGCTAATATTAGAATAGCAAATTTCATTAAGTTATAGGAAGAACTTAGCTTAAAATATAAAAACCAAGCCGAAATCGTACAAATGTTAGAAGCTGACCGTATCAGGTAAATTTATTGAGATTTTAGGTAATTTTAGATGAAAAATCCTCAAATTGACTAGTCTAAAGGTCAAATAGTTGAACAATACGACATAGAATATTAAATAAAAGATTATAAAAGTAGAGTAGAAGAGAGGCTTAAAAAGGCAATTGAAGACAAAAATATAGAACTTAATAGCAGATTCAATGAATTTACTAAAAATATTGAAGAGAAATGGAAGAAGGAGCAAAGAGAATATTTTTTAAAATATTAAAAAGATTTAAAAAATAAAGAATTATTAATAGAAGAAAAATTAAAAGAAATATCAGAAAAAATAACAGAAAATAATAATTTAAAATTTTAAATAGATAAATTACAGATAGAGTTAAAAGAACCATAAAAAGAAGCATAAAAAGATGCATAAAAAGAAGCATAAAATAAACCATAAAAAAAAGTAGAAAGATAAGCATCAGGAGAAGAAGCCACATAATATTATCCTAGTGGAGGAAAAACTGAAGAAAAGTATATAGCTTAAAATAATATAAATAAAAGGGAAGTGAATAAAAAAATTGAAGAAGAAGAAGAGCGACAAAAATAATTGGAATAATAGGAATAAAGAAGGCAAGAATAGTTGATTATAGCTAAATAATTGAAAGATAAAGAATAAAGAGAAATAGAGGAAAAAAAGAAAGTATTTAAAGGTAAATTTGATAATTAAAGGATTAGAAATGTTTTAGTAGATATAAAAATCTCATGGAATAATAGAAATTTGTTTTTTGGTTGATATAACGGGATCAATGGATCCTTATAAAGAATAAGCTAGGTAGTGTATTAAAGGTAGTATTGAATAAATAAAAAAATATACATAAAAAGAGACTCGATGGAGTGTAGTTGGGTATTAAGATTTTAGTGAGTTGAAAACGTTAGGAGGAAAATATAAAGAATTATAATTTACTGATAATTTAAATAATGTTGAAAAATTTTTAGATTAATTAGTTTGTTAAGGTGGAGGAGATGCAGCAGAGGATATTAGAGGAGGGATAAAATAAATGGTATAATTAGAATGGATTAAACAATTTAAATTAGCAATATTAATATGTGATGCTCCAACTCATGGTTAAAGATATAATGGAGGTGTAAGTGATAGATATCCTAAAGAAGATATAGAAGATGCTATTAATTTATTAATTGAAAAAAATATATTTTTACTGGCTATTCAATTTCAAAAAACCACTTAAATTATGTTTGAAGAAATTAAAAAGGTATAAAAACTTTTTAATTAATTAGATCTACTAAGCCAAAGGAAAAACTGAATTATTAATTATAGAAAATGCTGAAAGTGTCGAAATTTCAAAACTTTCCAACTTATTTATTAATTTAATATCTAATGCAACTTAATCATTAACTTAAATTAATAATTCAGCTTCTAAAATTAATAATAGAAAAAATTAAAAAAAATAGGAAATTGTTAGTGCAATGGAAAATCTATGTAAAAATACTACTGATATTGTTAATTTTGATAAAGATCCAAAAATACCTACAGTCCCTATTTCTTTTAAAGTTTATAGAGTTGAATTATTAAAATAATCATTAGAAAAAAACATTAGCGATATAAAATAACTTAAACTTGATACTGATTTTTAAACATTTGAGGAACCTGGTATTTGGAAATGTATAAGAACAGTAAATCCATTTGCCGAAGGTTCTGTAAAATAAGTATTTTTAATGAAGAAAGAGGATACTCCTACAGAATTATATGCAATCAAAATGCCATTAGGAGATCAAACTTATAAATCTAAAGAAGAAGCTATTAAGGATTGTAGATCTCATCTAATTGCTAAATGTTTTCTATAAAAATTTATCAAAGATATGGAGAAAGCTAATATGGATACAGATAAGAAAATAAATATTTTAAATATTCAATATTCTAATTTTTTAGTATTGTAAGATTCATCAAAATCTGGTATTAAATTTATTTAAATAGATTCCTTCTGGGTTGCTGAACGTTATTTCATTGGTGAATTCATAAAATACAATAATAATGGAGCATTTATACTAAATGATAGTGCAATGGAAATAAATCATTTTGCATAGGCATTTTCAATCTATTCATATTTTTAATCAAGTTATAATTACATGATATGTGATATTTAGGGTATTGGCCAATTTTTCACTGATCCTGCACTGAATACTAAAGAGGGTTTTAATTAAATATTTATTTTTAGGTAAATTTGATGAAACAGATATGGGTTATGAAGGAATAAAAGATTTTTTGGGTACTTATCAAGGGAGAAGACATTTAGGTTAGGAATATTTAAGAGTTCTTAATCTAAATATAAATTTATGATTTATTTTAAATAATTTATAATATCAGAATTATTTATAATATCAACTATTTATTTTTTATGGAAAGTTTCTTAGAAAAAAAAAGTCCTGTTTTAATTAAAGGATGGCAAAAGAGGTATTTTGTTTATTGTGAGAATCTAATTTTATATTTTAAAAATAAAGTTGATTTACCTCCTTATCAACCAAAAGGTATTATATAATATTTTATATTAAGGAGTAATTATGAAATAGAATATAGTTTAAATAGATTATTTAGATCCAAATAAAAATGAATTTGTTATTCATGTTGGTTTAAGAAAATTTTAATTGAAAGCAGAAAATAAAGAAATAAAAGAGAAATGGGTAATTATAAAAAACTGATATTCAGCTAGATATTTTAAAAGTACCATTTAATTAAACATCAAAAACAAAGTCTGAATTATCATCAATGAATAAAGTTAAATGGTAGAATATAATATTTAATTGAAGGCATGAAATTCCTAAATAATAAATAATTTAATTATATTTGAGAAGAGAAGAGATTTTGTAAGGTCTCATTTAATAATAAACATAAGATACATAGAATGCATTAATGAAATCCTCATACATTTAATAGACAATAGAAGCTATGGGCGAAAAAGTAATAATAATTTAAATATAAGAACAAAGAGTTTATAATGAGATTTTTAGTAGAAAAAAAGTCAATAAAGAATCCTTTAGTAAAAAAGAAGAGATGGTTATTGTTATTCACTTCAATAAGTATTGAATCTTTAGATTAAATACATTAATTCATTAAGTTTATTCCTTAATAATATACATTAGATACAATAAATTTATTAAAATATGAGAATAATTTAGCAACATTAACAAGTAATAACAATATGATTTAATATTATAGAAACAACAATAGAATTATATTAAATATAAAGTTTACAGTTTGTTGTAACAAATGAATATTAAATTATTTTTATGCATAATGGTAGAATATTTGAATTTATCTTTCCATATTTAAATGATGCAAAGAAATTACATGATTATATAGTTAAATGTTAACAAATAAATAATAGCATGCCTGTTTAAGTAAGTAGAACTAATTAAATTCCTGTCTATAAAATGTAAGATAGTAGAAGAAGAATAATTAATTTAAAAGGAAAAATAATTTTAGAGAATTAAGTTGAAAAAAGAATTAATGGAACTTAATGGAAAAACGTAATTCTTACATTGAAAGAACGTGAGTTATTTTGGGAGTTTGTTGATACTGAAGAATATTAAAATATAGAATTGAAATCAATTTCAGGAATTGAATAATGTAATAGAATGTTTACAATAATAGTAATGAATTGAAATCTTAAATTAGGTAAATGATTAAAATACAGTACAATAGTAATTCAGAGTATCAACTATTAAAGAAGCAGATGAATGGACTGGTTAATTATCATATATGACAGATATTGATATTAATATTAAAGTATTGGAGAAATCCTAAACACTATAAAATTATTAATAAAATGCATTAACAAACTAATTATAGACTTAATAATTATCAAAATAATAAACTTAATAATAATAAGAATAAAAGAAACCTTCATTTTTTGAATCACTTTTTTGTTGGGGAAGTGAAAGAAAAGAATAATGATTAATCATAATAATAATGATGAGTATTATTCATAAATCATGCTTTATTTATTTTATGATTCTTTTAATACCTTATATATATTGTTTATCATTTCTTATTTCTATTTCATTTATTTTTAATTAGTACTTAAAACGTTTAAACTTATATTAAAATAATCCAAATTCTGACTTTTTAAAATTAGAACAAGAGTAATTTTGTATCCCATTTATTATTAGTAAATTTATAGATACCAAATACAAAAATTATTAAAATAAATAATATCACGGTTAAAGGCATTTTTTAATTTTTATTATTTAACACATGCAAATATTATATTTATTATTCAATTTCACTTCAATTATCATATCAAATCAAAATTTGTGAGTTCCTTAAGATTTTTTATATTTTTTTTTATTCTTTATACTATATAAGTGTTTAACAACATCCCATAATTGAAAATATCATAAGAATATCCTAAATTTATAATTAGTTTTACTATAGGTAATCCAACAACAGCCAAAGAAGACATAAAACATAGATTAATTAATTTAAATTGATTTAAATCTTTTTATATAGTTTAAAATGTCTTAAGTTGACTAGTTTTTATTAAACCATAATTAACAAATCCAAAAATTAAAGGCATTATAAAATAAGGATCATATGATGTCATTTCTATTCCAAATTATTGATATTAATGTAAACTATTCCAATAAACAACAGCTCTAAGTTAATTTGTGAACATATATAACTATTAAATAATAATGAGTATAAATACTGTAGCTAAAGAAGCAGTCAATTATTTTCCATTCATTAAATCATATTTATGTGTGAAATTATTGATACTATTAGGAACATACATATATTTATGAACTAGATTATATGTAATCTTATTTATAAAAAATGATGTTAATGCATAAATTGGAATTGAGAAATAGTTTTCTAATAATAACAATGTTTATCTAATATAATACCACATTTGCATTTATGATTGAATTTGTTATGATGTTATCAATAGGGGCAGTCAGAAATGAATATTAAAAAATTGATTTCTTGAACAACATTATAATTTATAATTAATATATATCAATCCAAAAATAAATGNACTAATTATAGACTTAATAATTATCAAAATAATAAACTTAATAATAATAAGAATAAAAGAAACCTTCATTTTTTGAATCACTTTTTTGTTGGGGAAGTGAAAGAAAAGAATAATGATTAATCATAATAATAATGATGAGTATTATTCATAAATCATGCTTTATTTATTTTATGATTCTTTTAATACCTTATATATATTGTTTATCATTTCTTATTTCTATTTCATTTATTTTTAATTAGTACTTAAAACGTTTAAACTTATATTAAAATAATCCAAATTCTGACTTTTTAAAATTAGAACAAGAGTAATTTTGTATCCCATTTATTATTAGTAAATTTATAGATACCAAATACAAAAATTATTAAAATAAATAATATCACGGTTAAAGGCATTTTTTAATTTTTATTATTTAACACATGCAAATATTATATTTATTATTCAATTTCACTTCAATTATCATATCAAATCAAAATTTGTGAGTTCCTTAAGATTTTTTATATTTTTTTTTATTCTTTATACTATATAAGTGTTTAACAACATCCCATAATTGAAAATATCATAAGAATATCCTAAATTTATAATTAGTTTTACTATAGGTAATCCAACAACAGCCAAAGAAGACATAAAACATAGATTAATTAATTTAAATTGATTTAAATCTTTTTATATAGTTTAAAATGTCTTAAGTTGACTAGTTTTTATTAAACCATAATTAACAAATCCAAAAATTAAAGGCATTATAAAATAAGGATCATATGATGTCATTTCTATTCCAAATTATTGATATTAATGTAAACTATTCCAATAAACAACAGCTCTAAGTTAATTTGTGAACATATATAACTATTAAATAATAATGAGTATAAATACTGTAGCTAAAGAAGCAGTCAATTATTTTCCATTCATTAAATCATATTTATGTGTGAAATTATTGATACTATTAGGAACATACATATATTTATGAACTAGATTATATGTAATCTTATTTATAAAAAATGATGTTAATGCATAAATTGGAATTGAGAAATAGTTTTCTAATAATAACAATGTTTATCTAATATAATACCACATTTGCATTTATGATTGAATTTGTTATGATGTTATCAATAGGGGCAGTCAGAAATGAATATTAAAAAATTGATTTCTTGAACAACATTATAATTTATAATTAATATATATCAATCCAAAAATAAATGTATAGCTATTTATCTCATTTATCTATAAGTAGGCACAACAAATAATGGTAATTTGGATTCAATATAATAATCAATTTAAATCCAAGCAACTTTCGATCTATTATTATTATGGTATTTCATTTTAAGAAAAATGAGATATATAATTATTAAAACCCAATTACCAGTTTCAAAGAAAAGTTTAGCAATCAAAAGAACAGGAAATAAAATTATTTCCACCTTTTATTTTTGTATCAAAATGAGTTCCTTATTTTATTTAGTTTTATCAATATAGCTTTACATTTCTATACTATATATTATAAAAATTTGCTACTTTCATAAATTGATTTGTGATGAAGAAACAGAAATTCTGATATTCCAACCCAAGAATGCATAAGAATTGGACTATAAACTAATATATTGTGCATTCTTTCAAAAAAATGAAATAAGAATAAAAATACCAAATTATGAAAGAATTCATTATTTATTAAGAGATTTACATATTATCTTTTTTATTAGATTTTTGTATTTCTTATTTATCTTTACAAAGCTAAAAAATTGAAAAGATATCCAAATATCTATGCTACACCTTACATGAATAACAAAAGCATAAATGACATTTTGAATATATTTTCAGTACTATATATATAATATGGTAATTTAGATTCCTCTTTAACATTTGATATTTTATTATTATCTATTTTATGTTTTTTATTCACATTTTCTTTATACCAAATTTATTTTAAATATTCCAATCTCTCCTTCGATCTAAATATGTATATACTCTATATTCTACATTGATTAATCAGCCTATTCAATAAATTGATTCCATTTTTCATCTTATGAGAAATCATAATCTTCATACATGATTAATTTATTATAATTTAATATCAATGAATAAAAATTAGATTCTCAATAAAAAATATGTAATCTGTTATGGAGGACAATTAAAATATTATAAAAAGAAGTCTAAAAGATAAACTCATAAAACAGAAGATTATAGTGATTAAATTTCATAACCATTACCTCCAATATTATAGGCAGCTAGAATCAATACATAATTAGAAAATATTAATATCAAATACAGAAACAAACCTCATTCAAATTACACTACCTCTACTCCTAATAACAAAAATACATCATTACCACTTCTAAAAATATTACCAAATGATAATGAAGAATAAATTAAACAGAAAATTAATTCATGCTTCCTTTCATCAAATCAAACTAAGGTTATTATCAAAAATGATTTTCTAAAATAGAATATGATTGGATATAGTAAAGTGAGCACTATTATGATAGTTTGATATCACATTGCTAAAATTATTATATTATAACTAATAAACAGATAAATTAATTTCAATTTGACATCTTTTATTGAAATTTATTCGTTATTTATTTCTTTTCTTATTTCTGAAGAATTAAATATACAGAATATTTTCCTATTAATTATTTTATTTCATTAAATAGTATATATATTTAATCATTTCTTAATTAATTTAATTTTATAAACTTAATAAAATAATTCAATTATTTCCTCATCATTATTAGTGGTTAATAAGGTTTGATGCTTGCATAAATAAATATTAATATTTGTTAAAAAATAAAAATACTTCAATATTTTTTAAAGTTGCTAAAATATTAAATCTAATAGTTCTTAAATTAGTATACGATAAAAAATTATATATAAGTTAAGTAAAAATTTATTCGTTAAAATGAGACAATCGAATTCTAAAGAAAACAGACATCAAAATAGTACAAGAAAGATGTCTGATTATATAAAAAGCACATTAGGAAGTAGTTAATAAGTAGGTCAAGCATTATCAAATAAAAAGAATGCACTTAATGAGTTGGAAAATCAATTACAATAGCTGGTGAAAACAAAGAGTCAATTATAATAAGTTTGTGGAGTTAAGGAGAATAAAGATATTAGATAGAGTAAGGAAAACAGGGAAATGCTTTATTAATTATAATAATAGTAAAACATTGATAGACAAACATAATTAGTATAGGTATAAAATATAAATATATATTTTTAGACAGGTAATTTTGGACATCCAGAATCTTAATTATCACATAGAATAAGTACATAAAGAACTTTGCCAGCATTTGAAATTCATGAAGAGATTCCTACAATTGAAGATTTAAGAAAATTATAAAATTGGATATTAGATTTGAATAGTTTTAGTGTAGAATAGATGGATGAACTAAAGAAACTATCTTCAATTATATTATTTAGAATGAGAAATATAAGAAAATAATGATTCATAATTTATATAATTATATATATATATATATATAAATGGACAAGAAATACAAAGAGTTAGTAGAAAAGAAAGGGATATTGGAAAATGAACTTAAAAATTTAGAGAAGAGTATTTTTGATGAAGAAACAAAGTATTTGGAAGAGACAGGTCATTTTGGAAATGTGATAAAAGGATGGGAAGGATATTTAAATATGAAGAATATTAAATTGAATGGAAATATGTAGAAAAAAGGAAAGATTAATCAATAAGATAGAATATTTTCATAAAGCAGCAAAACATCATATTTTGTTTAGGAGATATTACAACCAGTTTAAAGTATGGGAACATCAAAATAAGGTTTTAATGAAGGAAGTGCAGAAGAAAAAAAAGAATATCATTTTCGAAGAACTAAGAAAAATAATAAATATGCAAGATTTCAAAAAGGGAGGTAATTAATATTAAAAATAGGTTAGCGAAGCAGGTTATCATTCTCCAATGACTTCTAGTGATGAATACCATGAAAAGAAAGGCAAAATACCAAAAAAATTTTGAATTTTTAAAGTTATATAACAAATATAATTACTATAATAGATATTTAAGTTAAATGAATAGGAATAGTATCGTATTATTAATTTTTTGTTAAAAAATTACAGATGGTATATATATTATCATATCTTTTTATAGCCACAACCATTAGTTTGGGTATAGGTAAAGCAGTCTGGACAAATTCCAGCATCTAGATCAGGACATACTTTTGTAACTGTTGGTAGAACTCACATTCTTTTTGGAGGATTAGATAGTGAGAAAAAGCCAGATGCCGAAAAGAAAAATACAAAGATAGCACCGAATAATTAAGGTAAAGAATATAATTAACTTATAAGTATATTCATTAAGAGTAGCACCAAATGTTTGTGAATGGAAGTTAGTATAATGTTCAGGTGATCCACCATTGCCAAGAACAAATCATGCAGCATGTGCTATAGCTCCAGATAAGATGCTTATATTTGGTGGATTTTACACATCAAATTTACGTTTTAATGATACATTCATCTTAAGAACGAGTAATTTTTAATGGGCTTAGCCACCTAATTAAAAAGTAACTGGTGAACCTAAAAATGCTGAATCAAAAATAGGTGCACCAGAACCTAGAGGAAATCATTCAGCAACATTTCATAAGAACAAAGTATATGTATTTGGGGGACATGGAGGTGTAGGATATGCAACAAAATCATTTAATGATTTGTATGTATTAGATTGTGAAAGCTTTGAATGGTCATAACTAGAACCAAGTGGTACACCACCTGATCCAAGAGGAGGTCATAATTCTTAAATAATGGGATAGAATGATTTGTTAATGATTTTTGGCGGATGGAATCAAATATCATAATTTTAAAATGTCATTATATATGACATAAATAATAATAGTTGGGTAGATCCAGAAATATCACATGAAATACCAAAATGGAATATGGCTGGTATTATGGTACCATCTATTCCGTCATGGAAGTATTTCATTTTTGGAGGATAAGTTGGAAATTTTGAAGAAGGTGGAAATAGAACAGCAAGTAGATTAGTAGATGATACATTTGTATTGGATGTAGATGCTAAGAAATGGTCACCTGTTTAATTAGAAGAAGAAAAACCAGTTAAACCTAAAACAAGAGAATCAACTACATTAATTTATGATCCATAAGATTCTAGAATATTAATGTTTGGAGGATGGTCTAATGCATGGATGAATGATATGTATGCATTAAATGTGTCATCTATTGTTGGACCTCCATATGCTATCTATTCTATTAAACCATGTTTAGGTCCATTAACTGGAAGAACTAAAGTTACAATCTTAGGAGATGGATTTAAAGATTCATAAAATATTGTTGTTAGATTCTTTTCTGGTAAAGCTTAAGAAGATGTTCCAGGAGTATTTATTAGTCCAACTGAATTAACTTGTGAAACACCATCATATGAAAAACATGGAGCTAGAAAATCTGAAGTTAAAGTTAGTATTGATAGATAAGATTTTACTATTATGAGTCAATTCTACTCATACTTCTTAAATTCTAAAGCTGATAAAACTTTAATGTTTGGACCTGGAGTTCTAAGAGAAAATGCTATAAAAAATGAAACTATGTTTTATATTTAAACTAGAAATTTGAATAATTAAAATAGAGAAAGTGGTGCAGATGAATTCTATATTGAAATTACTAGACCAGATATTATGGCTGAATTAGAAGAAGAAAAATAAAGAGAAGCTATTAGATTATAATAATTAGAATAAATGGATCCAGAAGAAAGAGAAAGAATTGAATAAGAATAAAATAAAAAAAGAATTGTTAGAAGAAAAAAAGTTAAAATATAATAAGAAGGAGAAGAAGGTGAAAATTAAGAGTCAGAATATGAAGAAGTTGAAGAAGATGTACCTTAAGAAAAAAGTAAATTGTAATTGTTAGAAGAAAAAGCTAACATTAAATATTCAATTAATGATAATGATGATGGATCATATACAGTTAAATATTAAATTGATGAACCATGTGAAGTCATTGTTAATGTTAAATTAAAGAATGAAAGAGGAGAATATAATGAAATTAGAGGTGCTCCTAAAAAAGCATAATTTTTAGAAAATCTTGGACCAAAAAATAATCAGTATACAGGTCCATAATTAGTTAATTATGTCACTCATAAAAATGAAGAAATCAATAAACTTATTGATACATCTAGAGATAATATTAATATTAAAGATAAAAATATATAAGAAGATGTAAATAGTCTATTAGAAGTTATGGAAAATCTTAAAAAAATTTCAGATGAAAAAGAAAATATTCTTTTATTGTTAGATGAAAATGAATAAATATTAAAAACATTAGAAAAACATGATATGAAAAAAGAAACTGAAATTAAAAAAGTTAATAAAATGTAAGAAGAATGGAAGAACTTATTAAAAATATCATAAACTGTTGAAAAGGATATCAGTGGTCCAGTTAAATAAGAAGCTGATAAAACAAAAGAAAAAATTAAAAAATTTGAAGAACAATTAAAAGAATATTTACAAGGACTCAA
>CAJJDN010000022.1:633774-677591 GCA_905182985.1 Paramecium sonneborni | reverse complement strand
AATGAAAGAATTCCATTAAAACCACATATGAGAATGCTTTTTGAAATTAGAGATCTTAGATTTGCTACTCCAGCTACAGTATCAAGAGCTGGTATTTTATATATTTCAGATGATAAAGGATATTAATGGAGAGCATATGTAAAATCATGGGTAAAGAATAATTTCAATGATGATAAATTCAAATAAGATTTATAGAAATTATTTGATAGATATATAGAAGGTACATTATTGTTTTTAAAGAAACATTGTAAAACATTGATTCCAGTTAATCCAATTTCAATGATTATTTCATTGTGTAAAGCTTTATTGCCATTATTATAAGGAGAAGTTAAAAATATGGAATATCATTTTGTTTATTGTTGTGTTTGGGCTATTGGTGGAGTTTTATCTGAAAAAGATTCAATTGATTATCGTAAAGATTTCTCAAATTGGTGGAAAGGAGAATGGAAAACGTCTGTTAAATTCCCAAGTAAAGGAACTGTATTTGATTATTTTGTTGAATAAAATACAGAAAATGTTAAATTTGATGAATGGGCTAAGAGATTAACAGCTATAGATTTTGATCCTACATAAGGAATGGTTATGGGAAATATTACAGTACCAACTAAAGAAACTCTAGCAACAAGTGAATTAGTTAAATAATTTATTTATGTTTAATAACCAGTACTTATGATTGGTTAATCAGGTTGTGGTAAAACATAATTAGCCAAAGGTATTTTAAGAGATATTGTAAAAGCATAACCAGATAACTTTACTTTCTAATTAATCAATTTCAATTATTATACTGATTCTACATATTTATAAGCATAATTAGAATAATAATTAGAAAAGAAAGCAGGTAGATAATTTGGACCTTAAGGAAAAGGTAAATTAATTTATTTCATTGATGATTTAAATATGCCTTAATTAGATCCATATGATACATAAACAGCAATAGCATTATTAAGATAACATGCAGATTATGGTCATTGGTATGATCTTGGTAAATTAAGTTTAAAAGATATCATTAATACATAAACAATTGCAGCCATGAATCCATCTGCTGGTTCATTCTTTGTTAATCCTAGATATTAAAGACATTTTTGGACTGTTTCTATTCCTATTCCTGATAATGAAAGCTTATTCTTAATATACAATACATTCTTATCAGGACATCTTAAAAGATTCAAACCAGCAGTTTCTGAAAATGGACCTGCTATTATTAAAGCAGCATTATAATTACATACAAGCGTAATTTAGAATTTTAGGAAGACTGCCATAAATTTCCATTATGAATTCAATCTTAGACATATTTCTAATGTAATATAAGGATTACTATTGGCAGATCCTGCAAAATTCATTGATTCAGATAAATTAATTAGATTATGGGTTCATGAATCTGAAAGAACATATGGAGATAGATTAGTTTCAATGGATAATCTTAATACATATAAAGCTTTAATGTTTGATCTCTTAAAAAAACAATTCACAAAATTCAATTTCAGTAGATTCTTTGCTAAAGATAATCCTGAAAATTTAATCTTTTGCAATTTCTTAGCTGGTATTGGTGGTGATAGATTTTATGATTAAATGCCAAATGATAAATTGGAACCAGTTATTACTGAAGCACTCAAAGAATATAATGATAATTTTGCCTATATGGGATTAGTATTATTTGAGGATGCTCTTAAACATGTTTGTAGAATAACTAGAATAGTATTACCACCAGGAGGACATTCTCTATTAGTAGGAGTTGGTGGTAGTGGTAAATAATCATTAACTAAATTGGCTGCATTCATTATGACATATACACTCTTTATGATTACTATCTCTAGTAATTATGGTATGAATGATCTCAGAACTGATTTATAATTATTATATTAGAAATCTGGTGTTAGAGATGAAGCTATTATGTTCTTATTTAATGAAGGTTAAATCACTAATGAAAGATTCTTAACTTATATCAATGATTTATTATCTTCAGGAGAAGTAGCAGAATTATATAACTCAGATGAAAAAGAAGTCTTAATCAATTAAATTAGACCTAAAGTTAAAGCTGATGGTAGACCAGATACAAGAGATTCATGTTGGGGATGGTTTATTGATAAAGTTAGATAAAATTTACATATGACTTTATGTTTCTCACCAGTTGGAGAATCTTTACGTAAAAGAGCTCGTCAATTCCCTGCTCTTGTCAATTCTACTGTTATTGATTGGTTCTAACCATGGCCATAAGATGCTCTTTATAATGTTGCTTAACAATTCTTAAAAGATATTGATGTTCCAACTGATCAAGTTAGAGAAGCTATTGTTAAATTTATGCCATTCTCATTCAAATTAGTTAATGATTTATCTGTCAAATTATTAGAATAAGAAAGAAGATATGTCTATACTACACCTAAATCATTCTTAGAATTAATCAAATTATATATATTCATGTTGAAAACCAAAAAAGGTATGCTTGAAAAAAACAAAGAAAGATATGAAAATGGTCTTATTAAACTTAGATCTACTTAAGCATTAGTCGCTGAAATCGAAATTCAAGTTAAAGAAAAATAACAAGAAGCTGAATAAATCAAAAATGAAGCTAATCAAGTCGCTGAAGTCGTTGGAAAAGAAAAAGCAAAAGCTGAAATCGAAAATGCAAAAGCTGCAGATGAAGAAGCTAAATGTTCAACTATCAAATAAGATGTTGAATAGAAAAAAACATCTACTTAAGCTGATTTAGATGCTGCCATTCCACTAGTAGAATAAGCCAAGGCTGCCTTGAATGGATTGAGTGAAAAAGATTTCTAAGTTGCTAAAAACTTTGCAACTCCTCCATCTGGTGTACCTGATGTCTTCTCAGCCACCATTTTCTTATTAGCTGGTTTCTATAATGAACAAATTGAAATTGATCCTAAATCTAAAAAACCAAAAGCATTTGATTGGAAGAGTGCATAAAAAATGATGCAAAAGCCAAAAGAATTATTGAATAAATTAATGGGTTTCAAAGATATTGTCGATGCTAATTAAGTACCACCAACAAATGTTGATTTTGTTAAGAAAAATTATTTGAATTTAGAACATTTCAATGCATAAACAATGGCTAATAAATCATCAGCTGCTAGAGGTTTATGTGATTGGGTTATTAACATAGTTAAATATTATGATGTAATTTAAGTTGTAGAGCCAAAAAGATAAGCTCTGAAGGAAGCAATACAATAATTAGATGATGCAAATGCCAAATTAGCGAAAGTTTAAGAATAAGTGAAAGAATTAAATGATAAATTAGCTGTTTTGACTGCTGATTACAATAAAGCAATGGCACAATTACAAGCTGCATTAGATTAAGCAGCAAAATGTGAAAAAAGACTTAACTCAGCAAATCGTTTAGTTAAAGCTTTGGGTAGTGAGAATGAACGTTGGGATTAAGCAATAAAAATGTTGGAAGGATAAATTCAATTGTTAAGTGGTGACGTATTGGTATCTGCTGCTTTTGTTTCTTATGCAGGTCCATTCAATAAGAGATTTAGAGATGTAATGATAAAAGATTACTTTTTGAAATTCATAATAGACAATAAGGTTCCATTAAGTAACAATGCTGATCCAGTAAAATTACTGACAGATGAAAGTACAATAGCTAAATGGAATCAATAATTATTACCAAGCGATGCAGTCAGTACAGAGAATGGTACAATATTGACTAATTCTGAAAGATATCCTTTAATAATAGATCCTTAATTATAAGGTATTAAATGGATAAAAGAGAAGGAATCAGCAAATAATATGAAAATATTGCGTATTGGATAAAAGAATACAAATAGATAGATAGAATTTTCAATATAAGCAGGAAATCCATGTTTAATTGAAAATATGGATGAGAGAATTGATGCTGTATTAATGCCAGTGATAGCAAGACAATTTATAATAAAGAGTTCAGGATAAAAGAAGATTAAATTTGCAGGTTAAGAATTAGATGTACATCCTAAATTTTAATTGTTCTTACACACATAATTGAGTAATCCTCACTATCCTCCTGAAATATAAGCAGAAGCAACTTTGATAAATTTCACAGTTACTGAAGATGGTTTAAGTGATTAATTATTAGCATTGGTGGTTGGAAGAGAGAGACCAGATTTAGCATAAAAGAAAGTTGAATTGATATAACAATAAAATTCATTTAAGATAAAATTAAAGGAATTAGAAGATGAATTATTATATAAATTGGCAAATGCTGAAGGTGATATTTTGGAAGATATTGCATTGATTGAAAATTTAGAATATTCAAAAAAGATTTCAACTGAAATAGCTGAGAAAGTAGAGATTGCAAAAGCTACAGAAGCTAAAATTAATGAGACATCAGAATAATATAGAAATGCAGCTGCAAGAGGTGCATTAATTTATTTCTTATTAACAGATTTATCAAAGATTCACTCTTTCTATAAATATTCATTAGAATCTTATTTAGTAGTTGTACATAGAGCCATCGATTTGATTTCTGAACATAAACATGTTTAAACAGGAGTAATGTTAGATGAGAAAGCAGCAGCCTAAATAGATGTTGGTAAGAAGAAGGAAGGAGGAGAAGGAGAAGAAGAAGAAGCTGGTGAAGGTGAAGAAGGATAAGAATAATAAGAATAAGAAGAATAATAATAAGAAGAAGAATAATAATAACAATAAGGAGAATAATAAGAAGGTGAATAATAAGAAGGAGAGTAAGGAGAAGGCTAATAAGGTGAAGGTGAAGAAGGAGAACCTAAAGAAGGTGAAGAAGGAGAATAGAAAAAAGAAGAATAAGCAGAAGAACCAAAGAGACCAGCAGATGATGATTAATTAACTCCATAATCTTTGAAGAAGAGAGTTAATTAATTAATTGAAAGTATTACTTATACTTCATTCTAATATGCTAGAAGAGGATTGTTTGAAAGACATAAGTTGATAGTATCAACTATGCTTACATTAAGAATTAATCTTAAAGCTAATAAATTACCAAAAGAATAAGTTGATCATTTGATTATAGGCAAAATAGAATTGAATCCTCCTCCTATGCCTGAATCATTAAAATCATTCTTAAATGATACCATTTGGGCATGTTGTAAGGCTTTAGAATCAATCCCTGACTTTAATGGTCTTGGATAAAGTCTTGAAGTAGATAATCTTTAATGGAAGAAATGGTATAATGAAGAAAAAGCTGAAATAAGTGATCTACCTAAAGCATTCAGTCATCTTAAGAAATTCCATAGATTATTATTATTAAGAACTATGAGACCTGATAGATTAACGTCAGCTATGGCTAATTATGTTGCTGAAGAAATGGGAGATAAATATGTTGAATAACCTCCATTCTCTATCTTTGAAACATTTAATGAAATGGCTCCAACAACACCAATTTTCTTTGTGTTATTCCCTGGAGTTGATCCTACTCCTGAAGTTGAAAGAGTTGCTGCCTAATATGATATTACATCATTTAATGGTAAATTCATTAATATTTCCATGGGTCAAGGATAAGAAGAAATCGCTAGAAAAGCTTTACTTGATTGTGCTGTTCAAGGACATTGGATTATGTTATAAAATGTACATCTCATGTAAAATTGGTTAACAGGTCTTAATGGTTTGGAAGGATATCTTGAAACAGTTTATGCTAAACATCATCCTAACTTTAGAGTCTTTATTTCATCAGAACCCCCTCCCTTACCTGAAATGAAGATCATCCCAGAATCTATTTTATAAGCTTCTGTCAAAGTTGCTAATGAAGCACCATAAGATTTAAAGGCAAATCTTAGAAGAGCTTATGCTCACTTTGATTAAGAATTCTTGAATAAATGTTAAAAAAAACCATAAGAATTTAAAGCCTGTTTGTTTGCTTTATGTCATTTCCATTCCCTAGTCTTAGGAAGAAAGAAGTTTGGTGCTTAAGGTTGGTCTAGAATTTATAACTTTAATGATGGTGATCTTACAATTTGTGCTAATGTCTTGTATAATTATTTATCAAAGTATGATGTTGTTCCTTGGGATGATTTGAAATATATTTTTGGTGAAATTATGTATGGTGGACATATTACAGATGATTGGGATAGAAGAACCAATGCAACCTATTTAAAAGTGTTAATTAAACCTGAATTATTATAACCAGGTTTCAATTTAGGACCAGGATTCAAATCACCAGATCCTTCGAAATTCGAATATGAATAATACAAAGAATATATTGAAAAGAAATTACCAATAGAATCACCATAAATGTTTGGTATGCATCCAAATGCTGAAATTGGTTATTTAACATAATAATGTGAAACTCTATTCAGTACAATATTAGATGTCCAAGGAGGATCAAGTAGTGGTGGTGGAGGTAAAAAAGATGATGGAGTTATGACTTAATTAACATTATTAAAATCCACAACACCTGCTGACACCAATTTAATGGATGTAACAGCTAAAGCATCAGAAAAGACACCTGATTAGATTGTATGTTTATAAGAATGTGAAAGAATGAATATTCTATTAGGTGAAATAAGAAGATCCCTTGAAGATCTAAGATTAGGTTTAACTGGTGCATTAAATATCACTGATTAAATGGAAGCCTTATCTCTATCATTATAATTCAATAAAGTACCAGCAAATTGGGAGAAATTTGCTTATTTCTCAAGAAAAGGTTTGGCTGCTTGGTTTAATGATTTAATTGAAAGAACAAATTAATTAGCTGCATGGACATAAGAAATGGTTACTCCACCTTCATTATGCATTAGTTATTTATTTAACCCAATGTCATTCTTGACTGCCATTATGTAAAAGACTGCCAGAGAATAAGGTTTACCTTTAGATGATGTATAATATTATTATTTATATTTTTTAGATGGTTTTATAAACCAATGTAACAGCTGTCAAAGGACATGAAGAAGTTGTTGTTTCGGCTGAAAATGGTGCCTTTATCCATGGTCTCTATTTAGAAGGAGCTGCTTGGGAATTAGGAGGATAAGGATAAGAAGGATATCTTATTGAATAAAAATAAAAAGAACTACATCCAAAATTACCAGTTGTTAATGTAATTGCTGTTACTGCAGATAAAAAGAAGAAAATTGGATAATATTCTTGTCCAGTTTATGTTACATCTATGAGAGGACCTACATTTGTATTTACAGCCAATCTAAATATGGAAAATGAAGATTCAGACGTATCTAAATGGATTCTCAGTGGAACTTGCTTATTGATGAGTGACGATTGAGAAATATTTGAAATTTATTATATATTATATTATATATATATTCAAATTTTTTTATTATTTCTTCTTCCTTTCTTTTTCTAGAATCTCCTGACCTAAAGAAAATAATTAACTTAACAATTTTGACTCAAAAATCAAGAAAGATATAAAATTCTTATTTAATTACAATAGCAATATCTTATAATAAGTGAAAATAGCCTACTTATTAATCAAGCTGATAAGATCTAAAGCTTTGTTACTGATTAGAGGAAAGGTATTTTACCTGTGAATTGAGCTTAATTATAAATCATTGTAAAGCTTAAAATTTAAAAAAAGGCTACTCAAAAAATTTTGATGTATTATATCTAATACTTTTTAATTAATTATTTATAATCCACTCTAAACTGTCAAATTAGTTCAAGAAGGCGCTAATCCTCTAATTTTCAATACAAACTCTTTAAAATAATAATATTATTTCTTTCTTTCAACATCTAAAATTAATCTTAAAGAAATATGATAATTTATTTAACATCTTTTCTTACATGCATAATAGATTTAAAATAAACTAAGTCTGATAAAGAATTGAAAAATATTCTTGGTGAGTTGATTTGTATGAAATATTGATTATATACATTATATTATTTATATTCAGATTTATAAGAAATAGTAAATACAGATAGTAATTAAGTTATTAAAAATATTCTATAATGTTAAAAAAGGATATCAGTCTTTGTGAGGATTCTGTTTTTTGTTAAAAGCCTAAATGCTAATTAGATCACTCAAGATAATATCAAGGTTTTTGCATTTATTTATATAATCTCTAAATGTAAAATGGAGAAGATTAATAATTAAAGTGCTTAATCTAAAATTGTAAATTAAAACACCACTCAGAAGAAACATATCAATCTAAATTAAATACTTAACCTATTAACGGAATCTATCATCATAATTTATGCGAAACTTAATGTGAAGATTATAAATGTTAGTATGTTCATGTTAAATGGGCTAAAGGAATATGTAATAAAGCTCTATTTGGAACTTGTAAAAGTTAAGAATGTAAAGATAAGAAAAGGCATCTAAATTGGCAATCACTTAGGTAAGAGGCTTACTCAAAATATAATATAGAAATATTAGGTCAATAATATAACCCAGAAAATTTAGATTTAGATGAAAATTGCAGAAGAATTTTGGAAAAAGATTTCAAATTTTGCATACCCTATTTTCAAGGAAAATGTCCATTTAAATAATGCTCTAAACTGCATAAATAATGGGAAGAATTAAAAAATAGTCATAACTTTTAGTTTCTTTTTAAACCTTGTACTTAATTAGAAAAAAACTAAATCAGCGAAAATTATTAATAATATAAAATATCAGAAGCTCAACTTTTCTGTGAAGAATAATAACTCAAAAAACTTAAATACAATGTAAATAAATCAAATTTTATTGACATTATATTTATAATGGATCTAACTGGATCGATGAAACCTTGGAAATAATAGATGGAATTACACATTTAACATATCATTGAATAGTTTTAGGCTGAAAATCTAGAGATTTAGATTAGAGTTGGTTTTGTTGGATATAGAGATATTGGTGATAAGGAGAAGATTGTATATCATCCCTTAACTGATTAAGTAAAAAGTATTATAAGTTTTGTGAAATCTTAACAAGCAAAAGGAGGGGGAGATGAAGCTGAGGATATTATAGCAGGATTAGAATAGGCTTTAAAATTGAACATTTCTTAATATCCTTAAAGTCTCCTGATTACTTATCTATTCTGTGATTCACCAAATCATGGTAGATAATACCATAATGAAACTGAAAGCATAGAAGATTAATTAAAGAGTTAAATAAGTCTAAATGCTTTAGAATCAGTTATTTTAAAATTCAAAACTAAGAAAAAAAATAGCTATTTCTTTTGTGTAGAAATTACAAAGAAAACTTAATCAATGTATAATATTATGAGGAAAAACTTTGAAAATTTGTCAATACTTAAAGTGGATTAAACAGAAGATTTTTCTGAATTAGTGTAATTTACTCTATCGAAAACAATTGAAGCCTCTCTCAGATCTTCACAATTTAGTTTAAATGGGGGAAATAATTCTTACATTTCAAACAATTTCATAAAGGCAGAATACGAAAGGTTTTAACAAAAAGATTTAAATTATTAAGCTGAAAACAAATAATTAGACTATTGGAAGCAATTTATTAAAAACTTAAATGCTCATCAATAATTAGGAGAAACATATTTATAACTTAATGAGAAAAATGAAGATTTTGATGTAGAATATGCTAATTACGATGAAAGAATTGATGAATTTTATAGTGGAATAATAAGTACTGGTTAAGTTTATAGGACCTCTATCATGGGAACAAATAATTATACCTAAAATACTTAATTGAAAATACAGAAGGAATAAAGAACTTGTGTATATAAAGGGTTTGATGCTATTTAAAATAAGTATATAATAATTAAAATTCCAACTACTTATATTAAAGAATTTGAGGATTCAAAAAAAAATGGAAAACCTATTTCCTAAGAAAGTATCAAGTAAACTGAAGATTATGCTAGAGCTCGATATTATACAACAAACATAGCAAACCAAATGGCTTATAAATTTAGAAATAAATTATAGAAACTTAATATTGATGGAATTCCTCCAATATTTTATGTTGATTGTTCAATTTATAAATTAGAAAAGCCTTTTAAAGGAATTACTACAATATATGGAGAAACATTTATAGTTGGAAACAAAGATTGGAGAAAAATAACATCAAATTAATGTTCATTAACCAAAAATTAAGCTAAAGAATTTTATTATACATCATTCAGTCATTTTACTTATGAAGAAAGTCAAGAAAATTTAGTTATTTTAGATTTGCAAGGTATTGGAAATATTTTAACTGATGCTTCCATTCAAACAAAAACTAATTACAGTATGGAGTTATAAATGGATGATACTAATTTAAGAGAAATAGGATTAGAAAATTTTAAAAAGTAACATCGTTAATGTAGTATAATATGTAAAAGGCTAAGACTTAGTAGAAAAGGCTTTAGTGAATAATAGATGGATTTAAATACAATTGAGTGGAATGGTGGTGATATTCATTATATTTGTTAAATCTGTAAATAAATTAATAGTTGCTTATTAAGTGAATATAAAAATGAAAAGGAAATGAAATGTAGTGAGTGTAAAAAATTAGAATACTTAGAAGAAGAAATTGAATGTCGATGTTGTAAAAAGATTTATAAATCTAAATTATCTAAGGAAATACTCACTTTATACTAATATAAACATTGTCCAACATGCATATTAGAATGTCATAAAAAAAAAAAGTAATGTTATTATTGTGAATGCTATCACAAAGACGATTTAGTCGACATCGAAAACGAATATGGAGGTTACAGCATATGTGTGGATGGAAATAGATATCTATAAGGCCTGAAATGCAAAATTTGTTAGGCCAAATTTAATATGATAAATGAAAAGCTTAGTCCAGAGTAATATAATAAAAACTTTTATATTTGCAAAAACCATTGATTACAAATATAATTTATAAATATTTAATAATAAAACTTTTAAACAATCAGTCTATTTGGATTTGTATTTTTATGCTGCTATTGTAAATATAATATCTATTCATTTGCTTATTTGCTTATGTTTAAGTAACAAAAGAAGGTAATTTTATTTGATATTTTTTTTCAAGAAAAGGTGTATAATGAATTTTTCAATTTATGCATGGAAACAAAGAATTTAAATTTAGGTTGCTCAAATGTATAATTAAAAATACTTTTATTAATTAATGATTAGTGTTTGTTAAAAAGTCATTTTTTTAAACAGACTGACTCAAACACACTTCATTTTATTTTGATGGAATATTTGAACTATTATGAATTCCTATGGAATGGAAAAAAAAACACAAAAATAGCAATAACTCCTCAAAATTTTAATTTATTTTCTACTAATTTAAAAATTTTATCCTTTTATTTATCTTTTAACACATTTCCTACCAAAGTAAATTCTAATTATTATCAAACTACAAATCGAAATCCAATTAAATTATATGGTAATCATTCTCATGATATTGAGTTTTTTAATTCAAAAAAAAATGAGATAATCAAAAAGAAATACTAAATTTTTGATTACTAAAATAATCTAATATTGCTATAATAATTAAAATTAATAACAAAATTGATAATTAAAGAGGAGAACCAAAATAAAATAATTATGAATAATTTTCCCTATATAAATTTAATAATCAATTCTATCAGAATACTAGATATCCCAAGATTATGGTTGTGAAACCAAGAATGTAGCCTGAGTCATCTGTGTTATTTGAAGTTGTTGTATTTGGATTAGTGGTTGTGTTATTACTATTATTTTATTATACCGCTGTACATACTCCACACTTAGAAGTTGCTGTGTTCCAAGTATATGTGTATCCTGAAGCTGTATAGCATAATTATTGAGTGAGAGTACTTGGATCTTTTTCTTTACAATCTGCACCTTCAAGTACACAAACTTATTAAGATTTATAATCAAAAGTATAGAAATTAGCACAAACTCCCTTATTCTATTATTTATAGGTAGTACATGAATGTGGATCACATTTGCTAGGATTAGTTGTTGTTCCTGTTTTTGATTCTGGAGTCCATAAACATCTGTCTCTAGCATTAAAGCAAGCAGTTGAATCATTCTTAGCTTAATTACATGATGTCATCAAAACACATGTACCTTAGTTAGGAGTGGCACCGGCAGCAGTTGATTTAGTGAAAATACAAATGCCATCCTTTCCTTCAGAATTACAAGCTATTGCATTTTAATAAGATGCACTACTGCAATTAGCTTTTTCTATACAAATAGTTCCATTTGAAACACATGTAGATAATGCAGCTTGACATACAGCTGTTGATATGCCTCCAGTTATATCTGCGCATGTGTAAACTCGACATGCTCCAGCATTATTATTGGCTGCAGCATCCCATAAGCATTTTCCAGCAGGTCCATCTGATCCAAAAGCAGTTTCACAAGCTGTTTTAGAAGAATTATAAGATGCACATGCAGCAATTGTTAAACATTTGCTTCCATCTGAAGTGCAACCTTTAAGTTTATTATAACAATCGAAATGAGTAGCACCTTGAAGATCTTTACAAGCCTCATCAAAACATTTTTCATTCTCCCACACACATTAACCTGTAGATGTAATTAAACCAGTTGACTTTTCAGTAGCTATTCCAAAGTCATTTTTAACACATGCTGCCTTAACAGTATAATTTGAGCAAGGACCTAGAGGAGCACAAGATGTTGCGCCATTGGTTGTGCATTTATCACTAGCTTTTTAACAATCATCATGAGTCTTATAGAATGCATCAGTACATGCAGTATAGGCTTTGCAAACAGATTGTTCATTTGAATCAAGTGCTGGAACAGTTTTAATGCAAGGACCATCATATCCAACTTTGCATCCTTCAGTTGATATGTTTGTTTCTGAGCATAAAGTAATAGCTAAACAAGTTTCTCCATTTGAAGTACATTAATTAGAAATCTATTGACAATCTTAGTGAGTTTTTGTTAACAATTTTACATCCTTGCATGAATAATATTGATAACAATTTCCATTAATCCATAGACATGGTTCTAATTTTCCATTATATAAGCCTTCTATACAAGCCTCTCTAACTTGAGCAGCTTCACATGTTGACAAAGTAGTACATCTACCATTCTAGCCAGCAGTACAATTAATTTTTGGAGAAGCTTTTTTACAATCAGCATGAGTAGAGAATACAAAATCCTAACATCCTTAATCTCTACATTTACCATTATCCTTTTCCCAAGTACATTTATCATCTGGTTTACCTACAACATTATTACATGCTGATTCTGCAGTAGCAGCAGAGCAAGTTGACTTAACAACACATCCTCCTCCTTTTTTAGTTGTGCAATTAGAACCTGGTAAATATGCCTCACATTTAGATTCACTATCAAAATCAGCAGAAACAGGAGCCGTTTCACATTTTCTCAATACACAAGTTTTAGTTGCAGTTTACCACTAACATAGTCTCTTCTCTTGTTTCTTCTAATTATTTTCTATAATTTCATAAAGTCCACTAACACATCCTGCTATATTATTAGCAGACTCACATAAAGTTCTCAAAACACATCTAGTACCATCAGTAGTGCAACCTGGTTTTGCTTTTTCACATTCATCATCAGTAGTAAATGTGAAATCTTCACAAATTTCAAGTTTACATTTATTAGTTTCATCTAAAGTACATTCTGGTGAATATTAAGCACATGAATCTTTAGTGTTTACATCAGGTGGAGCAGTTGAACATGATTTTGTAAAGCATTAACCATTTAAATATTCACAAACATTTCCTGTTTAATCTTTAATGCATTATTTTTGAGACATTCCTTCACATTTATCAGGTCTAACAACACAACCCATACCATCTCTGACAACTGTACATGAACCATCATCTAAATATTCTTTGCATTCTTCATCAGTATCATAACTTTCTGTTTCAGGAGCTGTCTCGCATTTTTTAACTCTGCATTTTTTTACATCATCCCATTCACATAATTTCCCTTCTAAATCTACAATACATTATTCTTTAGCATAATCAGTACAATTTCCAACCTTTTAACATCCAGATGCAGATGTGGTTCCATCTGCAGCAGTCACTAAAGCAACGGTACAATATTCTGATAACTTGTCCCCAGCATTATTCTTTAAATAATCATAACAAGTTGCATGATCAGTGAATGAACTTCCTGCAGTAGTACAAGCTTTTTCCATACATTTACTTTAACCATCCTCCTATGGCACCATAACACATTCTTAATCAGATGAATTTCGATAACAATTTTTATCATTATAACTGGAACACGATGTTTATCTATTTTGACATCCCAATCCACTAGACTTAACAGTGCATTTCAAAGTAGCAATTCCACTACATAATTAATGATTATTGTATGATTCCTCAATTTTATCACAACTACGATCTACACATGTTAATGATTTTCTTCCATTCCAAAAACAATTTCCTCCATTATTGCATTATTCTTCTGATAAATAAGTATTACATGCTCCTTTAGTTATACAACCACCTTCTCTTGCTACTGTACAACTACTCATATAAGTTGTACAAGTATTATGATCTAATACACTAGAAATTGATTTAGTATAACAAGTCTTTTTCACACATGATCCTTCTACACTACCCTGAATCCATTCACATTCTCCATCATTAACAGAACCGATACAATCTGCTAATACCAAAGCTTCTGAACATTTAGTTGGTGCAATTTTGCATGCAGTTGCATCACTCGCTTTATTTGCTGTACAACTTGGCAAGTATGTTGAACATGCAGAATGATTAAATGTATCAGGTTTATTTGTACATGATTTAGCTTCGCATGCCGTTTTTGCAGAATTAACACTACAAGCGGTATTGTAGGATTAACATATTTCAAATGTCAATGCATTTCCAGTTACTTTACTACAATCTGTTGAAGTTATTGGTATACAAGTAGAATTTGCTCCAGATGTATACCAATAACATTTAGTTCCTCCTGAAGTATTTACACAATTCGTAGATGACGTAGTGTATAATGAGCATGATGCTTTAACTTCAATGCAAGAAGTGCCATCACTATTTTTTACACAAGAAGGATTGTATGCTTTACATATGTCATCAGTAGTAGCATTAATCCCCAATTAAGTTTTAAGAAGTTTGGGACAATCGGTGCTGGCTGTTTAAATCTAAATACAAGAAGAATTTCCTCCAGATGTATACCAATAACACTTAGCTCCTGATGATGTTTTTATGCAATTTTTCTAGACCTATGAATAATCTAAACAACTTGCTTTTTTTTCATAACATGCAGTTCCATCTGAATTAGCATAACAACTTTAATTATAGTATTAACATGTATCATCATCAAGTCCAGATTAAGCCGTTACTTTGGAGCACTCAGTACCTGCATTTATTGCTATACAAGTTGCAGGAGGATCTGCTCCTCCATTTGCATCATACCAAAAGCAAGTTCCATCTAATCCCTTTACACAATCAGCTCCATTATCTGCAACATATTAACTACAATTTGCAGCTGTTAAACAAGCAGATCCATCTAATTTAACAGAACATGTTGTACTAAAATCTTAACATGATTAATATGTTAATAAGTTAGTATCATTTTTAATAATGTCCGCACAAACTACTTATCCAGCACTTACACAAGCTGGAGTACTATTAATCTTACATAATCCAGCTGTAGATTTTCTACAATTTGCAAGAGTACTAGTGTAACCTCCACATTCAGCTTATATATCAATGCATGCAGTACCAGCAAGATTAACAGAACAAGCTTGATTAAAAGTGCTGCACTAAGATACTGTTAAATTAGTTCCAGTTTTTTAACTACATTATGTAGATTATAATATGCAATTACTACTAACATATGCACATTATCCTGCTTTTGAGTATGAGCATTTAGTTTCTTGTTAATCTGCACATGTGTCTAGTTTATTCATACAAGCTTTTGCATTTGTTCCATTATCAATAGTACAAGCTGGATATAATTATTTGCAATGATCATCAGTTGTAACAGCTGTACCACTTGTTTTACCATTAGTGTTTATATAGTCAGTACAAATTTTATTTTCACAAGCTGTTGCATCGCCTTTAGCTTTGCATGAAATCTTAACATTTTCACAATTAGCAGTTGTATATTATGTAGTTAGAACAATTTAAGCACATGTCATAGTACTAAAAGTTACACATTTTTTATCTCCATTCCAATAACAATCAGCATTAGCTGAATTCTTAACACATTAACCCGTAGAAGTATAATCACTACAATTAGCTTTTCTAGGTATGCAACCTTTTTTATCTACTCTTTCGACAACAGTACATGTATTAACATATTTATTGCATTTATCATGAGTATTATATGAGCTATCATCTGTTGCATCAGAGCATGTTGCTTCTCTACATCCACCGTTAGCCCAGATACATTTTTTTCCAGATTTAGTACTTTTACATTGATTCTCTTCATATTATCCACAAGTCTCTTATTTAGTCATACAATTAGTTGGATTAGCACCTTTAGCTACTGTACATGTAAATGACATATCTGTGGCAGCCTCACAATTATCATGATTAGTTAACTTAATTTGTTCACATACTAGATCAACACAGGAATTATCAGGGTTCAAAAAACATGATTTACCAGAAGCTGTTTTTTGAGAGCAATTATATTCATTGTAGTCCTTACATGCAGTGGCTTTTGTTCTACATCCAGTACCAGAATTACTACGAACGCAACCTTCTAAATAGGAGTCACATTATGTATTAGAAAATTATTAGAGATATCCATTACTAATTGGTTATGTAATTGTATTATCTGATGCAGTATCACAGCTTCTTGCTCTACATTTATTAGAGGGGCTAAAAACACATTTTAATCCTACAGATGAATAACAATTATCATCATTTTAACGTTATGTGCAAGCAACAGTATAAGGATCAATACAACCATTTGCATTATTATTTACTAAACAATAAGTTTTATAAGCATTGCATGCAGTATTATCATTTGTATTTGAAGGTGCTGTATTACATTATTTATCTTAGCATTTATTAGCAAACCATGCACATTCACCACCTGCGTTATTCTTAACGCAACCTTCTAGTGTTTTGATGGCACTACAATTTGGAGGAATAGGCATACAACCTTTTCCAGTGTTGTCAAGTGTGCAAGACAACATATGTTATTAACAATCATTATGAGTAGTTATCTTTTATGATGCTAAACGACATTCTTATTTGTAACAAGAGCTTCTAAATTTGCATTTTAAATTGTCTTTATCTAGTTAGCAATCTTATGATTCTACGATATTTTCACAAATCTTTTCAATACAAGCATTCTTTTGAGCATTAACTGTACAAGATGGCATATAAGTACTGCATTTATCATGTGATGTTCTTGAATCTGCTGGTGCATTTGCACAAGTCTTATCAAGACACTTATTTAAATCTTTATCCCAAACACATTCTTATAGACCAGCTTTGAGACATATCTCTGGTATATCAATTTTATCACAGGTTGTTACATTTTAGCAACCACCATCCTTTTTAGGTATACAACCTTTCTTATAATTTTCACATTCAGATGTTGATTTGAGACTAGGGGGTGCATTATCACATGTTCTGGTTCTACATCCCTTACCAGTAGCACTCAATGTACAAGCATCAGGAATGAATTAATTACATGCGTCAAGGGTGTCATTTGAAGCAGGGGCATTTTCACATATTTTATCTTTGCATGTTACATTCCAAATACATAACCCACCATCTCTATTTTTCTCACATGCAATTTCATCTAAACTGCTGCAAGCTCCATTATCTTTACAACCTCCTCCTTTCTTTGTTACGCATTTTCCTCCTGGCTTGAATTATTCACATAAACCATTTGAAATTCTTGTAAGTGGTGCTGAATCACATTTATCATCTTTACATTAGTTTTCAATCCAAATACATTTTTATTTAGTACTATTGATTTTACATCCCTCTAAATTTTTTGCATCTGTACAAGTAGTTATATTTCTACATCCTGATCCAGTTGTAGTACAACTTGAATCGTGGTTCTAACATTTCTCATGAGTATCATATGAAATTGGAGCGTTTTCACAAGTTTTATTCACACATTTTTCTCCAGTCCAAAAACATGGCTACTTTTATTATTAATCTCCAAACTTGCATTAGTCTGGTCCATCTTATAAAGCACAAGATGTAGCGCTATCCTAACATCCTTTTCCTTCCTTTGCTACTGTACATTTAATATTCTTATTCCTACATTATTCATCAGTTGTTAAAGTTTTTGGGTATTGTTCACATAATGTAGCATCAATACAAGTATCCTTATTCCAGAAACAATCTTTATTATTTTAATCAACAACACATGGAATTTATTTTAAATATGATTTGCATTCTCCAATTTCTACACAATGAACTCCATCAGTAATGCATCTATCTGATATAGCTTTACATTCATCATCAGTTGTCTTATTAAATGCTGTGCATCCTGTAAAGTGAGTACATTTATCGGTATTCCATAAACATCCTTTTGTCTTAAAACAATCAGCTTGCGAAATGCTTTAACAATAAGATGCATAAGTTATTGTCACAGGAGGTACTACAACACCAGTTGTACATGTATTTTTTGTCTCATCCCATGAGCAGCCAAGTGAAGTTCTCTAAGTGCAATCTGTCTTAGAACGCAATTGTGCGCATTCACATTAAGTTATTGATGTTGTGACACATAATGATATTCCTATCAGAAGCCAAAGGCATAAAATTTATTTCATTTTAAGTATTAATTAAATTAAATATTTAAATTCAAATTTAAATAATCATAACATTTATTTATTTTAATTATTGCTTCTCTTGAAAAAGTATTTGTATGGATAATAGGTAAAATAATGTGTTTTAATAGGAAAAGATGAAAAAGATTAATTTTGTACAGATATTGGATGTAGATGAAATATCAATGCACTTTGCACACTTTTAATTTAACCATAAAATATTAATTTTTAAATTAAACATGTTGTTTAATAGCTAAAATATATTATATTCATAAAAATAATATTATTTTACCTAAACCTGTAAATCTAGTATTCTTTATGTGACGAAGCTGACATAAGAGAGACTTGTGTTTTTTATAAGACTCAAGTTGCGTAAGTTGTTAAGAAATTAAAGATTCTTGTATTTGTTTGTAATATTAAAACTCTTGTGTTTATGATAGATATGTTAACTTTTATAATTTGATTACCCGCAGATGTTGGTTTGATATGAAGAATGAAGTATTTTATAAAATTCAATTTAAATATGCATCCCATCCTGTTATAATAATTACAACCGCAAACAATGTAAACTTTATGGATTAAGTTGTATTGTTGACTATTTTAAACCTATGAAAATAAAGGCAAGTTTAAGATTTCCAATTCTTCATGCATTTTTTGTTTTCATTTAAAAATGAAATAAAAAATTTATTCATTCCTTTCTATATTTATACAAAAAGTACTATTTGTTTTATGAAGTTAATTAATTACTTCTTTTTATTGGAATCTCTTGAATAAGCAAGAGCTGAAGAATCTAATCCTTTATAACTTTCTCATATGAGTTAAGATATTGGAATAACATAATTAAGATTATCTAAATATGTTTTTATCCAAAAAGTGATTAAAATGCTTTAAAAAGATATCAAATTTATAAAGAGAACATTTTATTTTCAAGATATCATCTTTATGTCGAATAGAAAATTGTCGATTCTAAGTATCTAAAGCGAAGGAAATATTGGGTCTTGAAAGCGATGAAAAAAGAGGGATTTTTTTTTCCTTATCTCTCCTTTGTGAATGAAATGGAATTTTTAAAAAGCAAGAATTTATCATAACTGAAAAAAAATCGATATTTAGATAACAATTTAATTCTTATAACTGTTATACAAGTTCTCGAATTGAGGTTTTATAATTAGCAATTGATTAATTAGCAAATTTAATCGAATAGATTTTAGATCAATTGAAAAAAAATCCAGCACTAAAGTTGAAAAGATAAATCAAAAAAATAAACTTATATTTTTTAATCATATCTACTTTAGTTAATTTTTATGCTTGAAAACAATTTATATCATGATCAAATATTAAAGATTATTCTCAAATATATAAACACTCATAAAACCCAATAAAAATTTTATCTGAGAATCATAAAAATATATTTTAAGGCTTCAAAAACTCTCTATAACTTTCAATATTAATCAATCACGAATAATAATAATTATTATTAATTTTTCATTTTGTTGGTCTTTATAACCAAAATAATAAACAATTAATATCCAAATCAGAATACGTAAAAATTTAATTAATTAAAGATTCAATAAATTAGGATAAATGTTTTGATATTCAAAAACATATAAATTTTAATAATTTAAAATATAATCCATCAAAGAAGTAAAAATTATCAAAGTAATTGACTTAATATCTTATAGATATTATTCTGCTTAATACTTAAAAATAACAAATGCAGGAGTTTTGATATATTTCATTTCAATAATTATTCAATCATTTTATCAAAATAGAGTAATTATCCAACTTAACTGGTCTGCTTAAATATCTTGACAAAAGGTTAATTAAATTAATTGTTTAAAAATTTTTGTCTTTGTATAACATCGGTTTATGAAGGCTTTTATTGATTTTAAATTATTGTTAATATTTTTAATTGAATTATTATGGATTAATCTAATAATATCATATTAAGAATAATGTTTTGAGAAATAAAATCCTGGTGATAATGAATATGATAATTTGAAGTAAATATGGTAGGCTAAGGAGTTAAAATGTATTTTAAAATTTAATAATACCATTGATACTGTTTAGAATAAAATAATTTAGATTCAATGCTTTTGATGTAAATGAAAATTTTTTAAACTTCTCTTGATATTTATAGAAGAGAAGAATATTTCACTTTTGCAAATCGTTATATTCATAAGAAATTTTTCAAGAGTCAAAAAATGAAAAATTATAATACTTCATTATGTTTTAGTCCATAAATAAAAGGAAATTCATAAATTATTATTATCCCATAAATGTAATCAATGGTTAAATAAAGGTTGCAGTAATGAAACTGATGTTTTAATTATAATTAAAAAAATTGAAAATTGCTAGAAGAGTAATAAATTGCATGATAAATAGATTAATTTGTTTCTGATTATGATGATTTATTATTAGAAAAAATAAGAAAAATAGATGAATTATGATAGATTCTTTTCAGATATATGATTTTGATAATTAAATATTATAATAACAATCTGTTCCAATGATCAAGTACAACAATGTATTTAAGCCATTATTTATTGAAACATTTGAATACAATTATATGGATGGTAAGATAGAAAAGTCGTTTACAATAAAAAAAAAACAAGAATCTAAAACTGAAAAAGGAAAGATGTAATAAAGTGAACCTCTTGCTTAATTTAATGTATTTATGTTTTTGAATAAAAATAAAGAATGAAACAATCAAATAAAACAACCATAAAGCTTAAACCAGTAGATGGTTAAGGTAATCCTCTGTAGGAAAAAATTCAACAATTAATTCCAACACACCTTAAAATAATTGTATCAGAAAAATAGAAAGCAGAAATGAAGATGATATACTAATATCAAACTGTAGAAATTCTTCTGAAAAACGATATATCCATATGCCAAAATTAAATTATGTTGACTTTAATGTATATATTTTATGAAAAAATAGTAAAATAGATTTCATTAATGAATGGATAAGGAAGCAATTCATTTTCTAAAGCCCTAAAATTAATAAATAAAGATAATTTGTTAATGAGAAAAAGATAGAAGTCAGTTTAAAACTCAAAAACTGTTTCAACTTAAGAAAATGAAATAATTTAATTTGAATAATTAGAAAATTAGCATCCTAAGGATATGATGGAAAAAATAGGAAAAATGTTATCTATTAATGAGAGATATCCTTCTGTTAAAAAATAAAGCAGAATTAGAGAAGATTTTACAAGAAAATTAAAATTTTTAGATTAATCATTTTAAGAATCTATGTCACCAGATTAAAAATTAAAATCCGTCATTGAAATTTATTTTGATAAAAAAAAAGCATATTAAGAAGAATAAAATAAATAATAAGAAATTTCTATTATACAGCTTTCAGAATAAACTAAATCTAGTAAGAATAATGGTAGAATGAGAATATCTACTTCGTTCTTAAAATAAATTGTTCATTAAGTTGAGGAAGAAAAAAAGTAAAAATTAGTTAAATCATCTAATAACCTTTAATAATCAAAGAAATCATCTTAAATAAGAGATAAAAAAAAGAAAAAATAAAACGCCATTTTTAGCAATAAAGTCAGATCTTTATTTAAGAAAATGTTTAATTAAATTGTGAATTGTGTTAGAAAAATGAAATTAATGAAATTAACTAAATAAGAATTATTTTAGAATGGTGTTATCTAAAAGAAAGCTTATGAAAGAGAGGGATCATTTTAATTTTTTGAAGGCATAGAAAATAATAATTTATAACTTATTAATTTTATGCTCTTGAAATGTAGATATTATGCATTTGATATAAATGAAGAAGGAAAAACTCCTTTACATTTAAGTTCAAAAAAAGGATTTTCATCAATAACTGAAAGCTTACTCTAAAATGGAGCTTATGTTGATTCTATAGACCAACATGGCAAAACTCCCTTATTTTATGCTATGTAGTTTGAGTAAAAACATATTGTTTATCTTTTATTATATTATAAAGCTAATCCATGGTCTATCAATAATTGTAAATATCAATCCGAAAACTCAGGCATTATGCATCTTATAAAAATATCAAGAAAAGTATATTTTATATATATATTACTTAGATACATCTAATATTAATGTTAACAAGACACAGTGAAAGAGAAAAGAAATGGTAAGAATCAAAAAAAGAATTACAGTATTGATTAGATTTATTTATTTATTTTTTTATGTTCAAACTATTTTTTATACATATAAAATAGATATTTTTGTATCCATAATATAATTTATATTTCAGAGCCTCTGGATTCAGTGTGACCATTTTATTCAAGTCTAATTTAAATATTTGAATAAGTTTTTAAGATATTTATTTTTTTAATCCCTAAAAGAATAATTAATTATTAATTCTGATTATTGATGATAACTCTTTCAAGTACTTTGATTATTTTATTATTTCTATATCATAATAAGATCTCATTTTAAATGAATCATGAAGAAATATCCCTTATATTCTTGAATGAATAATAGAAATATTTTCTTTCTAAAATATATATTAGTATATAAGCCCATCTATTAGTATTTAATTTTTAGATATGAGTAATAATTTTTAAAGAAATATTCATATTTATAAGTTTTAGAATAAAGTTAAAAATTTTAATCAATTTCTTGGTTATAGAGAATTCTTAATTGAATTTTACATAATTGAGAACTATTGATAAATAATATTATGAAGATTGGAGTTATTCAATCCTATTTATTATTTGAAATACTATTTATCATAATTTTGTAAATTTATTTTTAATATAAATTACTTAATCGTGCTTGAAAAAATTGTATATAATATAAATGATGTTTATATATTTTATTATTTTAAAACTTGTTTATTAGATATTTATTGGAATTTGTTTAAAATAATTTAAGAAAATCTAAAATTAAGAAATTAACAAATAAATAATGTTTAATCAAGGCATTTCAATTTCTCCATATTCAAGTAATTTCTTTTCATACATAAAATAGTAATGTTCGTCAATAAACAATTAATGATCCATTAGTTCTAAAAATGTTTACTCAAGAACAAAAATTTCTTTTACGCTAATTCCTCCTACTTTTGCATAATATTCATTTTTATAATAATCATCATCTTAAAATTTAATAGCAATGACAAGAGAAATCAATAAAAATCTAATAAATTAAAAACTATACCTATGAATGCATTTTGAATTAAGCACTAGATAAGGATGTTTCTCTTATAATCTATCTAAGTAAATTAAAGAAATGACAAAGCATTCTTCACTACAATGAGTGTATTTTGCAATTCTTTATAAATAATAATACAAAGTAATTGATGGTGCTTTAGTTGCATGAAAATAAGATATTGAATCTTACTCTATTTCTAGAGCATCAGTCTCTTTAATTATTTCATCTAAGATGTTAGCTATTGTTATAAGTAACTGATTATGTTGTTGCATTAATAGATATTATTTTCAATATTAATATTTTATAACTCATTAATAGAATCTGTTCCTTACTATCTTACTTTTTTAACATTGTATTATGTGGATACATTTAATCTTCTTAATCAACCTCTCTTTATCTTTATCAAAATATCACTTGATAAATAAATTTCCATCCTTATTAGTTGTTCTAATATACTATTATACAATGCTAACAACTAATCAATATTTCACAACACTTTTTATCCACTAATTAAATTTTTTATTATTTTATTAATGAACTTTATGAATGGAACACTTTTCCTTTTTTGTTTTTACTAATCTTTATTTAATTTATCATAACCATAAAAATGAGATAAATTAATCACTCTGTCCATATATTTCGTTATTAATGAAATTTCTTATACATTATTAATTCCATAAAATATATTTTATTAAAATCTTGTTTATCTTAAACTATAATATAAAATGATAATACATAAACTTTCTATTTTATATCCTTACTCTCATTTTATAACACTCTTACAACTTTAATCAATCATTTCATACTTTTATACTAAACCCAATGAAATTCATGACATATTTAATAATAAATTATATTCTTTAGGTTTACATATTCCATATTTATCAAAGTCTGATTATTAATAATTTTTAGGATTTAATTAAACATCCTTAATATTTATTTCCTCAATTGATATTTTTAGATCTTTTTCAGATTTAATTTTGGATGATTATTACAAGAGTAGAATTTCTATTTTCTCATAATGTAATATACGCACTCTTTATGTTAAAAGATTGAAATGATTAAAACCGATATTGAAAATGGATAGGTGGATTAATATTTTTACGATTATATTTCATAAATAATTCTTTGTAATTAATTAATATAATTATGGATTAATTTTAATTATTGAAATTATTATCAGGATCAATTGATTAATAGGATTTCATTCGAAATGAATCACTGTAAAAGTTGGATTAGACCTTTTAGAATTTAAATGACATGAATTCATTATTTAATTTAATTATTGAAAAGAATCAATTAGCTGAAATTTATTTGAATTATTGGCTAAAAAATCACATTGAAAACTTAGACTTAAATTAATATTAATAACTCAGAGCTATCATTACTTAAATATATAGTGAAAAAAATAACAAAAGTATACAAATAAGAAAAGCATTGCGATCCATATTAATTAAAGAAAAAAAAGATCTCGAATTAGTATAATGGATAATTAACCAAAAGGATATTGAATTATTATATTACTTATTAAAAGAGTTATTTAAAGATGAAGGTGATACTTAAAGAGTTTAATATTTATGTGAACAAGCTTAATCCATGATTAGTGATAATGCTTTAGAAATATCATTAAAATTGATAATTTTATCTTAAAAAATAATAAAAAATACTGCAAGTCATGAATTTGAAAAGTATTTAAAGGAATTAGAATAACAGGTCTATAATAACAACTTCAGAGCTATATATTTAATATAAAAAATAATTTTAAGCAAATTAATTTATAATAAGAATTTTTCATTAGAATCTTTAAGTTAATTGCTATTAGTATTGAATAAAATATATTTTACTAATTAAAATTTAAAATAGATATAACTAGAGTTTGTTTCAGAATAATAATTTAAAAATGATATTTAAAATTTGAAAGATCTTCCTAACTAATAAAATAAATTAGTATTACAAGTTTTAAAGATTCTTAAATTGTTATTATAAAATCATACATTTGATCCTCTATAGGCTTTAGAGTAAGTAAATTAAAATGGATTAGAATTTGAATTAGTATTATTTGAAGGTTATTTCAGTAATATTTTAAAGTTCTTGATTCAATATGCTTTAATCTTAAGTCCAGGATAAGTATATGATATTTATTATGATTAAGAAGAGGCATATGCTGAAAATAATAATTCATCATATGAAATCAGAGATACAGCTATTGATTTTTTAATTGCTTCCCTTTAAAGCCATAAAGCAGATGATGTTATTTAAATTATGAATGAATAATTTTAATAAACACCAGAACTAAAGAGTTTTTAAAATGTGATATAGAAAGAAGCGATATATTATTTAATTAGAAATGTAATGCTTGATATGCAATTTGATATGGACTAATATATTGTATAATTTTAATAAGAATTATAATCTGCAGATGGTTTATTTGATCCATTAAAAATATAAATCTTATAAATATTCATAAGGTATCTCAAATATAATGAATAAATACCAGAAGATATATCATAGATCATCATTCATATAATTTTAACACTATAAACTACAAATAAATGTATTCTTCTTTTGTAGATTGAATGTTTGAATCAACTAATTGAAATTATAGATTAGCCAAGTAAATTTTGGCCAAATATACAATCAATTTATGCCAGTTTTAAAAATTAGGAGAGCAAAATATGTATTTTTAATTTTTATGCATAATTAACTAAGAAGGACTCGTTTTAAGATCACTCTTGGATTATAAAGTAATTTTATTAAGAGTGGTAAGATAATAATTTAAATATTTAAGAGAAGATTATTGAAACCTTGATTGAAATAATTTATAGAAATGATTAACTGGCATAACATATAGATATCTGTGTATTTATAATTTAACAGATATTTAATTAAAAATAATAAATTTTAATAGAAATCGGAACAGAACTATTATTAATGTTTTTAAGCAAATGTTAGGTATTGAATATATAAATATCAAATGAATTTGCAATTTTTATATCAAATACAATGAAAACTTAATTAATTTAATAAAGTGAGTTTTGGATTCAATGTATTCTAATATAGACATTCCTATTGTACTTAAAGAATTATGATGATTAATTAATGAGGGAAACATTATTTATGTAAGTTTAGTAATTTTCAGAAATTAAGGATGAAGCATATGAACATATTTTCATACCATTAAATATTTATATTTAAGTAGCATAATAGTCTCATAAAGATTTTGGACTGAGTATTTTGAATTATTTAATTCATCAGTCTTTAAGTCCAATGTAATTGATAAAATTAGGGAATTTTGTGTCCTTGATTAATGAGATAGTTTTAGAAGATTAAATAAATTCTTAGATATTATAAGTTCATCTTTAGTAGAAGAAATTTTAATTGGAATATTTTAAAAACTTCTTAATTTTATTATAAAGATCTAATTCTTAGTTTATGTAGTATTGTTAATAAATATTTGAAGAATAATAAAGAAAGGGTATTGAATAGAATAAACATTATATTATAAGTGAATTAAGGCCTTTACTTGGTAATCGTAGATTAAGATTATAATGATTGGTATATGTGTTTGTGTAATTTATTTTAAATAAAAATCTTAAATATTTAAAATGATAATTAAAGTTGTTCACCTCAATGGTGAGGTAAAACTATATGAATAAGCTAATATAAGTAGAGCTAATGATTTAATGAGAATAATATAAAATGAAATGTGAAATATCATTAGTTAGTAATGTAGAAGCATTTGCTTTATTAAGTAAATCATATGAATAATTATGGATAGGAAATGAAAATATATATTATGTAAATGTATATACAGAAGTAGAAGTAGAGAAAAAGAAAAAGAAGAAGAATATAGCAAAACCAAAAAAAGAGACATTGAAAAGTATAGATGGTAAAGGATAAGTTTAAAGATAACATAAATAATATCGATAATATACGTTATTGTGAATCATGTCATTAAACTTTAAAAATGAATGAAGCAACTGTAAAGATATATATATATAGATATTAATAGATTAAATCTAATTTAGAAGAAATAAGAAAATAATAAGCAACAACTTTAGCAAGAGGAACTGCAACTGGAGATGGCAAAAAAAGAAATGATTGTCAGTCTAATTTATCATTTTATTTTCATTATTTAGCACTCCATAATTATATTTAATTCCTTGTTAATATCTATGGTTAGATTTTCTTATCACTTTTTATTTACTCCTTTTATTAACTATGCAATTAATTAACTTTCTCATTTAAACATTCTATTACTGATATCAATAACATATTTTATTGCTTTTCTGCATGAATCCTATTTACTTAGTAATTACTATCTATTAATTTCTCAAGTTCTTATTTCAATTTCTAATTTTCCTCTTACAATTAAGATGTCTTATTATTTTATAACTTATTACTATTTAGATATGTTGTATATTCGTTTCCTTCTCCTTATTTATTTTTGCCTCCAATGTTTTTATTTTCTAATCATACAGAATTTCCTTCTATTATAACTATTATTCTTTCTATTATATCTATTATTAAAATTCCTATATTGTCTATTCTGAATAATATCCACCAATATTATCATTTAATAAACATTTAAATTCAGAATCTAAACATCTTGGACTTTATTAATAATTAACTGATGATCTTTAAGTTTCTTATCTTTCTGTCTACATTATATCTACTTATATTTTTAATTCATTTATTTATTAATTTAATTAATGAATTTCCTTATTTTTACTTCTCTAATTATCTTCTATCTCTTATTTCAATTATTCATTCTACATTTCCAATTCTACTATCTTACTACACTCTTTTTATTAATTCTATGCTGTCTATTTTATTTAATCTTATAATTTGCTTATCTTGTAATCTTTCTAATCCATTTACTATTTTAATATCTCACTATTTGTTTTTAATTCTTCTATTACTTTATCCTATTTACATCTCTAAGCCAATTATTATTATAATTGTGAATTAATATTTTCCATATTTTAATAATTTTATAACCTATTTTATAACCTAAATTATTATTATTACATATATACATTTCATTTTACTCCATCAATTCTTTTTTTTCTTTATTCATTGTTGTTAATTATGATTTTAATTTCTCAATTAAACTTTCTGATATATTCTCTTCAATATGAATATTTTTTTGCAATTCTAAATATATTGAATTCATAATACATAATTTAATCTCACTTATTTCATTCTCTTTTTACAATAATAATTATTCCTATTATTTTATTTTATTATGATGTTAAACTTATTATTTATCCTGTTGTTCTAACAATTTCTTTAATTACTAATTTTCATCCTCTAATTCATCTATTTTATCAAGCAACTTTCTATCTGATGATTGATGATTTCCAACGTCTTCTTCTTAATATTAATTAATAAATTATAAAATATCTTGCACTTATTCTTCATTTAATTTTAGTATTGCCTCCTATGCTAATTGTGATTCAATCATAATCTATCATATCTTATCCATAGATACTTTTATAATTATTGAAATTAATTTTATTATTTCTGTCATATCTTAATGTTTAGCAATTAATAAACTGTTTATTTCAGGTAAATTTGAAACAGATTATTTCAAATTTTGAACTAAATTTGTAACACACAACATGTCCATTTAGAAATTTTTTTAAGGAGAAGAATAAACTTTTTATGGGTATACTTCAGGATTCAATTTATTAAGTAAATTTGTTAAAATTCTACCATCACTTAAATCTTTTAAAGTACTATCTTCGGGTACATTCACCAAATAACCAATCCATTTTAATATTGCATTATGTGACATATTTGAAAATTAAATAAAAATTAATTATTAACGAATATAGTCTTTTTTTTAGTTTATTTTTTATATATTCATAATTTTCACAAAAGGAATTATTGTTTCTCAGAAAAATATTTACGATAAATGAAACATATCGATCATATTTATAAATTATAATCAAATCTATAAAATTTCTCAATTATTTTAATGAAATACTTTTATGTATTTATTTATCATTATACTTGTTAAAAACTAAAAAGAATTTTATAATATTATTTAATATATTTTCTAGAATAAATAACTAAATAAATCAATAAATTTATATATAGACTATTTTTAGAATAGATTTCTTTATAAGATATAAAAAGTGATATTATACCAAATTTTTATGTTAAATTATAATTGATTTTTTGTATTCCTTACAAATTAGCTTGATGGTTAAGAATTACTATTTTTTTATGAATATTAAAGGATTTAATAATAAAATTTGTCAATAACAAAAATTGTAAAAAATATTAATATTTATTTATTATTATGAAATAGATACTTTCATAAAGTTTAACCTAAGAAGTTCTTCCAACTTTATTTAGAGAATAATCTGAACGTCCAACTCCTACATAAAAGCAGTAAGTCTAGAAAGAAAAATAAGGAAAAGATCTCTATGCCTTAATAGTTGATTAAGAAATGATTAAATAGATAGAAATAATAGAAATATTTAAAGAAGAAGATCATGAATCAATCTATAAAAAACATATAGTCAATTATGTTATTTAAATAAAAACAGATTATTTTGATTACACAATTCCTAAAAGATATTCAGAATTTGAGAAATTGCATGAATAAGTATGTTATAGAGTAAAAGTAAGTTACATACATGTCTTAAAAGTATGCCAAAATTTCCTTAGAAAACAATGATTTAAACAAATTCAAGAAAAATAATAGCTTAAAGATAGGAAATGTTGTAAAGTAAAAATGACATTAATTTTAAGAGTTTTTGCAGTATGTATTAAAAAATTTAGATCATTCTTTGTATATCTTTTTAGAATTCTTAAATATAAAAGGTATTTAATGGTTTTATAAATAAAAAAGAATAATTTTAAAAGGGCGGTTTCCATTAAAATGTAAAGCTACATCAATTCAGTAAAGATGAAAATGCATTATAGGATCTGATTGATGCTAGTCCTAAAAAAATATAACCAAAAAATGAACCAGAATAAATGATAATACATTATTTAAAAAAGTTGAATGAGAAAATAGATGAGAGAGGTAAAATATTTTAGTATTAATTAAATGATTAATTAAAATTAGAAAGATGGAAAAATATTGTTTTAGTAAAATCTAATAAGTATCATCAACTATGTTAAAAGTTTTATTCATAGGAGATGATGAAAGAGAATTATAAGGAATTATGTAAACATTATTAATTCAAAATAATGATATTTAAAGTCATATTAGTTGTATCAATGGTTTTTAATTTTTTCGAAAAGTTCTAGAATATGATTACAATCCAAGTAAATAATTATCATTAAGTAGATGCTGAATAAGCATTAAGATAGTTTGGAGAAATTACAATTAAACAATTTAGGAAAATGAAGATTCAATCTCATATTTGTGGATAATAAAAATTATGTAAATAAGACGCTCTAATTTTATTACATAAATATATAAATTAAAATTAATTAAAAGATTAAATGATTAAATATTTGATTGATGATGATGAATGTTTGTAAGAATATGAAAGTTTTGTTTAAACTCACATCAACAAAATGATAGATGATATTAAACTAAATAAAGATAGTAATGAAAATCTATAAGAACTTTTACCAACTAAATCTAATTCAACAGAACATGCAATATTAGAATAAGAAGCTTCTATTGAATAATTATAAGAAATTAGTTAAATGAATTTAAATTGGAAGTTTGTTTAAGGTATTTAATCATTTAAATTAATATAGATTTTGAAAATCATTAAATGTATCATCTTTCTGGTTAATTTGTAAAAACATTTCATCCACTCAATTGTTCTATGGATAAAACTATCAATTTATTCACAGATTTAAAAATCTAATGGTTTCATGGAATGATCTAAAAAGATGTTTTAGAATAATATGATTAATTTAGAAGTTTTATAGTAGAATATTATGTATGGGAAGACAAATAGACATTTAAAAAAATGGCTTTTGTTAGTGAATAGGAAATTATTAAAATTGATGATTTTCTTTATAAAATTACTATTATTCCAAGTTAAAAACCATTGCCTATCAATTATAAAATCAAATGTGATTAATAAGGTATAAAAAAAATAGTTATTGTAGGGTAAAAAATGAGTTTAATGTTTTTAAAAAAGATTACAGAAAACTCTACAGAAACCATTATCTATTAAAATATTATGGATAACACATTTAGAACTGCTCTAACACCTGTTATTTTAAAAGAAATTCCATGGTTTAATCATGCAATAACTAAATTAAAAGCTTTATTATGATATATTACTAAAATAAATGTATTAATTAATTAAATTAATATCCATTATAAAATCAAAATTAAAATAAGCTATCAGACATCTATTGAAATTGATGGATCCTTTAACAATAACTAATTCAATTTTGAAAAAGAAAATTCGAATTATCTCCAAAGTCATAATTAAATCAGAGCTCTGATTAATACTCAAGAATAAAATATACCATAATTGGAAAAAAATTATTATTACGAAAATTTACTCTAATCATAAATAAAAGAAGTTTAATTTTGATTAATAATAATAAATTATATTAATTATTTATGAGACATAAATAAATAATCAAAAATAGTTTTCAAAAATTAAATTAATAATTTTCAACTTCTTATTATGTGAAACTGTTATTAGTTTCTAATGGATTTTCACAGTCAAAACTAAAATTCATTTTTCTCTACTAGCTCTAGTTAACCTTTCGTTTTTGGAAACTTTCTTATATTAAAATATTTTGGTTTATTAGCTGCAAAACTTATTATTGTTATTCTGGTTGAGTTAAACTTTATCGATATTAATTTTCTTTAAAATTATTTATGCTCTGATCAATTATTGAATAAAATTCCTAAGATTATGATTAACTAACCTAAGAATCTTTAACATAATTTTGATCTTACTAAGACTCAGTATTTTGATCTTGTTAGGAGATCTTTTATGATACTACATATTAAATATTCTAATTTTATTAACTATTTTCTAACTATTAAAAATAATAACTAAATTTTAGAATTTGAGTTTCCTTCTCTTTTAATAACTACTCTAATTCGTTGATTTTTTCATTTAGTTATGAATTTTATTGAATAAGATAAATTAGGTCTAGTTATTATGACTTCATTGATATTTCAGAGTTAATCTTTTGATTCTAATTATCTTATCCAATTTTTATCAAAATTTCCTTTAGGATTTCCTTATGACTCAAATTGATTTTTAATGCACCTTCCAATCTTTCTTTAATTACTTTATTATTATTAAATTCTGATATTAATTATAAGTTTTTCGATTGAGGAAATTAAGTAATTTGTAATTGTTATTCTGACATAATAGTAATCAACTCATTTAATGAATTATGAATTTCTAATTGTTCTTAAATATTGATAAAAATATCCTCAAATAAAAAAAATATGCATACATCACAAACTCTTTATAAACACTATTCATGGTTTTCAAAATTAAATAATTGTTGATCATCCACTTTTTATGGTTATAAATAATTTAAAGATTTTTGTATTTCCTATTAAATAGAAACATAACTTTCTTCCTTTTTATTCTGAATCTATTTTGAAACTAAAACTATCCTACTTGATAATTTCTCAATATCAATATCTTCAATTTCATTAAATATTTATTATAGTTATCTCATAACTTCAATATTTCCACATTTATAACAAATGAATGGAAATTTGATAATTTCTAAATAATTTTACAAATAAGTTTACTGAATAAAAGAGATACGCTTGATAAAAAGGCTAATTGGCTTTGTTAATTATCCATGTAATATTAAAATTATAATCGTTAAAAATTATATATTTATCATTACTTAAAAGAAATAACACCAGTTCTAGCATTTTAAATAACATTTGATGGAGCTTATGGTATAATTTATTATAATTGCTATTTTTGAACTATAGAAATTTGTTCATGCATTTTACTCTCTCTTTATTTAGCAACAGCACTCATAACTAACTTTAGAAATGATAAAAATACCATTTTTTGCATTCATTTTTGCAGATGTACTCATTCTCATTCCACTGCTAGGAGTAGTTGCTTTAAAATAATTAGATTTAGAATCTTATTAATTTTTATTCCCTTAAGTTTCAGGAGTAGATTAAAATAATTTAGATTTATTTTTTTAATCTTACTATTAAGGTTTTGGTTTACTTGCTAATGCCTCGTCTACTTCCATTTTTCTAAGAATAGAAATAATAATATATACATGTAAGCTGCTCTAAATTTATTGGCAAATGTAAATAATTAGGATAAAAAATCTTTAATACTGTAATTATCATTTTCTCCATACATTTAACCTACTTACTTAATATCTAATTTTATTTATTCAAACTTTTTCTAATAAGCTTACATTTTCCTATCTGCTTCCTTTAAAAATTCTTGAAAAATTTCAATAAATTTAAATGATGCCACCTTTTACTGTTCTGTTAATAGATTATTTTCAATAGCTTTTTAGAGAGCAGTTATTTCATCATTAATTTTTTTTAATCTTTTAATATTAATAATAACTATTACCCTTTTAAATATTCATTCATTTTATTTTCTATATCTGCTAATTCTACTTTTTAAGCATCTTCCAATAAGAGTACATCGTCAAAAAAGACTTTCAATTTGATTTCTTGCTGCTTGACTATTTTAGTTAAATATGTTAATAAATTATTTTTCTTATCAACTGTTTTAATAGAATCTACAACATTTAAACTATCTAATCCAATTCCAACAGCATTTGCTTTAGGAGTTCCATGATTCAGAAAATTAGCTATATTAAGTGTTAGTTGTAAAAATATTTTTAAACGAGGATCATTTTTAACTAGAAGAATAGGTTCTTATAAATAACCAATCTTTTTGAAAGTTTCATTAAATTCTAAATCAAAAGTTTTTTTAAATAATAATGTATCTAATCTTTATTTATATCTATAGACTTGAATGAATTCAACTAAGAATTTCTCAGCATCATTTACTTTGGTCCAATCTCCTTCAAATTCTCTTAATAATTTAGCATCTTCATCTAATGGGGCAATAGAAATTAATTTTTCTATCAATTCTATATCTAATTTATCTGAAAGTATATTGAGCCATTGAATAATAACATGAGGTTTATCTGGAAATTTCATCATAACAATAGCAGTGTTATTTACTTTTTTTTATTCTTCAATATAGATTAAAGTAGGTTTAGGTATTGCTTTAGTATCTTTTTTATTAGCATTAGGATCAATTTTTTCACAAAATTTGGATTCTAATAGATCAAAATCTAATAATGGAATCTAGATATTAGTAATAATAAATACTTTAATTCCTTGAGTATCTATTTATTATGACCAGAATGTAGTTTTAAATTTGAATTTAGATAAGACATTAACATGAACTCTTCTTGGAGCTAAATCTTTTTTAGGAGTTCTAACAGTAATTCCAGGTCCCCTTATATTTTAAAAGTCTTACTTATCCTGCAGTAGATTATCCTGGTGGAGGAGGAGGTCCAGGTGGTCTAGGTGCACCAGGAGGAGGTGGAGGACCTGGAATTTTTGAACCTGGTGGAGGAGGTGGTGGAGGTGGAGGATTTACACCAGGTAAAGGCGGAGGAGGAGGAGCATTTCCTAAGGGAGGGGGTGGTGGTGGTGGAGGTGGTCTAGAACCAAATGGTAATGGAGGAGGAGGTGGTGGTGGTGGTGGTGGTGGTGGTGGAGGTGATGTAAGTTGTTAATTAGGTAAAGGAGGTGGTGGTGGCGGAGGAGGTGGTGGCGGTGGTGGTTGTATTATTTGATTTGAAGTTTTATTTTATAATTAAGTTGAAGGTATTGATGATTGTTCATTTGATTATTGATTTATTTTAGATGTTTATGATTACATTGTATTAATTTATTTTTAAGTATTACTATTTCCAGTTTATTATATCATTTATGTTTAAGATTTATTTTAGATTGTAGTTTAATCATTAGATCCATTACCCTATGCTTATTTAATATCTTTAGTTTTATCAATATTTCTCTTTTTTGCTTCATCATAAAGTTTTTTTTTAGCATTTTATAATTTCCATTTTTTTAAATAATTAGCTTTTATCTTTTTTTGTCGATGATTGATTATCCATTTAGTTAGATGAGTTGCTATTTATTTTTTTTGTAAAAGTTTATTCTATTTCTCTAACACTAATTTAGTTTACAGAATCTGGAATGCAAGTCTCTTTGTATGAATAAATTATATATTTATAAAGATGTATATCTAATTATATTTAATTATATTTGTTTACCATCTTGATTGAACAATTTTTAATTACTAAATCATGTGCTTTAGCAAATTCATTCACAATTATTTCTTCATCTGAATTATTTATATTTATTTCATAACTCTCATCAACTTCTTCTTTAATTTTATGTAAAGGATTATTAAATGTTTATGTGACTCTAGTTGCTTCTTATTCATCATCTGATGAATTATTTGTATGAGTTATTCCTTTTAAATCTTCACTATTGCAACTATGTGCACTAGCATCTCCACAATAATTTTATGATCTTGTTAATATTACTTAATGTTCTTCATCATCATTTACTTCACTCTTAAAATGTTAATTTATTTTAAACTATAATGGATTTGTAAAAGATGTTCTAACTTAAGGAGATGATTATTAAAATAAATCATTATCATCTACTTCTTCCTCTTCATCACTTTCAATCAGAAAATTATTATCATTTGACATTATTAAATTAAAAATGATTATCGTTTTATTAACAATATTAATTGATATATTATTTTTAGACCATTTATATCGATTTATTTATTTATATTGTATTGCCTCATTTTGGCAGTTCAGGAAATTCTTAATTGTATTTTTGCTAATTTCTTATGAGTGTTTAATTTTAGAGTATCCTTGCTTTTGCTTCTTCATATTATTATTGTTTTTGTTTAAGACGATCATCCAAAATCTCTTAATGCTTAATTGATTATTCTTATGTTTTTTCCTATTTTTCAACATTTGTTGATGGTTTCTTCACCAATACTTTCTTTGGTTAAGCAGATGGCATTTAACTTTATTGATATTATCAGGTACCTTCTCTCTATTTTGATGTCTGTCTTATCATTATTATTCATACGGAAATATATATTATTATATTTTAATATTTTTAAAATGTTCCATTATTATTTTTAATATTAAGGTACGCTCTAAGCTTTGAATTGTCAATCTTTCTTATTTATTAATTATATGGTATATTTATTAGAATTATTCTTAAATGCAAATTCTTAATAAATATCACTTTACATATTAATATTGTTTAATATTTAAAAAAATTTACAATAAATATAAAGATCAAATGAAACCATTTTCAACAACTAATGGAACTTAAAGTATTCCAACAGACAAAATTGACTCATATATTTCATATATGGTATAAATTAATAGATCATTTTTAGTCTTAAGTTTATAATGTTCAATAATATATGCTTATTCATGCCTAAAATTAGATTATGCAAGCCTAATTATTAAAATTATAAAATGTGAGTTAGAACTAAAATGGAACTCTCTAACAGAAAACAATAAAACTATTAGAACAAATTTAATAGAGTGCTTCCTAAATTTCAATTAAAGACTTCCTCTAATCGATCAAAATGCCAATCCTAGTTAAATATATTGCAAATATAATGATCTATTTAATGAAATAATGTGTATCTGATTCAGAAGAACTTATAATGAGTTACATAAGAGATCCTAATTCAATTGTAATTGATAAAAAGTAATGGACATTGATTTGTGATATTGTAAATAAGAAATTAGTTTATTTGGGAACCAAAGATATTCTATGTACAAATGGTAATTATTTTCAATAAACCTAGATTCATAGATTGGAATAATTAGTCAATCACTCCTTTTTAGTAATATAATTAGTGAAGTTATATTTAAAAAATTACATATTACTCAAGATAACACTTAATAGATTGTTTTAAGAACTCTAAATGATTTATTATCAGATGATAATCGATCTGCAGAATTTCTATATCAATTTATGTGTTAAACAGAATCATAAGTGTTAACGGTTGATTAATGTATTTAATCATTTTAAAAGATGTTCTAAAAAATGGGTCAATATTTCCATCAATCAAATCTTATTGAATAAATTATTGAAAATTAAAAATAATTTAATACAAATGGAAATTTTGAATGTTATGCAGAAAAAGTACTATCTCCTTATTATCTTAAAGTATTTAAAAATTATTAAAATTTATCAAAACAATGATTAAAAGTTGATAAGTGAACAGCTAATCAAGGGATTGTTTGGTGAATCCAAATAAATTGATTGCAAAGAATTCATATTTAATTCAAATAGATTAGAAAATAAATTAAAATCAATCTTATTTGTGTTTGTTGAATTAGTTAGAATTGAGAATTAAATTATACAAATTGTTATTGAAAATAAAATGTAATACTTTCTCTAAACATTTTTTAGATCTGAAGAACCATAAAAGAATCCTTTAGAATATTATGCTAAATTAATAGAAAAAATTAAGAATAAATGCAAAAGTAAGGAAGATGAATATTGTAATTGTAAGAGATGCTAATGTGTCAAAAGAAATAGAGATAGTGCAAGAGAATCATAAAAAAGAAAAAGAGAAGCTTTAGAAAAGATAGGTCCATTGTAAAAAGAATGTGAAAAAATTGAGAAAAAAGTATGATTAAATCTAAAATTAGGTTTAATTTTTAGAATTTTAAAATACTAAATTAAAATCTGTCTTATTTGAAGCATTAAAAAATCCAGTGATTGAAAGTATTATCAAAAATGATTACTCCAATACTCTGTCGAATTTCAATATAATAAGCAATTAATCTCAAGATAGTTAGTAATCCTAAAGTTATCAAATAAATTAAATGGAATAAGACTAATCCTTATGAAAGATATTTGAATTTAGTATTGATAGGATTAAAATATGATTATTTAAATATAAAATCAGTTAAAAGAAACAGTACAATCACTATCAATTGTAGTAATTACTAATCCGATTCAGATTCTAGTATATTTAAACAGTTTTGAATTATATTTATTTCAAATGTATCTTTCAGTTTGATAGCACTAATATTATTTCTATATATAGAAGAATGTTTAACTAATAATTATATAATAATAATTCTTCTTCATTTAAGAAATTCTGCAATTTAAATATATCAAATTAATATATCTATTTATTTTGATTTTTTTTATCAGTTTCTTGAGATTATAATAAAATACAGGGTATCGTATTTGAAATTATACAATTCACTTTTTATTGTTTTTTTTTAATGAAAGCTAATTTTAATTTTAAAATATTTACTAGTCTTCTATTTTCTATCATACATATTTAAAATAACAATTATTTTTAATTTCATTTGATTTTTGTTTAAGTAGAAAAGAACTAAATTATTATAAATCTTTTAAATATATAAATTTTTATAAAAGTAGACCTATTTATCAATTTAATTAATTATTTATAAAATATATAAAGTTTATACAAAATAGATAATTTGATATAGATATTACTTAATCATCCTGGAGTTAATTTTTTACTTCCAATTTAAACTAATGCAAAATTTGAATTGGTTTATGATAAATCCTTTTCTTGCTTTGAGAACATTTCATTCAATTCTAAATCTATATAAAAATTTGAGCAGGATTCAAATTTTGCTTAACATTTCGGACAGCAAATTTTTTCTAAGGTGCCTTTCTCTTATTAAAATTATTTTAGTGCATCCTTATCAAAACAATCATAATGATTTGTACATTTTATGTTTCTTACTGGTATTTTGATTCTCTTATTAGTTAAAATACACTAAAATTATGAATAATTATTACATATAAACTTAATTTATACATAAAAATTAACTTTCCTTATTCCCAACTTTTCGATTCCAATTTATCGAATATTTATAAAGATACTTATGCATTTGTTTCTTATGTTTCTTATTGTTATTATTTCATTAAATACTATTTATAATCTTTCACAGTTCTCTAATAGAAAGGAGCTTATAAGAAAAACTTCATCAATTTGACATCTATGTAAATTTAATCTATAAATTTGGAAGGAGGTTTAATTTAAGCCAAAAAAGGAGAATTACAAAGTGGACAGGCTTTTTATACTTTTTTCACTCCTTCAATATCCTTTTCATTTTTTGCTTAATTTAAGATACATACCAAATAACGTAAATCAGTTACTTATAAACCTTTGCAATTTCTACATCTCGCTGGTAATTCTATACCAAAATTAGTTATCGGACAAATTACCAAATCATCATCATCTGATATTTTAATATTAGGTAATTTTTAAAATAATTCTGTTTGCTTTTTATTGTTTTCATTATTAACAAATATTTATTCTGCTATTTCATATATCTTATTCAAATATTCTAAGTTCAATTCCAAAGATTTAGCTTCTCTATATGCGATTATAAATTCATCTCTTTGTCTATGATATAATAACTCACTTAACTTTTGAATATGTGGTAAATAAATAAAATTTATGGAAAAGCTAAGCCCTTCTCTACCAGCTTATAATAATTAAAAATCTATCTAAAATGTCTTTGGATCTTTCAAAACAAAAACTGATTTACATCCCTCCATAGTACAATTCATCATTTTAGATTCTGACTCAAATAAATGCTTATGCAAAGCTATTAAGTCATATGATTCATAATGAACACATTAATTACCTCTAACAGGTATATTTACTCTCACCTAAGATATCAGACAAACATTCACAAAATCACAACCATTATAATCATTAAGCTTATTTGCAATTGAAAAAAATTAATTTTCCTACTATGGTGGTTATAAGAGTATACGTTCAATCCCATATTCTTCAGAATGATACTATTGGTTAAAATAAGTTTAATATTTCGCTTTATAAAATGGTATTATTAAATTTTATCTGTGGTAGTATATAATATCTTTAGGATAAATTCCAACCTATTTTCTTAATTTATAAAAAAAAACATGAGGCCTTATTATCTCTTGTATAATTTATAGTAAACTTGATTTTTGTTAAAATTTGATTTAGTCTTTGCAAGAAGGACATTATATATTATCTGTTTTACCATTCAAAATACCAAGATATACTATTAACTATTCAAAATCAAAATACTCATCAAAATGTTTTTTTTTATTTATACATTAAGTAAACGAAACCTAATTAATAATATTACAAATTTACAGGCATTTGTACTTTTTGTTTTGATATACAGCATTCAAAAATTATATTCATCGACTATGTAATTTTAAATTATTATTCAATCCAAGATCTCTAATTATTCTCTTCATCTTTCAATATCTTATTGGTGAAATTTGCAAAATCCTAATTCAATTACTTAAGAGTGCCTGTTAATTGCAAGTCAATTTTTTCACTCATTATATTAATAGATTTGATGATATTTTTATTTAAATAAATTAATATATCAACTTCCACTTTTGAATTTCTTAGACTATTCTATCCTTCTTTTTTCTCTTTATTCCTTAATAAAAAGAGCAAAAATTAAAAAAAATAAAAAGGCTATAAAAGTCAAGGACAAAAATCTATAGATTGGATTATAATTTGCTGATGTTTCATCATCTATTATCAAACTTCCCTTTACAATCCTTCTTTTATGAATATCCTACAAAGGATATGGATTATTTATTTATTTCACAGCTAATATTTGATCTAACTAAAAATTAAATATATTTTTGTACTTGATCTTAAGATATTGGGAATACTTGAGGTATTAAAAATCTATCTACAATTTCATCACAATTTCCCCAAGTTATGCTGCCTCTGTAAGTAATATATTTTTCATGATTTTTTAAATGAGAAGCCAAATTAATCATATTTATTGATAATTAATCTCTTTCTTCAGTTAACTTGAAATATGGATTAAATTTACATTAAAAACCTAAGGATAAGTAATCAATGTTTGATTTTCTTAAATTATTTCATTCTAATCAATTACTTTAAAAAAAAAAGACAGCCCTCCTTTAATATTGGGATTCTTGTAAATATTTAGTAAGTCTCCCCAAATCACAAGTTCTAAATCAAAATTTTATTCATATATCTAATGTTCAGCTGGAGCAATTAATTAAAATTCTCTTGGTCTATAACCAACCATTAATCCATGAGGATCATGCCCTAACATTCTAAATTCTGGAATTTGCCTAGTTGGATCATCAGTAAAAATATATCGTCTAGATTGACTTTCATTATCCTTTTGCCCTACTAGAACATCATCTTTAAATCTTAATTCAAGTTTATAGTATTTAGCATCCTGATAAAGGAAATATATATTATTAATTATTTACAAATGTGTCTGTAATACTAATAGGAGACTATCTTTCCCCTCTACCACATAAATATTCATCCTAAGAATACACTTAAGTAATAACTAATAATATAAATAACATTAATTAATATTATTAATTTAAGGAGAGACATATTGAATAAAATTATTAAAATTTGTGATCATATTTTATTGCGTATTTATAGATAAATATTTAATGAATAAGTGATAATACAATAGAATGATTTAAATATATAAAAGTCATTAGATTCTTTAATATTAAATAATTATTTAAATCGAAAACTTGCATGGCTGAAAATTAAAATGAAAAATGGGGTGACATGTCATCTGATTCAGATGCTGATAAACCCAAAAACCCAATTGAAGGAGAAGATAATCAAAATAAGAAAAGATAAAATTACAAAGGAAACAATCAACAAAGAAATAATAATAAACGAGGATATAGAGATAACAAAGACAATCGTAGATAAGAAAATGATTAAAGAGATAATAAAGACAATCAAAGGAATTATAAAAATAGAGATAATTATGGAGGTGACAGAAATTATAGAGGTGATAGAAATGACAATAATCAAAGAAGAAATAATAGAGATAACTTGAGTAATTAGTTTTAATCTATTATTAGGCTTCATTGAATAAAAGAAGGATCAATTATCTAACTTTGCTGGAGATAGTGTGAATATCTTAATCCATTGTTAAAATTTGCAATTAACAGAGGATTAAATAAAAGACTCCTTAAAGGATATAGAAATGAAGAATTTTTCCATCAATCAAAATCAGGCTAGATTTGATGTAGATAAAGATAATGCACTAAAATTACTTGATATTCATAAATTATAATTTGTAATTATATAAAGCATAAATTTAATAGGAAGTAGATGGAAAAGTGGAAAGAATTTTTATGAGAATTGATTATGATAGGGATAGAAATTATAAAGGACAATATCAAAAGCAACCAAGACAGTTTAATGAAGAGCAGTAAAATGATTTTGTTCACAAAAGAAGAGATTAATAAAATAGGGGTGGAGATTATTAAAATAGACGAGGAAATAATGATTATCAATAATAATAACATTAAAAAGTTATTGAGCCTCCTAAAATTGTTAGGAATACTTCATCACGTGTAGAAGAAACTAATGTAATTTATTTTATTAATCATTAGCAATAATAAATATAAGTGCAGTAACCTTAAGATTAATAAATCCCTTAAGAAACACCTACAGATTCTGGAGAAAAAAAAGTTGAATAATAATAAGCTTAATAAATTCCTTCTGATGAACAACAATAATAAATGCAATAATAAAATCAATAATAATTGTAGCAAGATTATAAGTAAAGAAGATATAACAATAATAGAGGAAATGATTATCAACAAAAAAATTATCATAATAATTATAAAAATAATTATAGAAATAATAATAAATATGATAGAGACTAACACAATCAAAATGATAATGCAGATTAATAACAAGATAATAATACTGATAATTAATTTAGAAATAATAATTAATATAGAGGAAATAAATATTAAAATAGAGAATAAAGAAATTTTGTGGGTGATAATAACTAGGAAGGACAATAAAATCAAGATAATAATAATACATAATAGACAAGAGATGGATAGAGAAATTATGAAAATAAAAAAGATTATCATAAGAGAGAAAATAGAGATTACCATAGAGATAATAAAGATTGGAAAGAAATTCCTGATTAAAGAGAGATTAAGGATCAGAAAGATAATAGAGATAGTAGAGATGATAGAGATAATCGAGATAATAGAGATAACAGAGATAATAGAGATAATAGAGATTAAAGAGATAATAGAGATAATAGAGATAATAGAGATAATAGAGAT
>CAJJDN010000022.1:532450-629423 GCA_905182985.1 Paramecium sonneborni | reverse complement strand
AAACCTTTTATAAAGAATAATTACTCATTTCAAATATTTATTCCTTTCCCTTTTCTGAAAATTTTTTTAGTTGGTGAACTATCTTTAAATTTGATGGTATTGTTTATAGAGAATTTTAGAATTTAAATCTCATATGTATTAACTTTAATTATAATGAAGCATATTCGAACCAGAACTATCGCAAAAAAGTTCAGAAAGACTTTGGTAATTCCCCCTTAAAATTCTACACAAGAAACTAACTCAGCATCAAAATTTAAACAGAAATTCACAACCATTTAAACATCCATCATAATTTCCTTGATATCAAGGGCATTCTCCTGAAAGTATTGATGACCCAGATAAATTTTAAAAAAATAAAACTGCAGTTAAGAATTTAAAAACATATATTGAGGAATTTAAATACTTTAGTTAATCTAAAAGTTTAGACCTTTAAAAGTAATGGTTTAAGTACAGAAATTAATTGATAATTCGATGTCAAGATTTCCCTTTAAATGTTTACATATAATATGCAATCTAATATTAAATGATGGCATATTCAAATTGATTGATTCTGATAGTCGGAAAAATATGAACTTATCAGAGAGTTATTTCACCAACATATTAATAGAGCATATCAAATGATGGGAGAATTTAAGGCTTCATTGTAATGGTTAGATAGAAAGGTTGATATTATATAAACAAAGCTTCTGTGGTTATTTAAAATAAGAAATTTATTAAATTAGTTATTTAATGAGTAAGGAGAATTTTGAAAGGTGATTAATGATAAATAATATTGTTTTAATAAAAAAAACATTGCCAATTTTTGTATTTCTTAATTTTCAAATTCACAAGCAGAATCCCATCTCATACCCCTATAATAATAATGTTTTTATAAAATTAATTTAATAATGTAATAAGGATATATTAATGCAGAAATGAGTGATTTCATAATCTAGCATTCAACTTTCATTAATATTTAACCAAATTTTGATTTAGAAAAGCTACAATTCATTTCTGTAATATCGAAAATGATTAATTAAGGGAAATTTTGGACCATTTAAAATTAATTAAATTGTAGAGGTTCCATTATGGGTAGCAATTGAATTAAAGAAAAAAAATAAATGTAGAGTTATCCCTCCTGAATGGTTAAATATCGAAAGGTTGCAATAAAAACTTGATGAGGAAACAATAAATGAGTTAGAATTGGCAAAAATGGAGCAATATTATTTTGAAATTTCATAAATTTTATTTTCTTATTGCAGAGATGATATTAAGGATGATGATAAAATTAAATTATTGTTAGAAGATATCAAGACAAGAAGAGAAAGTAAAATTCAGAAGAAAATTAAAGAATTTATTGAAAGAGGATCTGATGCCTTAAAAATAAATAATTTGAATCAACACGAGAGAAATAAAATTTACTCTTAATTTTATGGAGATTTAAAAAAATTGAGGTAATTGAAATTACTAGCAGAGAGTTGAGAATATTTATATTAAATTTATTGAAAATTAAATGATTCATTCCTTAAAACCAAAGAAGAGATGCTAATAGATTTGTTATGAACATCAGTTCATACTAACTCCAAAATCTAATGAATGTTGGATAAAGTCATAAATCACCTTAGATTATTGTCCTGTTTATAATGAGTACTTATATCACATTACAAAAGATTTACTGGATAGTTTGAAAACATAGTTCCTATTCTGAATTGTGATAGATAGCCTGGACTTCCTACATTCATCCTAGAATATGATAGAACTCAATATTAATTCAATCTAGAGCGATATTAGTAAGAACATCAATTGAAAATTGAAGAATAGAGAGTCAAGAAGACTAAAATGGTATTTAATTTATTTTCATATTTAAGTTAGTTCCAAAGCCAGGCAAAAAACATAGGTATTGTGGAGTCTGTAAAAAAAATTACGAAGAATATTTAGATGTATGTTGACTTTTTATTGTAGTTTAGCATATCCAATCCTAGGAGCATATAAATACTTTTAATACCTATAGAAGTGTAAATTTGATTAGAACTTTAATTCAAGGATTTTAGAATGTTATTAATCATGAATTCTCAGATTAAAAATAATCCAGCATTTTGTTCTGCGATTCAAATACCAAAATTCCAATGAATAAAGAAAACTTTGTAGCCTACTTTGATTAAGAAAGAATTGGAGTGCGATTTTAAAAATAATAGATCAAAGACATTCCAATGCTTGAATATAAAATTCCAAGTTCAAAAAGAGGAAGGCCTCCAAAATCTAAATAGAAAAAGGAAATAATAAAAAAAGCAAAAGTTTAAGAAGATATCCCAATTATTCCACATTATCAACCTAATACTTATTTAGACTTTTATTATTTATAATAATAGTATATGTAAGCTTAATAACAAATGTAAAATTAACAATAATAATAATACTTATGCTACCCTTAACCTCAACAATAATACTTTAGAGACTGTATATATTATTTTTATTTTTCTAGAGATGTAATATTTTAATTAAAATGCCTAATTAGATTTATAGTTTTATCAAAGCTTAATGTAATAGTAATAGCATTTTTTATAATTGAAAGAAATAGAAGAGCGTAGAGAATATTCAGATAGATCCTCATTATGGTAAAAGTTGATATAATTAACAAATTACTAACAGCCAACTTAAAATGAAATAGTTTAACTTTTGCATAGCATAATAGAGTAATACGAATGTAATCCTCGCAACAATCAAAACCTAAATCATAATAATAATGATTAGCAATTTTAATGATTTTATTAATTTTAATTGTTTTGTATTTCATTTTATTCAATTTCAAATTATATTAATTGATAATTCAAACAAGAAATTTTTATAAAATATATCCTTATAACTTATTTTAAATTCAACAAAATAATTTTTCTGGTTATTTAAAATAAAGAATAAAGCTTATTATTAAAAATATTTAAGTTTTACTATTAATGAAAAGTTTCATATTTATCTTTATAATTATAAAAAATTATTATGTAGAAAACATAATTGATGAATTTTTTGTAAAATGGATCAAATTATTATCCTTTTGGCGATAAGCCTGATAATAGTAACTCACCTGAGGGAAAGTTTAAGCCATACATTTGTGAAAGAAATTAAGTCGGAAAACTTGTTAACACCGAAAGTTATACCTTAGCATCAAATAGAAAAAATAAAAAACTAAGAACCAGTGAGTAAATAAATCAATATGAAGTCAATGAATTAATAACATATAAATTTCGTACTGAATTAGAATCTCCTAAATATGACCCAAACACAAAATATGTCACTTTATTACCAACCAGCTTTAAGACTGAAGATTTTTAAAAGCCATTAGATATAAAATCCTATACTCTTAATCATAATTAAGTAGAAAGAGGTCAATAAATGAAAAAGCAGTTGAAAGGGCTAAATCATAAACATTAATTAATTAGTAGAAGTACAAAAAATTTGACTTCTTAGATTCCAGCAATAGGAATTTATGATCCCTTACCTTTAAATAAGCATTTACCAAATATTTAGATTAAATCTAAATCAATTTAGAAATTGCCAGAAGTTTGGGAAAGGCCCGATTCAGTCGCAACTCCAAAATAAAGTTAAAAAAATTGCGTTTCAGAAATGATGTTTGCAAAATAAATTGCTCAAATAAATAGAGAAGTAGAACAAGAAATGAAAAGAAATCCTAATCAAAAATTTGCAGTCTAGCAATTCGATATAAGTGAAAATATGAATTTGGAAGAAGCTGAACATATGAGAAATAGAATGAAATTATATTTTCAAAGTGTTAAAGACAGCTTGACAAAAATAAAAAATTTAATTAATGTGAAAAGATGAGAACTTCAATAATTGTTATATTTCTATCTCAATATATTTTTTTTATTTAAATCAAATAATGTATTAATAAATAATCTAATAATCCAAATAAGGTTATTTTTATTAAGTATTAATTTTTACTAAAAATAAAGAATTATAATCGAGTATGAATCAATATTTAGCTAAGTGTTACTTTAATTTAGGAGCATTTAAAGTGTAACTCATGAGCTTATTTTCTATACCTGCATCTTCTAATTAAGTCATTCCTTACAAATCTGTTTAGTTATCAGATTATCTGAAATGATTTTGAATTTCTTTAACTTTTAATGATTTGTTTTTTTTATTAATTTAATTTCGCTAGCTCTTGATATGTGAAATTTTTACTTAGATTTTTTATCTTTTTATAATCTTTCTTCAAGTTCCTCCAAATCTTAAAAGTCTTCTTACTATAATTACATAATCTAACTATTGTTATGAAATGATTGCTGTTATTAAGTGATTAATTGTTATTATAGATGAGAAGACATGTGTCTTTCATGAAATGATTTTGAAGATTATTACTAAATCAAGGAGCCTTTAGAATCTTAATGCAAACTAATAATTCCTCTATCTTATAATTTGCTTAATAATTTTGAAGATCCTATTCGAATATTATTTTGAGAAAATTAAGAGTTTTAATAGTTTAAAAGAATCGAAGATTATTAACTATTAAGATATGAAGATGAAAAACTATTTCCGCTATTGCTTTTATTGACACATTATTCTGATTAATGGCGACTTCTATTTCGATTGTTGCTGATCGCTTTTTATAGATTATTAATATCAGATCTAATTATTTATAAAATCATAATCAATACCTTTATGATTGTATGTAGTCGACATTTTTAAATTTATCATCCTGTCTTGATGATCTAGCTGGTTGTCTTGTTTCTTATTAAGTCTATTCTCCTGAAATTTTAGTAGTTCCTTAAGAATATTCTGTCCAATCAAGTCTTTTATCATTTTTAAATCCATTTGTTATTGAAATTTATTCAAATAAAGAATGTAAATATCTATAGTCAGGAGTTGATTTATATTGCAATTATTTAACATATTGAAAATATCTAATTTATAAATACATTTACAAATAAAATTCTTAAGGACAATCAATACAAAGTTCCTCAATTTAAGTTTATTGTTTAATCTATCCAACTATTTTAGTTTTTTCCTTCTCAGCTACATTATGATAAGTTTACCAAGGTAGAGTCCCTTTGTACATGTATATTATCATATATCCAATTGATTCTAAATCATCTTTTCTGCTTAATTCATAACCCTTATGTGCTCCTATACTTGCATATCGAGTTGTACCAACAAATGATTTATTGTCTTTGAATGGCCTAATGTTAATCAATATAAAATATGATAATTTACACATGCGTTCCATCAGGATCTCTATAAAATTTAGCAATTCCAAAATCTGCTAAAAAAATGGAATTTGATTCTTAATCTTTTCCTGTCATAACATTTTCTGGCTTCATATCTCTATGAATTATTCCTCTGTCAATTTATATGAATTTAAAAGTACTTTCTATGCACTCCTTCAATTATTTATATAATTTATAGAGAAATATTGACAACGCATTTTAATGAAAACCTTTTTAAAGCTTTTAAATGATAGGATAGATCTCTGCCTAATAATTACATCACCAAGCAATTATGATTATGCTCATTGCCTGCCCAAATAATTTTAGGAATCCCTAATTTAACAAATATCTAACCTGAAAGCTTTTTTAATTCATCTAACATTTATATTTCTCTCTCCAAACTCATTGAATTAATATCCTCCTTTTCTACTTTCATGGCCACATATTCTTTAGTTTACAGATCTTAACATAAAAAAACAACTCCAAATGAACCTTTCAATATATAATCCTTATCAAAAGGTACCTGCACTAATCTTATGCTTTATATAGAATCTTTTGTTGTATAACCTTTCTTTTTACTTTTCTTCCAAATTCATAAAATTAGATAAATTAATTAATTCAGAGCTTAATATCCTTATTAATTTAGTAATCAATTTAATTAGTAATTTAAAGGAGTTGAAATTCAATTTTCTAAATAGTAATCTCTCTATTGATTTTAATTTTTACAACAGTATATTTAATTCACTATTTACATATATTTATAAAAACGTTGATCTCTTGATAAATTTAAACTAACTAATATTATAATTATGTATAATTAAATTACCATAAAATGAAATTTAAAATTGTTTCAAAATTAATATATCATTATATATTGTAAAGTATTATAATGAATAATAAAAATTATTAAATATTTTTTTATATTGAAAATATTAAATGATGATATTATTATTTTTAGAATTGAATAGATCTTATTTTAATGTAAGAAAAAAAATTTATTAAATATTTATCTACTAATCAAAACATCATTAAGGTTAAATTGAGGCTAATTATTGTTTGTAGTAGCCAACAAGTTCCTACCATTTAGCCTTATTTTTGTCTAGATTTTCGAAATATGGTTCAAAGGCTGGAAGAAAGCCTTGAATACAAGAAAATGTTGGTTTAACCACATAATCAATAAAACTATAATGATTATAAATAATACCCCAATTAAGCTTCTGCCATATTGGTTGTATATCTATTACAAAGATAAGAAATAGGTAAGCCAAGTTCTCTTTCTTTGTCTCCTTATTACCAAAACTCTGTAAGAACTCTTTCGGTCCATTCCTTATAGATTTCAAAATTCTTTGTTGGATTTGATACATCTGAAGAATGAACAACCAAATCCATTAATCTTTATTTATCTTTTCCATATGGTTCAAAGTCAGCTTAAATTAAAAACTTTATGTACGTGATGCTACTCTACTATTTGTAATGGCTAATTCAGAGGCATGATGAGCCATATCTGTAGATAAAACCATAGAGATGATTGATTCTCTAATCCTTCTATATTTTTAGAATTATAGATTTTCAAAAATGTTTGCCTTTGAATTTGCCCAAGCAATTTTAAAGCATTAAGATGGATGAAACATTTCTAAAACACTTTAATCATTATATGTTAATGCTAAATCATTTTTACTATTAATTAGAAAGGCATTAGTTAAACCAGGATGTCCATAATCATGAATTGCTCCTGCTATTAAAACACAAGCTATATCTTATTCATCTAATTAGCCAATTTCAATAAACTTGCATTTACTCAATAAAAAATTGCATGTTTAAGCAACATCTTAAGCATGTACTCTACTATGATATGGATTATCTTAGTAACCCTTAGTTACTTCTTCAAAATAACTCCTCACAACTTTAGGTTTAACTAAGAAAACTTCAAAAAGATTGTAATTTTCAAAGAGAAACAACATCAAATACACTAAACCTTCTCCTGCACTTAGTTTATCACACTCAAATGGATCAATATATAAATCATCATGCTATTTATCTAAAATCTCTAAAACCTAATATTTCTTTATTTAAATTCTTTACCCTTTTTGGAATATTTAGTTTTTAAAAATTCGCTAGTACTTTTTTTTATTACTGCTATTAATCAACAGTAATAATCTTCCTTACATCTGTTCTCCCTTATTGACTTTAATTCAGCCACCCCATAGCCTAGTCAATTAATTAATTCAAAAATTACTTCAGCATTATCTTCATCTAACTTTCCCATTTAATACAATTAGTTACTACCTATTTTATCAATGCAATAATCAATATCCAATTTCATACTTTCAAGTTCTATAACTTCTTTTAATTCTGATAAAAATCGAACAATTTTCTCTGCAGGAGTAGAAATAGTTGATATTGTAGAGAGTCTTCTAAAAGTTTAAGCTTTTCTAATGAGAAGAAATATTCTTAAAAATCTAAAAACTGCTTAGATTACTTTAACAACATTTGATGTTTTCTAATCTGCTAACTCAAATATCACAAAAAATAGTGACAACAATATAATTAGGGTATCTAATATGAGCCATTTATCTTTGTAGTATTTCTAAAATATTTTACATTTTACCATTATCCCCCATGCATATAAACCAACTGCAATTTCTAAAATAAATACAATTAATATTCCTAATTCAATCCAACTTAATATTACAGAGACATCGTTAAATTCTGCTTCATCCATCAATTCTTCTAAAGCTACAATAACAAAAATTAGGATTGCATATACTCCAACCAAAGCAATAATGCTGATAGTTACTGCCTTTGAATTAATATAATCTTAGATCTTCTGTTCTTATTCTGTATACAATCTAACAGTAGTGATAAATGCATAACCTCATATTGAGCTTTTTTCTAGGAATTTCAAGCAATTTATCACTTCTTTTTGAAGATTCTCCTCTCATAGTTTGTCTATCTGGATTTTCAAGACTTCTTAATTGAGAATCAGATCTAGAAGCCAACATATTTAATGTAATAATTAAAAAGTAAATCAAAATTATTAAATATTATTATGCATGTTATGGTAGTCAAAATACTAATCAGCAAAGATGCTATTTTTTAAATACTTTTCTTAGATTGAATTATATTGTTCTTATTAGTTTTTAATCTATTTTTTTCTGTTTTTCTTAGTACAACAAATTCATATTGTTGTTGATAATATAACTATATTTTTTTTAAATTAAAAAATTGGCTAAAAACATAAGTAGTCATATAATTGTTTATAAATTTTTCTAGATTCATTTTTATATCATACGTGTAATATACTTTTAGATTAAAAGTGAAATTAATTAAATTTAATATAATAATTCCTATTATGTAAGAGGAAAGGGAAGAGATTGTAGATGAACTTACTTTATTGAAAATAGAGAAATCTAAAAGAAGAAAAAGAAAAGAATGGGAATTAAAAATGATGGGAAAATGCATAACTTGGTTAATTTATGCATATGCAGCAGGTATAATAACATCAGGATTGAATTACTTTTTGGTAATTATAGCTGTTGAATTATTAGTTAGAAAAAGGTTTTAAATATGAAGGAATTGTAGAAGATAGCTGTTAAGATTTTAAAACATTAAAATCAGTGAATGATTAAATATTCCCTCTATTAGATGAATTGACTGTAAAAATAACAAATGAAATAATAGTACAAAAAATACTTTAAGATTTTCAGAGTTAACTTAGATAATGATTGTCCATTTTCGATTGGAGAATATATATGTACAAGTAAAAAATGTGTAATTTGCACTTGTAATACTACTGAAGTAAGAATTGAATATATTGAAGATTCCATCTAATTGGTTATCACCTTCATCCTCTCCAATTAATTACCCAAAAGATGATTTTGCATTTTGGGATTCGGAGAGATACCTAAGTATGAAAATAGATGATTTTTAGCTCCTTCTGAATGGATATGGCATGTAGAAGATATCGAAAATGATAAAGGAGTATATGTTGACTTGAAATTAAACCCAGAAGCATTTACAGGATATTAAGGATAACACATATGGGATGTTATCTATAGAGAAAATTGTTATTAAGGTTCATTAAATGAAATGTGTAAAGAAAAGAGAGCATTGAATAAATTAGTATAGGGTTTACATACTTCAATTTCAACTTAATTAAGTGAATTCTATGTGGATTTAACAACAAATAAAACATATCCAAATTATCCTTTATATTTTGAGAGAGTGGGTAATCATCCTGAAAGAATTAGAAATTTGTTTTTTTTATATTCAGTTCTTTTGAGATCAGTTATATTAGCATCTGATGGAATCTTAAAACATGATATAAATTCTTAGTCTTTTGAAGAAGATGGTAGATCAAAATATCTATTAAATTAGATATTATCTTTAGGTACTAATTAATGTTAAAAGCCTTTTGATGAATAACAGTTCTTCAATTAAATAACATTTGTAATAAAAAAGTTTATTATGGTTAGGATTAAAAGAAAGATTATCAAAGATATATTCATAACATAAGTAGAATAATGGATTGTGTAGAGTGTTAAAAATGTAGAGTATTTGGAAAGATGTAAACATATGGATTAGGAACAGCATTAAAAATTCTATTTTCTGAATCTCCAAGTGAATTTTCAGGTAGATTGAAAAGAAATGAGTTGGTTGCATTAATTAATACATTCGGAAAAGTTTCAAGTTCTGTAAAATCAATAGAATTAATGTTTGAAAGAAGAAACAAATTTCATTATAATCTTATAATAACAATAGGAATCATAGGGGGATCATTTATATTATTTATGGTGGCAATTAGAAAAATCTACTCTTAAATGGATAAGAAAATATAAAATATGTTTAAAGGAATGCCTTCAGATAATGCTTAAAAAGTTAATAGAGGAACTAAGAGTAAACGCGATTGAATTAAAACATAGATAGATATATATATATTGTACCATTTTTTATATATCAATATCATTATTATTGTTATGCTGTTTCTGTTGTTGTTTCTTCTGCTCTTCTTGGTCCTCTATTACCACCTCTACCAAAAGGTTTATTTCCTCTTGGACCTCTTCTTTATTCAGGAACATCATCTTCAAACTTTTTATCAGCTTTTTTGAAAGTGGCTGGAATAACATCTTCAACAATGCCTTTACAATAAATGATTTCAGATACCCAATTTATCTCTCACATATTTTACACCTTCAGCTTTTAGGTAATAATAGTAGTATTACCATGAGAATACTAAATCAACAAGCTTTTTATCTCTTAAACTTCTCAAAAGCATCCAAACTTCTAAGTTTTTTACTCCTGTTTCAGCATGAACTGGAAGTGCCATGTCCTTATATTTATATGTAAAAATATACCTTCTTTATTACTATAACACCTTCCAATAACAAATATTCATAGACTTTTCTTCTGTCTTATCTCTTTACTTGAACCATGCAAAATAATGGATTTGATTTATTTTAAATTTTAAAATAAAATAAATAAATACGCAATAATGCTTTCAAGAAAATCTTTTTTATTCAATCGTTGTCTTTATAGATTTTGCTCATATAGAGAAGAATATGATACATTTGGACCAATCAAAGTTAAAAGTGATCGACTTTGGGGAGCTTAAACATAAAGATCAATCTAAAATTTTGATATATGTAGAGATACAGATAAGATGCCCCTTCCAGTCATTAAAGCTTTTGGAATACTCAAAAAATCAGCTGCTATTGTAAATAAAAGATATGCACTCAAACCAGAAATTTCTGATGCTATTGCTAAAGCATCTGGTAAATTTGTTTTCTGATTTTTTGTAGATGAAATTATCGCTGGAAAATTGAATGATCATTTTCCATTAGTTGTTTGGTAAACAGGTTCAGGTACATAATCAAATATGAATGCTAATGAAGTTATTGCTAATAGAGCTATCTAAATCTTAGGTGGATAAATTGGTGGTAAATTAGTACATCCTAATGATCATGTCAATATGAGTTAATCTTCTAATGATACATTCCCTACTGCTATGCATATTGCTACAGTCATTTAAGTATCAATTTAATTTTATCAAACAAGACTAATGAAGTATTAATTCCTGGATTATAAACACTTTTGTCAAGTCTTGAAAGAAAGGCTTAGGAATTTGATAAAATTATTAAAATAGGCAGAACACATACCTAAGATGCTACTCCTTTAACTTTAGGCTAAGAATTCAGTGGATATGCCTAATAAGTAAGAAACAGTATTGAAAGAGTTAAAACAGCTCTTCATTAAGTTTAATATTTAGCTTAAGGAGGAACAGCTGTTGGAACAGGAATTAATACATATGTTGGATTTGCTGAAGCTATTGCTGAATAAGTAAGTAAAGAGACAGGATATGAATTTAAAACTGTACCTAATAAATTTGAAGCTTTAGCATCTCATGATGCTTTAGTAGATTTTCATGGATCATTAAATGCTGTTGCTGTTTCATTAATGAAAGTATTCACTAAATATATAATAATATAGATTGCAAATGATATTCGTTTCTTAGGATCAGGACCTAGAAGTGGTTTAGGAGAATTAATATTACCAGAAAATGAACCAGGATCATCAATCATGCCAGGAAAAGTTAATCCTACTTAATGTGAAGCCTTAACTATGGTTTGTGCTCAAGTTATGGGAAATCAAGTAGCTGTTACTGTTGGTGGCTCAAATGGGTAATATTAAATAATATCATATTTAGACATTTTGAATTGAATGTTTTTAAACCTGTTATTATTCATAATGTTCTCCATTCAGTTAGACTCTTAGGTGATGCAAGTGTATCATTTACTAAAAATTGTGTTGATGGAATTTAAGCAAACACAAAAAAGATTGAAGAATTAATGAACTAATCTTTAATGCTTGTAACTGCTTTAAATCCATATATTGGATATGAAAAAGCTGCCAAAATTGCCAAGCATGCTCATAAACACCATTAAACTTTATTAGAAGCTGCCTTAGAACTCAAATTTTTAAATGAAGAACAATTTAAATAATGGGTTAGACCTGAATCTATGATTGGACCATAAGAATACAAACCAAAAAAATGATATAAATTATAAGTTTAATATATTATAATCCAATATTATGCCTCACAATTTAGATATATAATTAATTAAATAATATACAACAACACTAGTAGCATTAGTAATAAAGTTAAGAATGATAAAAAAAGAAAAATATAAGAAAAAAAGAGTAATAAAAGAATAGCTAGCTGAGGCAGATTCTCTCTTTTAAATATATTCAATTATTGAGAGGATGTATAGGGTATAATATATAATTTGAGATTTTTTAAAGATTATATTTATAAAGATTATTTGAGAAATAGTTTATTCCTACATAATAATATAAATAATAATTCATTGATATTAATTAATTAATAATAATAATTGGTATATTTGTTTTTTTAATATTTTAATGGGAATATATTGAATAAATTGTAATTATCAATTAAGTTTACGTTTACTTTTAAGTTTAGGTTCATTTTCATCAACATTATTACTATTTAATTCATCATTTTCGATTTATCTCAATTTCTTACTTTTTTTCTATATTTTAGGTAAATCAAGATCATCTTAGAAAACTTAATTTTGTTCAATATCTATTTGATCATCTATTTTTAAATCTAATTCATTGAATTCTTCTTGTAATTCTTCTTGAATAGGTGAAGCTTCAGGAAGATAATAAACAACTTATTTTCTTTCTCTTTAGCCTCTTCCATATTCTTTATGTTCTTAAACATCATTTTATTTAGATGTAATCCATTCAGGTACTTCATCTTCTTAAATTAATCTATAATTAAAATATTGATCATCTTTATTTTCATAAAAGTTCTTATAAATTAATTTTTCTTTTTCATATCTTTATCTATCTAATTCATTAAACATTTCAAATTCTTCTTCACTTCTAGCTATCCATTCATTTATCTAAGTATCATCAGGAATTTCTTCTGCTTCAAATAAGTCTACTTTATTTTTTTATCTAAAGAAATCTTATAATCTTTCTCTTCTTTCTTAATCAGTAGATCTTTAATTATACAATCCTGCTTAAATAATAACAGCATCTAAACCCATTTTGTGTTCAGCTTTACTTAGAATATTACCTTCAATTTATGTAGCTGTAATTAATCTAAAAACTCTAACTTCATTTTTTTATCCAATTCTATAAGCTCTATCTTATGCTTATAAATCCATCATAGGATTCCAATCACTATCAAATAATACAACAGTATCTGCAGATTGCAAATTCAATCCTAATCCACCAGCTCTAGTACTTAATAAAAATATGTTATAGATTGAATTTTCTTAATTAAATAACTAAATTCTAGATTCCCTGTCTTCAGATTTGGTTGATCCATCTAATCTTAAATATCTCCATCCTCGATATTCAAAAAATGCTTCCATAATATCCATTAATTATGTCATCTAACTAAAAATCAACAATCTATGTTTAAAATATAATAATTTTGGTATTATCCTATCAAGTAATTCAAATTTTCCACTAGATCTCCAAATTTCATCTGTAACTTTATTCATATCTAAATTTAACATAAATAAATAAGGATGATTACAAATCTTTCTTAACTACATCATCAAATTTTATAATGCTTAGGATCCACTTTTTCCTGATTATTAATCAAAGGTCATAACTCCTCTTTAATTAATTTAATCATATATTTTCTTTTACCATGCTGATAATTTAATTTTAATGACATATTCTGTTTTTCTTGGTAATTCTTTTTCTACATCCTTTTTAACTCTTCTTAATAAAAATGGTCTTAAAACTTAATGTAATCTATTAATGATCAATAATTATTCTTCTTCATCTAATTAAATATCTTTTTCACTTGCTCCCATAATGTTTAAAGGTGTTTAAAACCATTTTTCAAAATCTTCACAAGATGAAAATACTTTTGGTAATAAAAAGTTTAATAAAGCCCATAATTCAGCTATATTATTTTGTAATGGTGTTCCTGTAAGCAATAATCTTCTTTCACTTTAATATTATTATCCTAAAATCATAGCAAATTTGCTCCTTGAATTTTTCATTCTATGTCCTTCATCCACAATTATATATTTCCATTCATACTTTGATAATGTCAATTTATCTTTTAATACATATTCATAGGTTGTTAAACAAATATTCCATTTAGTTGTTCTCATTTATTTAGAAATTTCCTTCCTTATTTAAGGAGATCCCTTATAGATAATTTTTTTAATAGATGGAGCCCATTTTTCAAATTCATTAGACCAATTACTCAAAGTAGATAAAGGCACAATAATAAAATATGGTCCAAAATTTTTCTTAGTTTCTATTAAATAACATAATAATGAAATAGTTTAAATAGTCTTACCTAAACCCATTTCATCAGCTAAAATACCATTTAAATTATTATTATATAAACTAACTAACCAATCTAATCCTTATAATTAATATTATTTTAATTATCCTCCTTCTAATAATGCTGGTTATTATGTTATTACTTCTTTTATTTTATGAGTTATATTATAATATACTTTATTAGCTTAACTTAATTCATATCCCAAACCATTATTTGTATGCATATTATCTACCACTTCATCTTCTTCAGTAATTTCTTCTCCTTTCTGTATTTTAACTCTCGCACCAATATCCTTTAAAAATTAATCTGTTTATCTTAAAATTGAAACTACTCTTTCTTTCTTAGCTTCATCTAATTTCTCTAAAACTTAAATATAAGTCTCTAGATTTCCTCTTCTAATATGTTCCATTCTCATCTATTTATCTCTTTATTATTCTCTTTATTCCAATACAACCTTAAATTAAACACTTCTTTTTCGAGCATGTTTATATTTCTTTCTATGAAATTCCATAAATTCAATCTAATGTGCAAATATTGCAGACATAAACTCTTTCTATTTTATCTTCTTCCTTCTTGCTTATTCATGTCTTATCATACTCAATTCAAATTTATCTGATAACTTACTCTCAGGTCTTCTTTAAGGTTTATCTCTTTTAAAATAATTTCTATCTAACAACAATCTTTCCAGCATTCTTGATTACAATACTGCTTAATTTTCTTCTTACAACAATGGATTCAAGATAGACTCTTTAACTTTCAAATAAAAATCCTTTGAATTTATAAACAGTAATTCAATTTTTAAACTCACATATTTTGGATCATTTTGGTGGGTTTTCTTTAGCTCTTATTCTATATCCAATCTCCTCTTCTCTATATATCCTTACATTCGTTCACTAAACAAAGACATATCCTAAATAATCATTTCAAGAACTATACATCACAAGTCTAATCTAATTTAAGCTTTGGATATCTGTCTCGAAATATTGATTTTAGTTCCTCATTTTTATCAATTTTGTCATGAAAATATTGAATGGAATTCTGAAATATCTTTTCCCTTTCTACTTCCCACTAGTCCTTGCTGTATGGAAACATTTATTTTTCATTTTCTATGTGGTGATTTCTATAAGTTTACTTTCAATCTTACCTTTAAACTTGCTTGTAACAAATAATTTACTACCTCAATTGGTATACTTATTTTTCATCTTAATTCTAAATAAATATAAATGAATATTTACATAATCTGCTTCTTATTACATTTTTAAAGATTTTTTAAAATCTAATGCAAAAATTTTTATATTTTATGAATAAATACTGATCATTAAATACAGGCAAATTTTAATCATCAGAACAAAAAAAGCACTGATAAATTTTTGTTTGAATTCCTTTCTTATATTGATATCAAATATAAACTTTTAGAAATAGTAAAAATTATGCAATAAATAATTAAAATCTCTATCTAAAAAAAAATTATTTAGATTTAAAGTTAAAAAAAAAATTCCTTTAAACTCTCTTACTTATTTATTGTACTATCAAAAGAGTTTTCACATATTAGAAATATTATGAATTCTTTGTTCTAACATTCTAATATTAATGTAATATCTTCATCTTATCAGAATTATTTTTTTATGCTTTACAATTTTTTCTTAATAAAGAGACATTTAGATCTAGAATTATAAAAAAACCTAATCAATTAGACTGAAATTAGATATTCTCCCAAATTAATCATCTAATAAAATTTTGAAATATATAATATCATAAATCTTTCACAAAATTTGTTAAATAGCTTTGAATGTTCTAATTTGTAAAGAGACCTTAATTTATAAAGTTTCAAAATAATACTGATATAAATTACTATTTTTATAATTTAAGTAATTATCAAAGTTCTTTCTTTAAAAAAGGCATGAAGGATTTTGTAACTTTATTCAATAATCTCCCTTTGCTAGCTTTTTTAGATTCAAATTTAAGCTTATTAAGATTCTCCTCCATATCAACTTCATCAAAATCATTTAATTTTGAATGTTTCTATTTTTCTTCATTTATAAGATAATCTTTTCTCTCTTATTCTTATTATTTTTCTCTTAACATTTCTTCTAGCATTTTTTAATTTTACTCTACTCTTCTTTTATCTTCTACATTTTTAGAATTTACTTCACCTAATCTCTATCTGTCTATTTAATTTTATGCTTTTTAAGTTTTTTTTTTAATTTAAGCCTAAATTTTTTCTAATTCTAATTATTATTTCAAAGAACCAAAAAATTTAAGTTATTCATTAGTTTAAGTCTATTTAATGTTCACTTATTTTTCCTTTACATTATAAGTTTTCTCCTATTCAACTTACTTAATCAGAACTGCTTTTTATTGATCTTATCTTTTTATTTAATCAAGCCATCTAAGAAATTCTTTATCACTTAATTCTGCTCTTTTTTTATTTATCACAATATTAAATGTAGCATCTTCAACTAATATTGATGCTATTTTATTCTTTTATTTAAAAGCTTCTAATTCCTTTTCATTTAACTATTATTGACGATTAGGTATCATAAATTTTATAAAAAATAATTTATTTATATAATATTTTATGCTGATATTCATCAAATCTCAACTTTTTTTACTTTATCTCCTAAATCAGGAATTTCTTAAGCAATTACTTTTAATTTATCCTTATTTTATAATAATTCAGCTGTATTCATTTTAGTACTCTTTTATTTAATCTTACTATTTTTTTCTTAGATTTAACTTTTTAATATATCTGCATGTCTTAAATTTACTTCTTTAATATACTAATATATATAATATAATTTGATTACATCGAATTTTTTTTTCTCATGATCATTATAATTATCCAAATCTTATTTCCAAATTTCAGCCTATCTTTTATTTAGTTCTTCCTCTTCTTCTTATCTTCTTTTTTTTTCTTCTATTTAAGAATTTAAAAATTATCTTAATTATTATCTTTAATCTAATTATTTTAATTTTTTTTTCTCTTCCTCTATTTTTTCTCTTTCATTTTATTAAATTATATTTCTTAACATTTTATCATCTTCTTATTTAATTAATTCTTTTTAATCTCTAACCACTCCTTCAGCAAACATACCCATAACTTTTTTCATTTTTTCTTCTCTTTATTTTCTTTCCAAATCTCTTTATTCCTCCAACTAATTTTATAAACTTATGTATTATTATTGCATTTAAGTTTCTGCTTCCTTCTCCAACTTAGCATCTTCAAATGCTTTTTTTCTATATTCTTCATTTTCTTTCATCATTCTTAAAAAACGTTCCCTTTCTTTATTTCTTCTATTTAATTATTCTCTTTATTCTAATTCTAACTCTTCCCTTATTTTTTTAACCAATAAACTATCAAGTTCCTTCTCTCTTTTTTATTCTATTTTTCTAATAATATCATATATATATTTAACTTTCTTTATTATTCATCTCTAACTTATTTGTCTCTTTGCAACTTCTCGTTATAAATTTTATTTTTTAAATTATCCTATTTGTCCTTCTCTCTTTAATCATAAACATTCAATTAATAATGATGCAATTTCACATAAGCATCTTCATCTTGTACTTCTTCTTATTTCTTATTTTATTTCTCATTTATTTATCTATCCAATTCTGATTTAATCTTTTTCTTAAATTCCTATTTTCTTATTCCCTCAAGTTCTTTTTCTTTTTTGTATAATTCAGTATCAAATTTAACTAAAGTAGCCCATTCATCATCTTCATCTCCCTCCATCATATATACTGATTTTGGTGCCTTTTTTAATCCATTATTCTAATACCTTTGAAGATGTCTCAGAATAACCATCTTGACGTTATTATGGAAGTGATTAAATTTATTAGTTTGATTTCCTAGACTAACTACTTGGAGGCTTTTATTATGGAATCTATTACAATTATTATTATTGTGTGACTACCTTATATAATATTTTTATACCTTATGATTCCTTAATTGATTAATCTGCTTAAGATTGAGTTGTGGATCCTGCATTTTGAATTGCCTATTAAACTTATTATTTTAAATTTTTTAAAGTAACATCAGTAACTCTAGTTTTTGAGAAATAATCATTCACAATATTGGTGATAATCTAATATCTATAATGTAAGTTACTTATATTTTATTTTTGTTATTCTTTCCGAAATCTTTTATAAATCTTTCCAAAACTGTTTACTTTAGTTACTCTCTTTATTACTGAATTAGAGCTTTATCGATACTCTCCTTTTTCTTTGAATCATTTGTCACAGTACTCATGATATTTATATAATAAAAATTAATTATTTAAAACCATTACTTAATATATTTGTATTTAATTAATTAAAGCGCCAACAATGGAGAAATAAAAAAGAAAGAAACATGGAGCCCATAATGAATCCAAGAGTTTATGGAATTATACACTATCTCCAGGTTGGTCATAAGAAGAAGTCAAAATTTTAAAGCTTGCATTACAAAAATTTGGAATTGGTAAATGGAGAAGCATCATCTAATCAGAATGTTTACCAGATAAATCTATTGGATAAATTTACATCTAAACCTAAAGAATGCTTGGATAACAATCTTTAGGAGATTTTATGGGTATCAACTTTTTATCATATAAAATAGGATTGTAGATTGATTTAGAAAAGGTTTGGATAGATAATAATTAAAAAAAAGGAGTGATGAGGAAGAATGGATGTGTTATTAATACTGGTGATAATCCAAATAAAGAAGAGAGAAAGCAAAGAATTGAAGAAAATAGATAGAAGTATTCCATATCTCAAGAGGAAGTAAATATAAATCTTTATCATATTAGATTAATAAAATAAAATTACCAAGATTTAAGAATGATTGTGTGGCTAAATATTTCACAATTTAAGAAATTGAAAATGATTAATTTACAACAATTGAAAAATTATAACATTTTGTTAACCTAGAAATTGAAATAGATAAGAAACTCAAAAAAATTTTATTAATTAAATCGAATTTAAATAGTAATGGTAACAATCATGTTAATGGCAATGGAAATAGCAATCACAATTTACATAATCACTAAGAAGAGTAAAAATGATAGTTTTAATTTTGTTTATTAAGAATAAATTAATTATATAAATATAGTTTAATTAATTATTTGGTCATTGATAGATATAAAAATGTTTACTGTATATAAAATTATTGGCAAAATTTAATAATTCATTAAATATTCAAGAAAACTTATTTTTAAAATTTATGAATTATTAAAAATTTCGTTAAAATGTAGATTTTTATCTAAAGCCACATAAAGCAAATCTGGATAATCTATCAAAAAAATCATATATATCACCTATTAGAATAAAAACCTAACAAAGCAATTAAGAATCAGGAAACAAATAGAAAATACTAACTAACTAAAATATGATGGAGAGAATCAATAAGGTAATTTTAGATCAAAGAGTTAAATTTCCAATAACTACATCAAGAAATTTTGGATAATAAAACAAAGATAATCATTTTGAATGCTTTTTAAAGAGATAGGGTTGCTTAGCCAATTATTATAAACATAGATGAGTATCTAAAATATATATAGAGATATAATCATCAACTATTAATTTTGTTTTTATAGAATTACATCTCCTATTTTGTTAGCTATATCCGTTTTCCTGTTTCATCAATTAAAGGATGTCCATCTTAACTAAGAATAAATCCATTTTCATCAACTTGATACATTAGTTCTTCATCTTCATCATCATTTTCATGAATTGTGGACATTCTTTAAGCTAAAATTAATTGAAATAAATACATTTCAATTGATCGAATTCTTCTTTAGTAATTTATAGATTATTTGGATCATGAACATTAATATTATCCAAACTATCAATCATCATTTGTTCATTTAATGCTTTAATAGGGGAATCTTCATATTGATTAGTTGTTTAAATGGTAGTCTTTTGAGTATTAAATTATTAAGTAATAGATGGTTAAGCAATTTATTGTAAGGGTTATTATTGTTATTATTAAGATTTGATTTATTTAATATTTTAGACATTTGTTATATCTGTGAGTGGATGATCTGATGATATGTATTCGATTTCATGAATATCACTATTAGAATCTTTACTGGAATTAAGAATAGAACTAAGATGATCAGGAATTTTTCGGTTAATCAAATAATCATTTACCTACTTATTGAATTACTCATATTTTCTGATATATTAATCATAATTATCTAAAGAATTTCTTTAATTAACATGTTTTTTATATTAGTATTCTTCTGGTTCATTTTCTTTTCCTTTATAAGATTATTACATTTTATCAGATTATTTGCTAGTTGATAGATTAATTTAAAAGAGTTAAGATTTCAATTTTTCTATTTATACTTATAAAGCCTTAAAGTCAGTTTGTTCTTATTTTTATAATTTATGTATCATTTCTCTACAAGTTTAAGTAATTGAAAAATGTAATTGTTCTTTAACTTAATTGATTTATGATTAAAAATTAGGAGATTCTTTTTATTCTTTTTATTCTTTTTATTCTTTTTTCTTTTCCTATTATATCTATTATTATTAAATGATTAGTTATTATTATTAATGCATATAATCGATTTATTTACTTTATTATTCAAAAAGCTTTAACATTTCATCTCTTTAATTTCTCAAAGCATTATCTATATATAATTATAATGAATTAGAGTTTTGATTAGGTCTGATATTAGGTTAGGATTACATAATTGGAGTCACTGGAGATTTACTTGTATTACCATCTGGCTGACTCATTATTCTAAGACTCTAAAATCCTTTTGGACAAACTTATTAGTAAGGTGGTATCTAATTGGTTTCTCTTTCTTTCGAAACTTATCTTACTTCATTGTCTTTATAATTTATAATTCTAAACTCTTACAATTTTACAATGAAACATATTGAACAGGATGAGTAGTTGGAGTTACTTATAGAAATTGAAATCTATTTGAATGTTCTAATTTAATAATCAATTATACATGATATTATTGTGTTACGTTGAATAGGACTTTATTATGCTGGAGAAAGTCTACGCTGTTAATTCATTATTAATAAATTAAAATTTGAAATTATTAATTATTATTATTGTATATTCATAAAAAAACTATTATTGATGTTTCCATTTAATTAAATTAATGAGAATTTGTATTACCAGTGTCTAAGATAAGAAATGTAAATACACAAGATTACTTCCTTAAAACAACTCTGAAAATCAATAAATCAAGTTTTAAAAAATTGAATTTCACAATTAATTAAATAAACAACTCAAACCTAGTGTAGTTTTAAAGAGTTTACCTAAAGCTCAAAATGCTATTCATAGTTATTAGTTAATCAAGATTTTTAATGAATTTCCAAGACAAAGAAGAAAAAGCTATAATGAAGGTGCAATTTCATAAAAAATTGTAAGACATTCAGTTTATTCTCAAGTTGAATATAGACATTAAATACCCTAGAACTCTTATCTAATAACACCAATTTCTAGATAGAGTCAAAGATTTAAGAAGAAGAGCAATTAAGGGAAGAATGAAGACTAAATTTGAGAAATCATTTAAGAAAATAGATACACCAACCACAAGCTAATTTAATCCTTAAAATAGTCATCATAGTACTAATAGAGATTCTTACTATGCAACTATGTAAGATATCAAAGTTCAAAGAACTTTTACCAAGGATCGTGCTTACTATTAACGACCATTGGATAAAAAAGGTTCTGATTTGATATNTATTATTCAAAAAGCTTTAACATTTCATCTCTTTAATTTCTCAAAGCATTATCTATATATAATTATAATGAATTAGAGTTTTGATTAGGTCTGATATTAGGTTAGGATTACATAATTGGAGTCACTGGAGATTTACTTGTATTACCATCTGGCTGACTCATTATTCTAAGACTCTAAAATCCTTTTGGACAAACTTATTAGTAAGGTGGTATCTAATTGGTTTCTCTTTCTTTCGAAACTTATCTTACTTCATTGTCTTTATAATTTATAATTCTAAACTCTTACAATTTTACAATGAAACATATTGAACAGGATGAGTAGTTGGAGTTACTTATAGAAATTGAAATCTATTTGAATGTTCTAATTTAATAATCAATTATACATGATATTATTGTGTTACGTTGAATAGGACTTTATTATGCTGGAGAAAGTCTACGCTGTTAATTCATTATTAATAAATTAAAATTTGAAATTATTAATTATTATTATTGTATATTCATAAAAAAACTATTATTGATGTTTCCATTTAATTAAATTAATGAGAATTTGTATTACCAGTGTCTAAGATAAGAAATGTAAATACACAAGATTACTTCCTTAAAACAACTCTGAAAATCAATAAATCAAGTTTTAAAAAATTGAATTTCACAATTAATTAAATAAACAACTCAAACCTAGTGTAGTTTTAAAGAGTTTACCTAAAGCTCAAAATGCTATTCATAGTTATTAGTTAATCAAGATTTTTAATGAATTTCCAAGACAAAGAAGAAAAAGCTATAATGAAGGTGCAATTTCATAAAAAATTGTAAGACATTCAGTTTATTCTCAAGTTGAATATAGACATTAAATACCCTAGAACTCTTATCTAATAACACCAATTTCTAGATAGAGTCAAAGATTTAAGAAGAAGAGCAATTAAGGGAAGAATGAAGACTAAATTTGAGAAATCATTTAAGAAAATAGATACACCAACCACAAGCTAATTTAATCCTTAAAATAGTCATCATAGTACTAATAGAGATTCTTACTATGCAACTATGTAAGATATCAAAGTTCAAAGAACTTTTACCAAGGATCGTGCTTACTATTAACGACCATTGGATAAAAAAGGTTCTGATTTGATATCAGATTCTCCTAGTGAACCTAGTATTTAATTGCAATAAACAAGAAAAAATATAATATTTACTCCTAAATAAAAATAGTATGTTTTGCTTTAATTAAACAAATACAAACACAAACCTTTTGAATAAATTAAACGAGACACAATTATTAAATTTCTTTCAGAAACAAAGGAGACTCAAATTCCTATAGTTCCTTAGACAGCTCCTTTATTTTTACATAGACTATAACCCTATTTTTCTTATCCTAAGAAAATTAATCTAAAAAAATCTTGTTTCATATCTTCTTCTTAAAGAGTTAAAACAATATTGTGATGAAATTTATTTGACCATAAATATATATATATATACAAATATAAATAAGTATCAATTATAATGACTTCTGCTTGTCTTGCTACCAATGCCATATTTATTTCTTTATTTAATTTTTGTATATCCACAAGTGCTATATAATTAAATAAAATTAAAACAATACTTTATACTATCTAAAGAATTTCTATTAAATGCAATCGAATTACGATCACAAGTGATTATGACTTTGTCGAATTTTTCTATAAAACTCTATTTTACACTACTACAAGTAATCTTATCAAGATTTTTGAAGCTTATTTTTTAAACAGGATCATGATTTTTTACATCTCTATAAAAATTAATAATCTCATCTTAAGTGCATTAACTAAGATTTAATTCATTATTTGAAGGAGCAAATTCTTCATCAGATATGGAACATTGTTTTTTTAAGATTTATTAATGCTTAATTCTTGAATCTAATAAATTAATACTTTTTTGCTTCTTCCTGTTATTCTTTAGTTTGCATATCAAATTTTACTAAATATTCTTAGATATTATTTTTTATGATTTATCTGTACTTATCTAAATTTCTATCAATATGAGAGTCTCTTAAGGCTGTACTCTAATATTTGTCTGACCAAAATTCAGGACAATGAATGCGACCACTATTAATTAAAGTCACTTTATGTTTTTGTGGTTTTAAAGGCTCAAATTTACGTTTCCTATAAATGGCTATAGTATCCTTTCTATCTTCTAATGCCTTATCTTATAGAAGAAACTGCAAATAAAAATATAATATTAAACCGGTAATGAGAGCATCATGTTAAAATTTATTTTTCTTTTATTTGCTAACTATTGTAGTGTAAATTATTCAATTGGAGGCAGCATACTTAGCTATGATCTAATAATCTCAGAATTATATGTAAAATCGTCTTACATGTATAATTTTAATATTATAAAAAGAAAGTCCAAAATAAGAAAATTGCAAAAGATATATATTAAATACTTTATAATCTATTAATTATTTTGATTGAGAATAATAAACTATTTAAATGTTTTAATTGGAGATGAGTAAGTATTTTAATATTATTTAAAATAAAAATTATCAGAATAGAATGGAAATCGGAGTTCAAAAATAAACAGATGAAGAAAATTAAGCATAACCAGAGTAATTCAACAAATTAGACGATAGTGGAGATAAAAAACAAACTGGATATTGTGGATTTCTCACAGTTGAGTATCATCAGAATATTAATATAGATATTACACTCCATATTTCAATGTTACAGAAACAGATGTAATATCAAGAATCAAAGCTACATTTTTACCTTTTCAACCAGATTTCTTAAATATCACAAAAGAGAATCCAGATTTGTATTTATTATAGACTGACTAAATAGATGGGGACCAATATGGATTAATGCTACTCTAATTTTTATGATTACAGCTATCTCAAATTTGAGATAAGTAGATTCAGAGAATGAGACTTAATAATTTAATGTTGGTTATGTTCCTTAAGCAACAGCTTTACTATACATTATTGCATTTGGAACTCCAGTCATTTTAGCAATTGTAATGAAGATCTTAGGAGTTGACCTAAGTTTCTTCTAAACCATTTGTTTATATGGTTATTCCATGTCAACATTATTACCAATCACTATTTTATGTTACTTTTAGAATGAGTTTTTTTTGTGGTTAATTATTGCATATGGAGTTGGAAATTCAATATTGTTCTTAATTTTTAATTTGAAAGAGTAATAATATATACAATAATATTAGAGAATTAGATAAATTATAGATCCAAAAGAAGTACATAATTATTGGCATAGTAATTACGATGCAATTGTCTCTCTATTTGTTTTATAAATTCGTTTTCTTTTCTTATGTTTCAGAGGGAAATGTAGAAACCCCAACTGGTGCAAAATAACCAGGTAATTGATTGTTCTAAATCTATATTATACAATAAAATAATAAATTCAATTCAATTCATATTTGATTTAATAACTTTGAGTTAATAAAATTTGATGAGCGTGTCTTATTATAATGTTCATCATTTTGTTGAGTATGTTTCTAAAATGAAAATTAATCAATATAACTAATATAAAATTATTTATTGATAAAGAGAAGATTTGAAATTGTTAAGAATAAGGAACTTAAAAAAAAAGAATTATATATAGCATAAAAAATAAGTATGTAAAAAGAGAGTTAATAAAGTAAATGAAAGGAATTTGATTGAATAATATATGATATATAGAACAAAATGTTGAGAAATAATATAATGTAATAAAAATAAAAAATAAAAACCAAATGTCTGGACGTTAAATCATAACTTAACCATAGAGTCGTAGTCAATATTAAAGCAACAATAATATCTTGACAGCTCAACCAATTTAATAACAATCTTAGAATCCTCTAAATTATCCAAGCAATGCAATACCTGCTCCTTTTATGCCAGCTCAAATAGGTTAATAATAATATTAATAATCTCAATACTAATAACCAAAACCTATGGAAAATACAGTGAGATATTAATAATAACCAGAAACACATTGTCCATTTTGTTTAACGTGTTAATAACATAAGAATGATTTATTATCAAAATAATAGGATTAATAGAAAGCTAAACCTTAAGGAAATAGTAATTTTCCAGAGTATGAATATGGTGTTTGTCCTGATTGTGAAGAGGGAACACAAGAAGGAGATCCAGAAGATGATATTGGAAAAGAAAATTAAAAACTTCGAGATGATATTGCTGCAAAAGCTAAAGCAAATAGAAAACTAAGAAATGATGTAGCTAGATTATAGACAGAATTAGATAGGATAAAACATTTACCAGAAGAAAATGAGAAATTAAAAGCAATGATTGGTCCGTTAGAAGATTAATTAAGAGATGCAAGACATAAAAATTAAGATTTACTTGATGATAATAATAAATTAGGAAATGTATTTAAATTACTTATAATATTAGTAAGTTAAAGATCTAAGAAATAATATAGATAAAGCAAATAATGCAGCAAAAGATAATGATAATTTAAAGAAGGAGATTGATGATTTAAAAAAGAAGAATAAAGATAATGATAAGGTAATTGAAGAGAACAATGATTTGAAGAATAAATTAAATAGATTAAAGGGAGATAGAGATAAGATGTTAGCAGATTTGGCAGCATTAGAAAAATAAAATGGAGCAATAAAGTATTAAATAAATGAATTTTAAGGGATAAATTAGGTAAATTAGCTAAAGATAATAATGATCTTTAAAAAGATTTAGGAGATTTGAAGAAAATAAATAAGGATTTAGAAAAGAAATGCAATGATCTTTAATTAGATAATGATAATCTTCATTTAAATTTAGGAGATGTAAATAAAGACAGAGATAAAGCAAAAGATTAATTAAATGATTTACATAAGAATAGAAATTAATTACTAGATGAATTAGGGAAGGTGAGAGATAAATTGAAAGATGCAGAGTATATAAATAAATATAAATATTTTATAGAAAGGATAAAGATGATTTGGGTAAGAAGTTGAATAATGTATAAAATGATGCAAAAAAGGCAGGTGATGTACCAAAATTAAAAAGATAATTAGATAATGCTTTATTAGAATTAGATGACTAGAAGGTTGAAAGATAGGAATTAGAGTAATATATTTTTTGATGTTAGTTAACATTTAAAATAAGTTCATGATGATTATAACAAGGCATTAAAGATATTGAAAGATAATGGTCTTTTAGGTCTTTTGGATCCATCTGAATAATAACCAGTTTAAAAATAACCAAATGGTAATGGATAATATAATCCAAATGGTAATGGATAATATGGCCCAAATGGTTAGAATTAAGGATACAATCCTAATAATTAATAACCTCTTTATGCTCCAAATGGATAACCTCTTTATGGTTCTAATGGATAACCTCTATATGGTCCATAAAATGGATAGATTGTTTATGGACCTAATGGGCAACCTATGTATGGACCTAATGGTTAACCTATCTATGGTCCTAATGGATAATATGGATAACCAGGCTAATAGGTTAATAGTGCATATTTAGGAACACCTAATTAAAATAGAGTTGGAGGTAATAATCCAATGAATCAATCTAATTAATGGGGAGGGGTCAGTGGAAATTAAGGAAGACCTTCCTATGAAGAACTTATGTTAGATAATATTAGAATGAAGAAATGCATTGATTAGTTAAACTATGATTTAAAAAATAGTAAAAAGTGATTTTATTAGATCAAAAATCCAGACATTTTACAATTTTATTTATATTCTCATATCAAGAATATACTTCTCTTTTATTTGTTTACCATTATCATTTAATTATTAATTATCTAATAAATTTATCACAACTTCTTTCAACAGCTATTACAACTGGATTACGGTTGTTAGGTTTTGTTAGTCTCTTGATTTAATTTAAATTATCCAGATTATGTATTCATATTGTTTGATAACTTTTAACCTTCATTATCTAATCTAATCTTCAGATTTTAACCCAATCTATCGAAAATATCTTCTAATGTATACAATTCATGTTTGTACGTATATTCTTATTCTCTAAAGCACTTGTTTCTATAAATGGCATATTATATTTTTGAGCCAACTTTTCACCTTCTGCTGTTGATACTCTTCTATCTTAAGAATCTAATTTATTTCCTACCAATATTGAACATCTATTTTTATTATTCTATAACACTTACACTTCATCAGTTGAACTCTCAAGAATCGATTTTATCCAACCTTCTACATTATTAAAAGAGTTTCTATCAACCAAAGAATATACAAATATTATTCCATATGCTCCTTTATAATAGGTTTAAGTAATATTTCTAAAACGCTCCTATCCAGCTGTATCCCAAATTTATAATTTTATTTTCTTATCTTAGACCTTTTACTCAATTATCAAAGTACATTAAGAATCTTAATTTTAAAATCTACTCCTATTGTTGCAGTATAGTTTTAAGAAAATTTTGAATCACAAAATTATGTTAAAATATTTGTTTTTCCGACTCCTGAGTCACCTAAAACAATCACTTTCACCAACCAATCATAATATCCCAAAGACATTTACAATTTATATTATATGTATATTATATATATAATATATATAAAGAAAATTTTTTATCATTATGAAATTGTGTATTTAGACAAAATAACTTTTAGGATAATTCTTCAAATATTAAAAATTATAAATATTATACAAGAATTTAGTTCTTAAACTAGTTTAAAAGTCTTAATTAAAATAAGATTAATTTATGGGGTGCTCATAACAAAAATTTTCATCTTCTACAAAGAACAGAAATGATGGAAGTATTACAACTGGACAACTTAACATGAAATAAACAACAAATGTCATCTCTGTAAAATATTTGAACTAAAAATTAATTGGATAATCTGGAAAGTATTATAATTTTCTACTAAATCGTGTTATTCTTTCAAAAGACATACGTAAAAATCTCATATCATAAATTTAGTGAATAGTACAATCATGATTAGAAGATAAAATAAACAAGAAAATTTGCCTTCCAAAAAAGACTATGTGACAAGCTCTAATGGCTGTAATTGATTCTTGAGATTATATTGTATTAAATCAACTAAACTCTAATATTAGAAAGAAATATTTTTGAATTCCTTATCATTATGTTAGATATAACATTTTTTTAATTTTATATGTCTAATATAATACCTAATCGAGATTGAGCATAACTTAATACAATTTTTCTATACTTTTACTCTCATAATAATTTTAAGAATAAGGAGTAATGTTTAGATTAAAGGAATAATATTAACTTTAATATGTTTAATTAAAAAAAGGTAATTTATAATAATTATTTCTTATTCTCATTATTAAATTATTTTTTGGATGATTATCGCTATTAAAGTAAAATATATAGTTATGTAAAAGAGAAAACCATTTAGCATTTAGATAACATTTCAAATTTTATTTGATTTAAATTTTTTGAAAAAAAAATAAAATGATAGAAAAATTTAAAATATTATCATAATTGTATTTTTTTAAAAAGAAAAATAAATAGATTATTTGTTTCTAAGTGTTTTTATATTAGTTTATATGTAATTAAATAATTCAGTTCATATGTTTATATAATGATTAAATAGGGAATGACCATTTTAATTTAAACTATCATTAAAATAATATGAACTCTGGATTGAACAACTAAAATTCTTTATTGCAGCAACTAACTCCTGCTTAACTTGAGGAATATTAACAACAGTTTAGGTATGATTGTATATCTATTTTCCCCTTATTATATTACATGATTAGCTCTAATCATCTATTCGGCAATTAATTACTTATTTTAGATAATAACAACTTTTGAATACCTTCCTGAATTTTAAACCATTAGGATTTCCAAGCTTATTCCAATAATTTCAAGACAATGTCAATAGAACTCCTTAAGCATTAGATCTGTTAAATATTAATTTTGGTAAGAATTCATCAAGTTCATCTTCTACTATAATCTAATGACCTTATAGTTTTTAATTTTACTTTATTTTATGTAGGTTTAGGGAATGCATTAAATAGTTTGGATTACTCAAAAATTTTACAGAAAAGCCTTTAGATGACAAATCAAGCTTCTTTGAATCCTTTCCTTACTAGTCAATTGTTCTACTAGGTAGGACTAGGAAATTAAAAGAATTCCAATAATATTCATAATCCAATTACTGTTGAGGATGATGAACCACAGTAAGTTTAGAAATGTCACAATTAAAAATGCAATAATAAAGGTGATCGAAAAGCAAAATCAAAAAAGGGTGATTCTATTTAATTTTGTGAGAAATGCTTGAGATTATACACTCGTGGTAATTATTGTGATTTTTGTGAATAGGTATTATGAATTATTATAGAATTTTTTTTAGTTATATTCAAATGGTGCTAATGATTAAGATGAATAGGAATGGATATAATGTGATATTTGTGAAAAATGGGTAAGTTATTAAATAATTAAAAAGAACCACTTAAATTGTGAAGCCAAATTTAGAAATCAAAATATTAGAGAAGAAACTGAAAATAAAGTTTATCATTGTTTAAATTGTTCTAAAACTATAAAGAAACAATAATAATAGACAAATTCTCAATAATAATAAAAGAAATAGGAAAAATCTAATGAGGAATATCAACCAAAACAGAGATAAATAATAGAGTGTGAAGATAATAGAATTAGGGAAAAAAACATCAATTTTGTAGCAACAAAAGATAACAAAGTTTAATTTAGTAAATTAAATTATTTATAAATTTATCAGCATTCAGATTTAACCTTTGTGAGGATGAAATTAAATAAGATTTAGATTATCTTCGAAATGCTGGAAAAAAAATGATTAAGAAACAAAATCTAGTAGATTCTCCTTAAATGAAAATAAATTCTATACCACAATAATAACAATAACAATAAGAGGAGAAGGTAAGTCTTTATTTTTAAAATTAGAATGTTGAATTGTAAGTGAATAGCAGACTCAGAACAAGACCAAATAATAAAAATAAAGTCAATTACAGATATTTGGGTGGTGAATGAATGACAATTAGTATATGAATTGAAATTTTAATTTAAATATCACTCATATAAAATCAAAATTAAAATTATTTCTAATTTGAGATTTTATCAAACAATAGCTTTATAAGAAGTTTAATTTATTTATAAATATTTTTTAATTTCTGTATTATTTCTTTTAATTTTTCGGAAATAAATGTAATTATTTAAAAATAGTGTGGTTAAGCAAGATAAAGATTAACTTCTTAAAATTAAAGTATCCCTAAAAAATTGAATTTAGATAATTTAAAATTAAATTAATATGTTTCCTAATAAAATAAATTTTATAAATTCAAATAAATCGTTAAAAATAACTGAGTCTTAAAAAATCTTATGTTATTTTATTGATGTGTTGAAACTAAAGCCCTAGTAAAGGATCATGGTTGAGGTTCAGATGAAAAGCACAACATAAGTACTTTGCATTTGAAGTAAACCAGTAACAGAATTCGGTTTTTGCAACGATATAATTGAAACAAGTTTTAGCACAATAAACTGTGATTCCACTTTCATTGATAAAATAATAATTGTAAAGGCTGTTTTGAAAGAATTGATATTTTTATAAAAACACTAATATTTTGCAGGGTAAAATAATTGCAAAATTAATATTTGAAGAATTGAAGATTGTTTTCAAATTAATTAAAGTTAATGATAATTAGATGATATATAAAGAATATTTTAAATAATTAATGCATTGAACAAACATGATAAATTAAAGATATGTCTGAATAGTATGAAGATTTAAGCTGAAACTATGATCATTGAGGAAGGAAGAAGAAATATGTTATGTAATATTTTAGTTTCTGTTGGTACATTAACTAGAGCTCAAGATAATATGATACATGAATAACTAAGTATTTTCATTCAAATAATCTCATATGTTACATTTTATTAGCAGTTATCTTAAACACATAAACAAAAAAGGAATTAGATTGAGCTATTGATAATAGTTAAGGGCCTTTTTTGAAACTTTAATTTTAAGGATAACAAAAATAAAAATTCTGAATTTTTATTCTTAATATTCTCTTCTTTAAAAAAAACCAACATAAGTGATTAATCAAAATGCTTTTTAGATTTTTCACCATCAAATTAATAACTCCTATTTATTCAATAGCTTTAAAAAGGCTCAGTCAAATTTGTTATAAACTAACAGAGTGATAATTTTTAACAACATAAAATTAAACAAAAATTTGAACAGATATATAAGATTTTCATTATTAATTAATATCTTAAATGTTTGTAACCCAATTTAAAGATCAATTTTATTCAGAATTTAGTCAAGTTACATAAAGAAGGTACTTTCTCTCAAAAATTGAATAATAAATATTGAGTATATAATCTAATTATTAAATTTATTAAATGTCAACAACAAAAATATATTATGTGCCTGAACCTCTAAAGCCTTCACCTAATTATCGAGAAATTGTCAAGTAGTGAAAGAATTTATATAGAAAATTAATAGATTCTAGACAAGAGGATAAATCAAAAATCGACGAGTATTTAGATCATTTCCAACCTACAATTGATGAAACAAGAGAGAAACAAGATTAATATTTAGGCAAAAGGTATTTTTTCTAATTTATTATATGAGATATCGATCAATTCTATAAGCTCTTGAAAGGGCCAAGAATAACTTAATTAAGTACAATTTGTCTTTGTTGGAATTGCAAGATAAAATTGAAAAAAGTGTAGAAATAAGAAAAGTACTTGAAGATGTCAACAACTATAAAACTTATAGTGAAGCATTNCTGAATAGTATGAAGATTTAAGCTGAAACTATGATCATTGAGGAAGGAAGAAGAAATATGTTATGTAATATTTTAGTTTCTGTTGGTACATTAACTAGAGCTCAAGATAATATGATACATGAATAACTAAGTATTTTCATTCAAATAATCTCATATGTTACATTTTATTAGCAGTTATCTTAAACACATAAACAAAAAAGGAATTAGATTGAGCTATTGATAATAGTTAAGGGCCTTTTTTGAAACTTTAATTTTAAGGATAACAAAAATAAAAATTCTGAATTTTTATTCTTAATATTCTCTTCTTTAAAAAAAACCAACATAAGTGATTAATCAAAATGCTTTTTAGATTTTTCACCATCAAATTAATAACTCCTATTTATTCAATAGCTTTAAAAAGGCTCAGTCAAATTTGTTATAAACTAACAGAGTGATAATTTTTAACAACATAAAATTAAACAAAAATTTGAACAGATATATAAGATTTTCATTATTAATTAATATCTTAAATGTTTGTAACCCAATTTAAAGATCAATTTTATTCAGAATTTAGTCAAGTTACATAAAGAAGGTACTTTCTCTCAAAAATTGAATAATAAATATTGAGTATATAATCTAATTATTAAATTTATTAAATGTCAACAACAAAAATATATTATGTGCCTGAACCTCTAAAGCCTTCACCTAATTATCGAGAAATTGTCAAGTAGTGAAAGAATTTATATAGAAAATTAATAGATTCTAGACAAGAGGATAAATCAAAAATCGACGAGTATTTAGATCATTTCCAACCTACAATTGATGAAACAAGAGAGAAACAAGATTAATATTTAGGCAAAAGGTATTTTTTCTAATTTATTATATGAGATATCGATCAATTCTATAAGCTCTTGAAAGGGCCAAGAATAACTTAATTAAGTACAATTTGTCTTTGTTGGAATTGCAAGATAAAATTGAAAAAAGTGTAGAAATAAGAAAAGTACTTGAAGATGTCAACAACTATAAAACTTATAGTGAAGCATTAACAGAGAATATTAATAAGTTATAATATCAAATTTCTGAACATACTAATAGATGCAAAAATCTTAAAAGAGTTATAGAGTATAAACATGCAGCACTTAATAAATAAAATTCAAAAAATTTAGTTCTTTTAAGGGAAATTAATGCAGCCAGACATTAATAGAAAAAATAAAAGAAAACTTCAGACACTTAAAGAAGTCAACAATAAACGACATTTTATCCATAAAAACCATTAAGTTAGTCTAGTTAAAAGTAAGAACAGTTAAATGATCCTTAAATTAATTAAATTAAATATGAGAATAAATAAATGAGATACCAATTAACTTCTTATAGAAATAATAAATATTTAAAGATGGAATTATTTAATGAATGTATGGAAGCATATAAAAGGTATGATGTAATATTTAATTTTTAGATATTTTTCTAAATCTTAAAAAGTAGTGAAAAATTCTGGATTATAACACTCCCTAATTTTTTATATTTAAAAGGCACAATTCTCATTATAAGATAATGCTGCAAATAATAGATATAATCATAAGAATTTAAAAAGTGTGATGGCAGGTAGGTAGATTAGAAATCTAGTTCATGATACCCTTAAATAAATGGCAGAAGATAAATAAAATAAAAAAAATCCATCTTTTGATAATTTACAATTAGAATGGGAAATATATAAAGACTATAGTGCTATGCAAATAGTAGCTTTAATGTGTTTGAAGCCTAAAATATTTAGTGAGTTGGCTTAAATTTTTTAACAAGAAGTTTTACATTGAATGATAAATTATTAATGTCTACCCAAAATTGTAAAAATGAAAAGAATATTCGATTATTAATTTTTTTAAATGATAAAAGGACTTAAAACCAAGATCAAACATTAAAGATTCTTTTAGATGATAAGTTGGCAATTAATTTATCTGCCATTTTTTTATCTTCATCTTCCCATTCATCTTTAAGGATATTTTAAAATGAATATTTTTTGATAGAATCTATTTTTCTATAGAGTTCTCTTTCTTACATATTTAATAGGAAGTTTCTCCATAACTAACCTTTCGATAACTAAAATAGTAAAATAAATACTGTTAATCCATTGCCTATAACAAATAAGGCATATTTAGCTCTTGTTAATGCTACATTAATTCTTCTTCCATCACTTAAGAACCCTATTCCTTTACAATCGGATGATCTGACACAACTAAAAATGATAATATCTTTTTCTTAACCCTTAATTTAGATTAAGAAATACCTAAAAAGAATCAACCGTATTAACAGTTAAAATTTTGTTATCCACATCTTTTATGCTTGATTTACTTGACTTAATTAATGATTAAATTAATTTAACTTAAGCTTTGTAGGATGATATAACACCTATTGTTTAATTTTCAAAATATTCTTTTATGTTTTATAACAACTAAATTACTATATTAGCTTCTTTCTCATTAATAAAAGAAGTGTTATCTCTTTTTTCTTATCCATCAATAATATCTAAAAATAGCATTTTTTTTTAAAAATAATTTTTTGGTAATTCCCTATGTATTACTGATTCATGATCTATAAGTTTGTTTTTGTAAAACTCAAAAGATGGGAATTTTCTGATTTCACTGTCCATTCTATATTGGACATTTAAGAAATAAGGCTAGAAGTTGTTATCTAATATTCTTTCAAATAGGCTTCTATTGTATAAATTTGCACTTGATTTAACAGAAAAAGTAGTTGCAGCTAATTATTTTGGATCTCCAATCAAAATCATTTTTTCAACACCCAATCTTAATGGAATAATATTAGATGGCTCAGTACATTAAGCAGCCTCATCTACTATTAATAATTCAATTTAATCCAGATATTTAGACAATTTATCAGACCCGCTTGAATTTAAAGTGCTACAAATGATCTCACATTCATTCAAGATCTTTTCACAAAATTAGATATATTATTCTTTATATAATATTTTATTTGTTTTCATTCTTTCTAATAGTTTTTATTTTATTGATAATTCTTATTTCAAATTTGATAATTATTCAATATTTATAGGTTCTTAATTTTTCATCTTTTATATTTTCTTTATTTAATTTTAAATTTTGCAAATTTCTATTCTTAAGTCAGCAGTTGTCTTTTAGTCTGTCTCCTACTTTACAATTTGAGATTTTAACAACATACTTTAAGCTAAATATTCTAAAGAGACCTTTTTAATTGTATCTGAATAATCACTTTATTCATCGATCAATCCTATTCTAATTAATTTAACTTATGGGGGCTTACCCTCAGAATCAAATAAACTATCTGCTCTCATAATTCTTAATATAATTTCATCAATTGCTGCATTTGATGGAGCGCATATCTAATTATTAAATTAACGCAATACCAATATTTTTTTTCTTGGAAATTTATCTGTAATTTTCATGTATTCATAAGCTCCAGATAATAGACCAATTAAAGTTTAAGTTTTACCAGTTCCAGGCTAATTTTATCAATAAATTTTACTGGTCCTTAAAGTAAGCTTATTCCCTTCTCTTGTTATAATATTTCTTTTATAGATTTAGCTTAACTTTAATTATATTTTTGATCAACCAATTTAAAAAATTTATTCAAACATTCAATATTTGATATCTAATTACTAAATTATGCTGTCCATGAACCCCCTATTTCAGTTCCTAATAAATGCTATTATTTGTTTGGATCATAAATTATGTTAATTAAAGGTGTCATCATATAACGTAACTATGTAAGAGTTTAAAACTCTCTAATTATAGTAGTTATCTTAATAAATGGTATGAGAAAAACATTATACCACTTAGATTAAATGATTTATGATCTATTTATAAAAGTTTGAAGTCTCATCTGCGAAATTGATGTTGCTTTTTAAGGTTCAATTAGTATTCCAAAAAAAAGCATTGTTTTATCATTTATTTCATTTAACTAACTCAATTTAATTTGAAATTTATTGCTAATAATTACTAAATAATTTTTTAATGATGGCAATTCACAGTGTCCATCTTCAATATCTTCAAAACTTACTCCTTTTACACCTAAATTTTTTTAATTATCTATATTATTTTCCAGAGATTAGCTAAATTCTATTTTTTATTCTTCATAAACCTTTCTTATCTAAAATATAGTTTCATCTCTATTAACCTCTTAATCATCTAATTTTATTTAAATTTTTCTATATCTATTATGTTTATTCATTTTGAATATAAATTCAATAAAATTTTGTTTAATCTAAGTGCAAGCTTCATTTAAAAAAAATTATTAAAAAATTTTACTATATTGCTCCCAATTTTAAAATTGTGTTGGTATTTTATTAATTTCAAATTCTTATTTTGTTGATTCAAAGTAATCTTTCGTAAATATATATTTTAGTAGTTTATTATATTCAAAATATTTATTGTCATTTTATTAATAATTGTTAATATGTTCTTCAAAACTGCTTTTTAATTAGACAGATCTTTTAAAATCAATAGTATTTTTTTTCTATATTTTAATTGAACAAAATGATTGTCCTTCTTTAAGTAGTTCATCTACTTATTTTTGTCCTTGCACCTACAAATAAATATTATCTAAAGAATCTAATTTTTTTCTTTCTAACTCTTATTCCCTTAAAAATAAGGATTATTTAATCTCTCTATTATTTATTTTATTTCTTTTTAATTATTCTTAATTTTCACCATTTTTTTTCTTTTTGGAGGAATCATAAAATATACAATCTGCAGCAAATGCTACTTTTTTAGGCTCATTATTATTAAAAATATTAAGAGACTTATTAAGTGTTTTTATTGATTATTATTAGTTTAATGCAAATTAATCAATTATTTTATTATTTAACTAATATTTTGTTGCTAAAATTTCATTTGATTTATTATTTTCTATTAAGCAAAGGTATGATTCTTTCGAAACTAAAGGATTCTTAAAGTTATGGCTTGATAAATTATCAAAATAACCTTGATCCTAATTCTACTCATCTAAAAAGGTCTTAGAAAAATTCTTTTTCAAAAGTTAAGTACTATTATTATATTTTTAACGTAAATCATCATTCTAATTAAGTTGAATAGACTATTACTTATAAAATAAATCTTTTGGATTCCTTTTAAATTTGAAATATAGAATTGTCTTTTCTTTTCTCATTTTAGTTATAACTTTTAAAATCATTTAACTATTTTAAAATGTTGTTTTCCTTCATTTTTATTATTATTAATTCAAAAAGATGGAGTAATTTATGTCATTATTAGAGATCTGATTAATTAACTAATTTTTTGGTCAAATTTTCAAAGTATTTTTTATTAAATTATAAAGTTTAAATACATAGTACTTGTTAATTTGCTTAAAAATCAGAGATTCAAGTAAAAGAGATATAAGTTCTTATTGGTGATTTATCTTTTAAAATGTAAATTTTGGTTGTTTACAATGTTAAAAAATGGAGTTTGATAATTTTTTGCACATAATTTCTAAATAATATATATTTATTATACTTATTTTAATTTATTATAAAATGGCAAAGAAAAAATAACAAATTGAAGTTGTAGAATTTACAGAGGCCGAAAAGAAAGCATTAGAAAAATTGTAAAAATAGTGTTTAAAAAATAAATTAGAGATCACTCTCATCTATTAATTGAAATTTAAGTTTTATAAGATCGTATAGAGGAGTTATAGAAAAAGATTTATGAATTAAATGAAAATATTAGAAAGACTAATGAGTAAAATGTATAGCATTTATGATCTTATGTTTAGTTGGCGTTGACTTTAAAAATGGAATCTGACATCATAAAAAAAGAAAGTGAATATAATGCATTGTTACAGTAATATGAAGACTTAAAAAAATAAACAACAGAAGAAATAGAAAGTGTCATACAGAGAAAAGATGAAAAAATAAGATGTAATTTTATAATTGAATTGCTTAGATTTGGAAAAAGAGAAAAATGAATAAGAAATTAGACATAAAGATGAATTATAAAAGATAAATGAAGAATTAAAAAAGTGGAGTTAATATAAAGTATATTAAAATCTATATATTTAGGAAGAGAAAGAAAATTTAATAAAGGAAATTCATGATTTAAGAGAGGAAATGGTGAAAAAAGATTATGCTCATTTAGATGAATAAAGCAAAGCTAATAAAAATTTTTTAAAGTAAACACAAAATTTGACAAATGTAAATAATGCTAAGATTGAAGATGTATAAAGAAATGCAAATAAATTAGCAGAAGAAAAAGTAGCTGCTAAATATGATGGAATACTTAAGGAAAATGAGAAAATAAAGAGTGAATTATTGGAATATGAAAAAACTTTGCAAATATATTAAAAAGATAAAGAAACCTTTTAATAGGAAAACATAAACTATAAATTAAATTTAAGTATAAAAGAAGAATAAGCTTAAGAGTAAAAATTATATTTATATCTTTAGATATTAAATGATGAATCATTAACAAATAATAAAAATAAAGTAGTTAAAAGAAAGAATAGAATATTTGAAATCATACATAGCAAATGTAATAATATCATTGAATTATTAGGAAGTTACAAAACAGACAAAGGAAATTGAAATAATGAAACATTAAAGTAATACCAAAGTTTAGGAATTAGAAATGTAATTGAGAAATTTGAGGCATCTTCTTGATCAAAGAACAAAAGAGTTAAAGACTGTAAAGGCTTTAGCTTAAATGATTCTAGATCAGAGATCAGATATAGAATAATTTTTCCTATAAGCAATCGATTAAGTAAAAAATGAGATCAAGAAAAAAAACAAAAATCAAAAGAACAGTCGCTTGCCAGATATATCATAAAAATCTCAAAGTTTAGAATAAAATAAAGTTGATATAAACGATTTAGATTTAGAAGAGAAGGAAAAACTATTAAGGATTCTCTTTTCAAAAATGAACTAAGGAGTTCCACCAATAAATTGGAAATCTTAACTTGGTCATGTATATATATAAAATTTAAATTTATAAGAGTAAATCTTAGGTAGATGCCAGTTCATTTAGGGATAACCAATATCAGTGATTGATAGAGATCTGATTTATAAATTATTATTATATAATATTGTATTTAAAGAGAAGATAATGGGGATATATTTTATATATATTTATCGTTTTTAATGAGAGTACGTTTTTGATTAATAATTATATGAAATTCATTATTGTTGTTTTATTCGCTCTTGCAGCAACAACTTATGCTTCAAAGACTTAAGATTAAATTCTTGCATTATTATAAGTAAGATTTGTTATTCAGGTTGATAGACTGGAACAAAAGCAAGTGATGCTATTGATACAGTTTTTGGATTACTCAATGATTTAAAGCAATCAAATATCGATGCTCAATTTGCTGCAGATTAAAAGAATGAAACAGATGAATGGGTTGGTGCATAGTAAATAATAATAATAATAAATATAGAACAATTGAATAATTCACAAAGATTAAAAGTCTCAACTAAAAACTTTTTAATTAAGCTATTGAGAATAGAGCCAACTATGAAGAAGTTCTTAAATAAACAAAGAATTATTTAGCATGGAATGAAGCTAGAAGAGATGAAATAGCAAGAAAAGTTGATGCTCTCTAAGATAATTAATGCTTTAGTAATTAACTTTTTGTTAAATCCATTAAACATAACTAAGAAGCTCTTGAAGTTATTAGACTGTTGAAATAAGATGTTGCAGGTTATATTATTAATGGAGATTCATTTGAATTTACTTAAGTTAAAGCATAATCTGTTGCCGAGAAACTAAAATAATATAGCAATTTATTCTAAGATCATTAAATTAAATCCTTTTTGGCTTTAGCTAATGCATAAGAAGTAAAATAAAATATAATCCTTTTTTAGGAAGGAGTAACCTCAGGTTAAGGATCTACCTTAGCTGAAAAAGTTTTGAGCGTTCTTGAAGGATTAGAATCTGAGTTAGAAGCTTCATTAGAAAACTTAAAATAAAATGAAATTAATGCATCATGGGAATTAGCTGGATGGGTTTCATTATCTGAAGCTGAAATCTCTTCATTAGAAGTTGAATATGAAAGAAAATAAGTTTTTGCTGATAGAACTGCTACTGTAATTTATATTTTTATAATTTTAGTAAATCTAAGCTGCTTTAGCTTAATAAGCTAAATCAAAGATTATCTTATAAGAATCTCAAGATGCTTTGGATTAAGCCTAAGCTGATTTAGAATCCAAAAGAGTTGATTATGCTGAAGCTAAAGCTAAGAGAGAAGAAGAAAATGCCATTCTTGATGAAGTCATCATTATGTTCAAAAAATAAGTTGCCTCTTGGTCTGGAAGATGAAATTGATATTAATTATCATGTATTTCATTAAATTATCAAAAATATAATACAATCTTTTATTAATTTAATTTTTATGATTACTAACATTAGAGAACATAAAATTATTAATGGTTTTACTAGACCAAAACACCCTTACTAAGTGTTTACTATCATATTTTTTGCACAATTATTCTGTTGTGTATCAATTGCAATACTTCCTATAACTAATTTACTTTTCTAGGTAAGGAACATCGTTAAACAGATTATTTTAGCATCTTTATTCTATTTTTTAGCTTTAATGATCTTTATATATGGTTTTAAAACTTCCTATATAGATCCAACTGATGATATAATAATATAATACAGAAAAGGTCTCAATAAGTATCTTTAATTAATTTAAATTTAGTGGATAAGATCAAGAACTCTATGATTATTTTTGTTAACATTGTGATTGCTATGTAAGTGTTACAACTAAACATTGTAAAGTTTGTGAAAGGTAAAAATTTATATAATACAGATGTGTTTAAGATTTTGATCATCATTGTAAATGGCTAAACAATTGTGTAGGCAAAAAGAATTATGAAGAATTCTTTAGATTATTAGTTTTTGTTTCTCTTTTCGGTGTTACCTTTATTATTTTTGCTGTTTTTTCTTATTTTTTTGAAACTCCTCAAATAATGATATGGATTTGGATTAATGTTACCTTAGTAAGTCTCTTTTTCCTACTTAACTTCAATTTAATGATTTTTCATTTTTGGTTAAAATTTAAAGGAATTACAACATACAAATGGATTATGTAAAATAGATAAAAAAGATTTTAATAACAAATTTAAAATGAAATTCCTAATAGATTCTTGTAAGATTATTTTACATTAGAATTAGTTGTAGTTTAAAAAAAAATAAAAAAACTCAAGTAAATCCAAGGTTAGATTAAGAAGAAAATTAAAGTAACAAATAGTAAAATATTGAAATAAAATAAAATGAGGAATAATGCCAAATAAAATAATAAAATGTCGAAATAGAAGCAGATTTTGATTCTATCCATCATAAGAACTCAAAAAGAAAATTTAGTTCTCATACAATAAATCCTTAAATTAATAGTTAATTATAGGATTGATTATCACATATATATTTTATTGTGTACCATATGTCTATACAATTAATCAATTTTGTAAAGTTTTTAAAATAATTTTTTTTATCATTTCTATTTGAACTCCTCTCTCCTCTTCCTCTAAAATATTTTATATACATTTCAGGAAAATCATAATGATTCTATTACCTATAAATTGGTGAATAATCTTTCTTAAAGATATCTTTAAATTAATAATAAATATGTGAGGATATTTTTGCCATAGTGTCTCTTTTAATCATAAAAGTTGGAATTATTACTTCTGGCATAGTTGGATCATTTTATCTATTAAAAAAAATTTAATTTATGCTCTTCAATATCCATCCTTCAGCTTCCTGATTAAATTTGAGCTAATGATGTTATGTTTAAAACAAGAGGTTTCCCCTTAAGTTACTAAAAATTGTTATTTTTTAAAATTATTACTGCACACAGAGCTGGATTTATCTTTTTATGTAGAGTCATTCAAGCATATTATCACATATACAATCTCGATTTTTAACAGCTTCAGAATAGCTTAGATGATAAGTCTCGTTTTATATAAGTATTTTAAATAATTTTGATACTATTTCCTAGGAATCTTTTAATTTTCTTATTTATATGTATCTGATTAATTATTATCAATTTGTAATTTATTTTTCCTTATTATATTGGTTGTTATATATTTAGATTGGTCAAAAAATCTATAGATTGTTTTTATACAAATCCCTCTTCTAGATTTCTTGATTGTTCTTAAAATTCTTTTTGTTTTTTAGTTTATTCCATTATAAATAGAAAAAATAAATTTATACTATTATTTTCTCTAAGTTAATATTTTTGTATCAATTTGTTTAATAGTTTCTGGTATTGGAATGGGTTCAGGGAAGTACTCAATATATCCTGAATAAATACAGAAGAAATACATTGAATTTATGGTTATGGAAGCTTGATTAGTTCTTTAATTATCTTAGGTTTACGGCTGCCTTTCTATAATTTTATATTTAGAAAAACAGTTGTGCATTTCTTATTTAGGGATGAGTATTAACATCTTCTTATCTAATTAAAATTTTGTCGGTTTTGTAGAGGATTTAAGTTTTTCTTCTTCTTTATAAAAATAACAATTTGATATATTTATTTAGTTAAAATATAAATGTTTACAAATTAAAAGTCATAAAATTTTTTTAGAATTATATAACTTGTTTATGGCCTATTTTCCATTTAGTTCCTTATAAAAATTTTATAATTTAAAGATATTTGCTAATTAAACACGTACATCATCATCTAAAAGAAGTATTTCTAAAAAGGAAAGTAAAAGTTCAAGCTAATTATCATTTTATTGACCTTCAAATGGTAATATTGGAATGCCGTTATTAATTTAAGCTCTTAAATAGAAAATGAATATACATAAATTTTTTGGGGGAATTTTCAACAATTACAATATCTTTGAGATCAGTTTGAAAAATTCTCAAATCTTTAACATTACCAATCATATGTTCTGATGTACAAGTGGCTTTGAACAACTTTTTATTTGGATCTATTATTTTTAACATCTTTAAATTTATCAATTAAATTACGTTTATTGCGTGCTCTGATTTAGCAGCAGTGAAAAGTACTAAAATACAGATTCTTGATAATCTTTCTAAGAATTCATGGCAAAATGGTCGAACTTAAGTCTTATGATGCTTATGATAGATTAATGTTTCATCTAAATCCAACACAACAACTTTTTCATCTAAAAATAAGTATTTAACTAAAAATTTACATTTTTGTTTCTTAAGCTTCACGATACGTTTATCTAAATATTCTTTAGGTGTTTCTACATACCAATGTGATTATAGTGATGCTTCATGAAGCTCTCTTGCGATTTAAGAATCAGAGGGTATTTAGTTTCTAAAAACCACTAATTACGGTTTTTCTTAATTCCCCGAAGAATCAGGAGTTGTTTCTGCTGTATTAATCAAATCTTAATCATCAAAAGTGAAGATTTTTTTTTATTATAGCACTTGACAGGATTTTGTATGTTAAGCTATTCTCATATGATCTAACTAAAAAGGTTAAGATAATAAATTAAATTTAATAATTGTTTTTAAGTCAATAATATAATCCAGAATTAATCACAAATTTTTATGTAATCTGATCATTACTTTTCAAAGTTTTTATGATACATGAAATCAAATAAGTATTATTCTTTTCATTTTATTTTATTTAATTTATGTTCTATATATAAATTCAAAACTAAATTGGAAATTTAAAAAGGATATTGAATGATGTGTTTTATAAATGTTTTAAAATTTATATTTAAATATTATAATATATTTGTTATATAATTTAATAATTCTCTCTTTAAAATGTCTTTAAACCAAGAATACCAGAAAGAACTAAAGTTGGCTAAGTTTGCAGATGAATAATTACTAAAAACTAAATTCATAACTAAATTGAGAAAACCGTCAATGAAACATGATCATGATAGCATGATACAAAATAGTATTTTTTTTGAATAAATTTAAGTTTTTAAGCTAGATGGATAATTTATAGAAAAGAATTTAAAATGTAGATTATGTTAAGATTATTTTCAAAAATTTACAATAACATTTTGTGGACATTCATTTTGTTATTTATGTCTTTTTGAGCATTTATTAAAAAGTCACGTATTTATTTGTCTTAGATTTTAGAAATGCCCTTGTTGTTTTACTAAAATTAAAGGACTTTAATTTGTGTATTGTAAAACTATAGATGGTTTTATATAGTCTTAAGTAATTGTATCTTCTTAAAAACATATTGATAACTATCATTCTCGTAAAAATGTATTAAAAGAATGGAAAGCAAAAAAGAAAATTAAGAATTTTAATATAGGAGATTCATTAGATGTTTTGGATTCTGAACATATTTGGTGTGTAGGTAAAATCTTAAAAATCAAATAAAAAAAAAGAAATTAAATTTTAATTCATTATTAAGGTTAGAACAAAATATATGATGAATATATATCAATTAATTCACCTAGATTATCTACTTTAGGATTGTTTACAAATAGAAAAGGTATAAATATGATATTTATAATAGACATTTTATTATATTAACCAAGTCTAAATGAAGAGTTGTTATAAATTTACTTAAGATATCTGGAATAATTATAAAACAATGAGACAAGTTTTATAGACTATTTAATTTCGTAAAGATAAAATTAAAATCAAAATTTAATCTTCGCTTTTTAGTCAAATGGCAGAAATACTATATCTAATTTGTTCTCATTAATAATATATAATAATTAAACGATCAATGATTCATTTTGATTAGTTATTTTAATATTTATTTTAATATTTATTATCAATTGGATATCAAATTTATCACTAATAGAAGTTTATAAATAATATAAATTAAATTAAATTACATAATGTAATCCTATAAAGAAGCCTTATAACTGTTTTAGAAAAATTCAATGAATTTGCCAATGACTGAACATGAAGAAAAATTAAATGTATTAGTAATTAAAACTAGATTATGTTAGAATATCTATTACATGAATTAGAAAAAGACAAGAAAGAATTATAGATGTTGAGATAAGAAATAATACATGAATCATATCTTTAATCATCAATAAATGATGATACATCAACAAACTTTATTGAAGAGATAGCTGATTTTACACGTAAATTTAGAAAATTGGCAGATGAAGCAAATACTGAAATAACTGAATTAAACACTTAAGTTGATAACTTAAAAAATGAAAAAGCAAGAATTAAGAAATCAGCAAATCTATTAGATCATAGAGTATTTGAAATGGAAAAAGTATTAGGAGTAGGATTAAATACAGTTCAATCATAAGAAGCAAACATTTGAAATTTATTTTCATATCCTAATTTATATTTAAAATCTCTATCTAAATAACTTTAAAAAATTGAGTAACTTTTATAGAAAGATTTAAATATAGATCTTTAAATATAATAAAAATTATTTGTATTATTATTTTAGATATTTATAATTCTAAAATTAATATGATATTTTGTTTGATTTAATAATTAAATTATTATTATTTATATATTGAGAGTTAATTCATTTGTGAACTTAATAAGTTCTATTGTTTAGTTCTTCACTCTCAATCTGATCATCAATATTATCATATTTTTAAGAAGGTTTCTAAATAGGCACTTATTATGATTAAAAGTTTTCTAAATCAATTTATTGTTATGGTGTTAGATTTACCTATTGTATAACTCTTTAATTTTAATTTTACTGCATTTTTGAAATATAAGGGGCTTAATAGTTTTTTTATTAATCTAAAGATTACTATTTAATTGGACTTTAAATTGACTATTAAAGAGGGGGATCAATAGAATTAGACTATTCCAAAGAAGCTGAAGGCTCATTATTGTTTAATTAATATTAATTTTCTAAGAATTGATTTGGAAATTCTGATTAATCAAGTTATTTAGCTCCTAATTATTGTTAAAGATTCAATTCTTATTATAAATTAAATTAAGGCTTAAAATACATATATAAATTGGAATTATCTGATTTTGTTCCTAATTAAGATTAATTAACTGTGGAAAAAGTAATTAATCTAAATTTTGGTTCAATTTTCTATTTAAGTTTTTTATCTAAACAAAAAGAAAATGCAGTGCATTCAAGTAAAGCAAATACAACAAACATTAAAAACATAACAAAACTTAATCTCCATTATGAATCAATATTATCTAATTCATTATTAATAAAAGTTTCTGTTTAGGTATCACTACAATTTAAATCAGAAGATATCTATAAAAATAATCTAATATCGACCCATAATCCAAATGTTAATGTAATCATAGTTGAATGAAAATATTAAATAAATATCTTAACAATTAATAATCCTTAATGAACACTTTTATTTGTTGGAGCTTAATATTGAACTTACAAAAAGTAATACAATGATTAAACAAATCCAATCAAACCAAAATGAATTATACTCATTATCATTAATATTGATAATACTGGATAAATTGCATTACTATCTTTTAAAGTTCTTATTCCCCAACCTATTAGATTTTATTATCTACATTCAATACTATATTATGTGTAACTTCGAGAATACACACCAACCCTTATAATAATAATTATTTATATACTTATCAGCAGTATTGGAAGTAAATCCATTTGAAGTTGCAAATGTCATTTCATCTATTTAATTCAAAAGAATATAAGCTGTATCATTCTCACAAAATGCATTTGAAAATATTGTGTCATAAATTGAATATTAATTAATAACACATGGATTTGTACCATAAATTTATAATTAATTTATTGGTAGTTATTCTGCCAAAGTAGATGTAACCAAATAAAAATTATCATTTATTTTTATCTAATTTGTATATTTCGTTTTATCAATTTTCTTCAACTCTTTTCATAATATTCTATTATACCTTCTCCAGTTACAAATAACATACTATTTATTGGACATTATCCTTTTGGAGCACAATATTTATTCTAAACATAAACTCCACCACATAATTCTTCATTATCTAAACATTTTGGATATATTTAGTATTCTATAATCATTTAATAATGCTTACTTTATACAAAGTTATAATCTTTTAATCTTCTAAAACAAAGAGAAAATATTTAATTTGAATTCACCCATTTTGTATAATAAATCTAACCATATTACAATTTAAAAAAGTCTTCAGAATCAGATTCACAAATATCCTATTTATATACTTCATATATTGGATCGATTTCCCATTTTTATATTCTGTCAATATATGGTAAAGTAAGTTCACTATATTACTAATCAATTATTTTTAATTTTTAACATTCCAAGCAAAAATCGACAATATTAAGATTCCTAAAGTATATCCAAAAATAAATGATTAATAGACAATAGACAATCTTTTATATGTTTTCTTGTTGTTTTAAAATAAATATTTACATGTTTTGAATCAAAATTTACTTAAAAACACATTTCTGCTTTTATAAATAATTATTTATTTAATCAACTCTTATTTCACTCATTTATTATTATTAGTTAATCTATATTTTGATAATCTTTCATTAAACACTATTAAAGAAATATTAAACATTAATTTTTATAATAAAACTAATTAAAAAGGATTGAAGAACAGTAGTGGATATCATTTAATAAATTCTATTTAATAAAATAAAGGAATTATATTTATCAAATAATTCTTACTAATAAAGAATGGAAAGCTTTAATTTTTATTACTAATGCTAACAAATTAATAATTATTTTTTAGAATATAACTAAAATTCAAATAACTTTGAATTTTAAGTAGAAATTAATGATTTTTCTAGTAAATAAATCATGAGTTTAATAAAACTATACTTGTTCCAATTTAAATTAATTTATGCTTATAATAAAAATATTTAATGAATTATTATTATTAAAATTAAGTTTATGAGTGACGATTCAGAAAGCCTTGAATTTCCAAATACCCCTTTTTATAGTTTTGTATTTTAATAGTTTATAAAAAAACTTAGAATATCTCAGTGGGATTAACATTATCATTAACAAAATTATGTGCAAGCAAATGTAGATTATTCAAACCAGATTTGGGTGTAAAATTAAATGATAATGATGTTCAATGCATTTGTAATAAACATATATTATAAATATATATAAGAAAATTGTGCTGCAGCCATAAATAATAATTATTCCACATTTTCAAGTTAATTAAAAGAGTCTATAAATTTCGAAGATTCATTAGGAGCTTTCGAATAAGAAGAGTGAGACATTTAAAATATAATCAATATAAAAAATAAATAAATTTAAAAATAGAATGTAAATATTAAAAATTTCATATTATTTTAATCTATTCTAATTATATAAACAGAATGGTTAATGAATATGTTAAAATAATTAAGTTTTTTCAATATAAGTCTCTTTAAATTATTAAAATTTTATAAATTAACGTTATATGTTTTAAGTTTTAAGAAGTGTGTTTGAAAGTAGAAATGCTTTTGAAAATTATTGGTGTCACCTTTGTAAAATGGAAATAATTTAAAGAACTTACCTTTAAGAAGAAAATTAATAGGAGTATTGCATCTTATGCGAAAGTCCATTAGAATAGTTGACATAAGATATTAATGAAACAGAATTACGTTCTTTTGAGATTTATGTATCCCCAGAAGCATAGTAATAAAGAACATTATCAAATTGGACATAGAGCTTAAGTGATATTTCTGAATTTCTAAATTTTCTAGCACTTTTAACAGAGAATTTAATTTTCTTAGAAGAACAATAGTAAGGAGCAACAGAATAATAAATAAATAGTTTAAGAGAACATGTTGTTAACATAGAAGATTAATAATAAACATGTTATATTTGTTAAGAAGATTTTTAAAATGATGAATTGGAATTAGAAATGAGTTGCTCTCATAATTTTCACAAAGATTGCTTAACATAATGGTTAAAGATAAATAATTCTTGTCCAGTATGTAGAGCAAAAATAAATTGATATTTATTAATAGTTACTAAAAAATATAGATTCATTTATTTAATCTTTCTGTTTTATGAATGTCTTCTGTAGATTAAAAACTGTAAATTGGTATATTAATATTACTTAGTTCTTAATCATCAATATCTTTTTTAGGTGATTCTTCTAAATATTACTATTTAATTTAAGATAGGAATTTTTGAATTTCATTTTGTTAATCAAACTAATTTTGCCATTTTTACTCAGAATTATTATTATTGTTATTAATATTATTCTTATGAAAATTACCTTATTTTATATTTTCTTTTAATTCATGATGATAAATAGATGTTTGATCTATTTAAATTTAAAGTTATTAACATTCTAAGAATTTTTCCTAATATTTCTATGACCATTCTTTATTTTATTTCATAAGATCATTTACATATTATTGAAGTGATTCATTTTATTTAATTGATTAAGCTAATTAATCTTAAATAATATTTAATTTATTTTTGAGACTTATAGTATCCTCATTTTTAATACTTTATCTATTTAAAGCATTTTCTTAAATAAATTATTTTAGAGTCATAATTTAAGTCTAAAGTTCTTTAATAATTAAATTGTCATTTCTCTTAAATTCTAATTAATGGATAGTAGCTAACAATTTTGTTATTTCTCTCTCTTTATTTAGACATAAGATAGATTTCTATTCTAAAATAGAACGTAATCGTGTTCTATCCTCATTTATAAAATCTAAAGCTTTTTCTAAGGATATAATTTTTTATTCTTTCAATGTAATTTCATTTCTTAACATTTGTAATTCAAATTCATGATTGATAATTTTGATTTTTTCTGGTGATGTTTAAGGTTAAGTTGGAATAGTTGAACCTTATTGTATAATTTCGAACATTTATTCTTATTACTTCGTTTGAGTAGTTTTAGAGGAAGCATGATAAGATTATACATGAGATTATTGAATTTATGAAGAATTGTTATTTACAGATGGATTTGAGTATTTTTGAGTAAATATTGGGGATTGAGTTCTGATAGGAGATGCTTAATTGGTTTTTTAAAACATTAACAACAGACAAATTAAAATTAATAAAATTCTTCATAAATATTACTTCAATATCTTTTTTGTATTATCTAAAGATGTAGGTACACTTGCTTTAGGAGATATATATTTGGTTTCTATTGTATCCATACGAATAGATCCATAACTTGTGGTTTGAATTGAATCTATAAAAATATCTTTTAGAGATTTTTTTTATTAAGGCTTTAATATTGATAATTCAACCTTTTTCTTTTATGTTTCTTTTGGTGAATTTAAACCTGAATGAGTTACTTAAGTTACCAATAATGAATTTTATAATTCAGTCTTTTGAGACATATTTTATAAAGGATATCTTACCTATTTTTTTATTATTGGTTAAGGGTTATAAATTAATTCTAAAATTTAATTAGAAGAATTCTTTATCAATCTTAAATTTGGATTATTTGATTCTACATTACTAATTATTTATTTGCTTTAAATTTTATTATTTTCATCAACATAAGGTTCTGTACTTAATGGTGCTAATTTGTGTAAATGCATATTTCTTATATTGAGTAGTTGATCTTATCGATTAAATTTATATAGTTTTTCATTTCCCTATCTCTTATGTGCTTCCGCAAATTAATTTTCTTCCTTTAATGATTTTACCCTATGTGAAGCACCTTTTAAGTAAGTCCTTTTAAAATTTGATTTTGTTATTGGGAGCCTTTATAAATCTCTATAACTACTAAAATCATTGTTAGTTGGCGTTTTAATTACTCTTAATTCCTTAACTGAAATAGATACTTAATTTGACATTTTAAAGTAACTTTTTATATATAATAATTATATAATATAATAATAATATTAACTATCTATCACTTTTAATTCCTCACTATTAACTATTACAAGATATTTGCATTCTCACACAGTATCTCTAAAGGTATTAATAAAAATAATTATTTAGTTCTAATTAATTCTTTATGTAAGTACACCCTTATATTTTTATTACTTATAATAATTAAAATCAGATAAAGTATGATCCCAAATATAAATCTTATTGTATGCACTAAATTATTCAAAGATAATTCTTATTAAGCTTCATCATACACAAAATCATGCAATAAAGTTAATACATGAGATGTATAAAAAAGATTTATTATATCATTTTCAAAAGTTGAAACTTCTATATTAGATAAATAAAATTTAATTTGTTCATCATTCTACTTTAAAATTGAATAAAATTATTCAAAATTTTGTTATATTCCAACTAATTAAATTGTTAATCCTTATGCTAAACTATCAAGATTTTTACAAATTTCTTTTTTAAAAAATTAACTCTCTCCAGATTTATTTGCAATTGTAAACTCAAAAGCCTAACAAGCATTATTTTTTATAGTATTTGTAAAGATTGTACTTAAAAATGATTTTTGATCATTCAATCTTTATAAAAAATCCTAAAGAACATCAAATTATATTTCCATATACTTTATTGCCTCTTCCCCTAATCATAAAATAACTTATTATTTTACATTTGTTAAGAAAAAGCATATTTTCTTTTTCTATTTACAAATATTTTATTACAAGCTTCTGATAACTCTTTTATTATAATAAATATGATTAGGAAGATTTGTATAGAAGTAATTATTTGAAGGAATATATTGTCTTTTCTTCAAATTAATTTTAATAAATTAATGAGCCAAAATATTATGATGAAATAATAAAGTAACTGAACAACAAAAATACAGAATATAGAAAATAAATTAGAGTAGCTAGAATCTAAAATAAAAAAATACTTTTACTGTTTTCTTTAGATTTATTATATTTTATTTTTATACTTTATTTTTTTGGCGAAGTCTTAATTCTAATTCCAGGATTAGAAGCAATTTTAGATTTTATTTACTCAAATTAATGTTCAGTAGTTTCTTCATTTGTAAAATCTATTTTCTCTAAAAAATTTCCAACTATAGAAATTTATTCTATTAAACAACTTATTTGAGCTTTAGAGATTGTATTTAATAATTCAACTATTTTTAATTTAGCTTTATTAATAATAATTAAAAGGACTAAGTAAAATATAAAAGCAAAACAAAGTGATATCAAAGTAAAATAAAAAGATAATTTTGTTGATTATTAAGCTGCCAAAAATTATTCAACACCATTCTTAAAGACAGTTGAATTTAATTCAGAATTAGAGGAAATTATTGTAATAAAATTTCTGGCTATAAATTCCAGAAAATATTCTTAATTAGTAATATTTGATTATGTAAGTAAATATTAGGAAAAATATCCTAAAGAATAAAAAAAACTTAGATTTGTTATGTTTTCAAACTCATTAATTTGGAGATATGGAACTTGATTTAAAAAAAATAAACAATTACTTGTATTTTTTTCAATATTAGGTGAATAAAATTAGAATTTTGAAATATCATTTTAAAAATGACTAGCACAAAATTTCATATATGTTGTATGATTGAATTCAATGGTATTTGAATAATTGTAACTTAGTATGAAATTGTTTATCTATACTTAAAAATTATTTGATAATTTGTATGTTTCTATTGCGGATCCAATAATCTTTAAAAGTTAAAATTATGATTTACCTAATTTTATTAATTCAAAACATAATAGTAGAAAATATTAAAAACAATCAATAAGACAAATGTTATCAAATTAATTATACGTATAGTCCAATGCTATTTAGTTTATTCATCAAATAGATTATGTTTTAATTGGGTTTTTTTTACTTTTATATCGCTTATTTATGATGAAGATATAGATTGCATTTAATCTGCATCAAATAGAAAATTTTCCATTGATCCAATGGCTTCATCTGAATTTCTAGATTTAATTGATTCTTTATTCTCATTTAATGCTTCTAATATGGCACTGGAATGTACTATTAATTTATTTTAATCAGACCCAAAAATTTAACTTATTCCATTTGAATTATTACTACCAAAATGATTCAAACCACAAAAACTAGGTGTATTTGAAGATTTCATTTTAAATGTCTATTAATCTTAAATTCTTTTCTCTTGACTATTAGGCTAACTAATTAAATTTTAACATTCTTCAATCTTATATTAATTATAAATATACCTATAATATATAAAGAGGATTGGTTAAATGAATTTACATTTCTTTTTATCTAATCATATAATCATCTTCTATTAATTTTTATGAATCCAAATTATAAATTGTCTATTAATCAGGTTGAAAAGAAATAAAACCTAATGATTCCTTTTAATTAATTATATCAAACTTTTTAGTTTTCCTCTTTTTCAATTCTTAACTTAATTTAATTATTTTTCTACTCAAATTTACATATTCTGATTTCTCAATTAACCTTTCAAATATTTCTGTTCTAAGTGATTCACGAACAGGTTTAATTGTTTAAATTTCAATACAATATATCCTAAATTAAATATTTTAGATACGTTCCCTAAAATGTAAAAAATTCTACAATTTTAAATGTAATTCTAAACATGTACATCTATTTAAAATTGTCAAAGTATTTTTCATTTATTAAATCTTAACTTTTTAAAAATTCTGTTATTGTTTATTTTTCTTTTACTTAAGTAGACAATAGCACTTCTTGCTTCTTTCTTTTCTTTGGAATCACTATATATGATTAACTAGGATCTTTAAGTTCTGATTCTAAAATATCAGTTAAATTAAGATTTTTCCAACTTTTAATTAACTTTGGTATTAATTTTAAACAATCCAATTATTTTATATTTTTTAAATCAATACATAAAATTGGTAAAATGACTTCATTATATAACTTATTACTAATCTCTTCTACTAAACCATATTTATTCAACATAATATAATGATAGTTTTAATATGTTGGAAGTATAAGTGCAGATGAACCAAAATCAGTTCTTAAATCTGTTTCCAATCTTACTTTTGCAATAATTGGAAAAATAAAACCTAATTTATTTTTTACTAATAAAAATCTTCTATCTGATTTCATTATATTTATTCTTCCTCTTTCAACAAAATTATCTAAATATTAATCATGCACTTTTGCAATAATATCAGGAATAAAATTATTTATTGAATTATTCATTATTTCACAATCTAATGTACAAAGAGCATCTCTGAATGTTTTTGTATAATTTTTTATAATACCTTTTGTATCCAATAATGTTAAGTAGACTAAAGAAGCTTCTTTATGAAATAAAATACCATTTATAGAATTCTAAAATTTATAGGCTAATGAAGAATCGATTGTAGGAATTTCAATTTTTCTTTTGTTAAAATTAATGTACTTGTAAAATAAATGAATTAATATATGACATTGTTAAGACAAAGGATTTTAATCAAAAATTAATTTAAGTTTATTTTCTTAATCTGAAATTAAATCCTACAAGGTTAATCCATCACATAACAATTTTGTTAAATCCTGATTTAAAAATGTAGTATACCATTACTTTTATTTTGCTAAGATTAGCCTAAACTATTCTTTCCACTAATTTACTGATTTATTATAATTAAACACTCTAAAGCAATCATATTTTTAATTAGTAATATTTTTATTCTCTATCATTCTTAAAAAATCATCTTTTACAAGATTTTCAATTGAATTTGCAAACATTTGATCTAAAAGTGTCAAAGTAGAATAGATATTATTTTTTAATTTAATTATTTCATGAAATGCTTTCGTAGGTTACTTTATAATTTTTGATATAAATAAAATATAATAAAAGTAACTTTTTATATATTTCTGAGTATTATTTTTGTTTAAACTTGATAACTTTAATTCATAATGAAATCTTATCAGTTCTTTCACATAATATTTAAATTATTATCGAGAGATAAAATGATCATCTTACTTTTTGTAACAAGCACAAAAACAATTCTTAAAATTTTAACAAAATACTAGATGGTTCATAGAAAATGCATAAAGATTTAAATTATTTGGTAATTAGTATTTAATTTCATTTAATAAAATACCATTTCTACCTAGAGCTTCTTAACCTTAGTTATAAATATTCATCATTAAACAATCAAAATTTTTATTTTCATAACTAAGAATTTAGGTTCTATTTTCTTATTATTTAAATAATAAATTAGTAATCTAGAATATTAATGGAAGAATAATCAAAATCAATTCTGAAAATTCTTTTTGAAATCCTTGAGCAAAAATTAGTATACAAAATATTATAGATAAGTAAAGTGAAAAAGATTAGATTATAATTTTATTAATTAATTCTTCTTAATATTATGGATTACTAAAAGATATTATTAAAATTAGAATAAGTAGAATTATTTCAACCATTGATATTAATATCTCATCAATACCTAAATTATCTAAAATTGAAACTAAAATAATTAAAGTTTCTATCATCAAAGATTATATTTTAGTAGAATTTGAATAAAAACGAGATAGATAATCAATCTTTTTGAATGAAAATTAGACATTATGAACTTCATTCAAAATATTGAATAAGATATTAAAAAATAATACAAGGAAGATGATTATTAATAGCAAAATTTTAGAAGTGTTTAAGTTTGAATCTAAAATCAATTGTATATTTACATTAGCTTGATTAAATCGATATATTTCTAAAAGCCAGTTGAATAATAGGATAATGAAACAAATATTTATAAATTTTAGTCCCAAATGATATATAAATTTCAGATGCTGTAATCAAGTTAATTGTATTATGTAATTCGTTCTAAAATAAAAAGTTTAATACATGTTAATCTTTTTTTTAAGTTGTCTAAAACTATTTCCTTAATGTCTAATTCTTAACTTTGGCTCTTTAATTACAAAAGAGTTGGACAAAACAAAAAAAATATAATAACTACATCGCTAAAATTATTACAAAAAAAATATCAGTCCATTCTAAATAAAAGTCAAGGCTATTTATAAGTAAATTTAATACTTGATATTCTAAAAGAATTTGTTAAACAAAAAAAGCGGTCTTGCATATAATTTAAAAAGCTTAGAAAAGGGATGGCAAAGTATATAGTATATCTATGATTAAGTTATAAGTATCAAGAATAAGCTTAAAGATTTATTCCTACTAATTTTATTGTATATCTGATAAAATTCAGATGCGTAAAATAGTTTAATAGTTAAGAGATATTTGAACATGGTCGGATAAATATATTTGTTAGTATCAATTATGATTTTTAATTTATTTTAAATTACTTTTCTATGATGATTTGATTGGTTAATAAATAATAAATAAAAGCTGCTCATTATAGGTTGATCAACCAATAAATACTTAAAATTTTCATATATAATTAATATAAAATAATGTTTTACTTTTTCATATTTTAAATTTACTTAGATTACAAGACTTTAATTAAAAATAATGAGAATTTTCATAACTATGAAATAAAATTATAGAATTATTTTAGTAAAATAATGTTTGATATTTTATGAGAAAATTTAATTATATCGGTATTGGAATATATATTAGATCGATACATAAACAAAAAATAATAAAATCATTTTAGTAGTAATTTGTTAGAAATAATAATTTATTTTAACACGTATTTATAAATGCTGGATATTCAAGCAAAAACAAATAAAGAAATTTGGTAAGCCAAAAAATTATTGTACGAAAGTGATGGAAATACAAAGAAGAGTTTGATCATTAATTTAATTGCTTTAGTAAAATAAAACACCAAAATCTTAGGGATTATTACTCATATTACTATTCCATAGCATTATTGGATCTGATGATAAATGGACTTGTGAAATTGAATCTGCAAATAATAGTAAGAAATAATCATATATTAATTAAAGGGGGAAATTATATTTGCGTTGAAATGAGAAGAACAATGAATTGTAAAACTATCAGTGGTCCAATCAAGTCAGAAATATTTTTAAAAGTCAAAACAGACCTTCAGGCTAGTGCGATTGTATAAGATTTAAATTAGATTAAAGATTGAATGTCCTTGGGAAATAGCCATTTCAGAAATAAGATTATGTTTTATATTACTTTCTATATCAAGTGTGCTTATTGGAATTTATGCATTACGAAAATCAAATAAAAAGTATGGAGAACTTAGTTTTTAAATAGGAATTGCATTTTCTATTTTGTTGGTATAAAGTTAATTTTATATTTAAGTTGATATCTGCTTACTTTGATTATGTTTCTATAAAAACTTCATAAATAAATAATTACAATTTATGTAATTTATAAGAGGAATTTTAGATTGAGGATAAAATGAAAGTAATTCTATATTTAAACTGTAGGGATAAATGGAATGCTCATTTTCATTCTATAATTTTACAGTCATACTTGAAGTTGCATGTTCAATTGTTTTAATTGTGAACTCAATATTTATAAATTAATGGAGATATAATCAAATAACAGAACTTAATGATTAATTGTGAAATTAGTTTCATTAAACTTGTTAATAATTTATTTAATTATAATATAATTGTATATATTTATTTACATTCGAATATATTTAACTATTTGTTTTATTTTAAGTGTTTAAATTTTGAAATTAAAAAACAAATATTATTTTTCAATATGAAATGATGCTAAACTCCAACTGTTGCTATAAATAATATATCAATTCATTTCAAATTGGAAATTTTATCTATAAAGGGATGCTTTCACGTAAACATAAATTTGAATTATATCTTTAATTTTTAATATATTTTAAAATTTTCGAGCAATATTCAATTGATAAATAAAACAAAAACAAACACTTTGTAAATAAAATTAGTTTAAACCAGTTTTAAAATGGCAATATGTTGAAAATGTTGATAATAATAATTTTGATATATATTGATATTCAATATGATTTTGAATATAAATACTACAAAGAAACATATTAATTTTTTAATTTTAAAAGAAGTTTTACAAAGAAAATTTAAAGAATATGGAAACATCTTACTTAATTTTACAATATTTAACTAATATTTACTTTCAATTATATATTTTATGCTGCAATAGTATTTCTGAAGACTAAACCTTAATACTTGGGTTTCCCTTACAATTAAATAAATAGTTTGAATACTAAAATAAATATTATATTTTGTGAATTTAGTGTTCATTTTTTATTTTATTAATATGAGATTGATTAATTATATAAAAAATATGATTCATGTTTATTTTTGTATTGGAGAAATTAATATTAAAATTTATCCTTTAATATTAATTTATGATGGAAATCGAGGATTGGGAAAAAAGATCAGAGAATACACCATTAAAAGTGCACATGATAGGTATTATTTTAATGAAATTTGAAAGCTGGTTGCTTAGCTGGGTTGATAGAACATGTATCAATGTTGCCTTTAGACAATGTGAAAGTATAATATAGAGTTATGAATTTCAGACTCATCTTTAAGTACTTCCAGATTCAAAGTTCTCGTAAACAGTATTGTCTTTGAGGTAAGAACTAGAATTGATTTTTAGGAAACAAGGATTAAAGACATTCTTTAATGGATATGGAGCAGTAACAGCAGGTTGTATGCCAGCTCATGCATTTTATTTTACTAGTTATGAGGTATAAAAATTTGAAAAATTAAAGATTATGAAAACTCTTTTAGATGTGAATGATGAAAATATCCATGCTCAAGCTTTTGCTTTTATTGGTGCTGTATCAACTTTATGGCATGATCTTATTATGGTACCTTTTGATGGTAAAATTATTATTATAATACAGTTGTTAAATAAAGATAACAAATTTTGGAAAAAGGATTCAAAAAAACAGTGAAAGCAGTCTTAAGATAAGAAGGACTGGTTGCATTTTATAGAAGCTTTCCAATTACTTACGTACTTTAATTAAGTAAAATTAGTTAATGTCTGCTCCTTATTAAGCAATATTTTTTGCAGCCAATGAAACTCTTAAGACTTTAATGTTTAAGAAATCAGAACATAATTTTGTAAGTCATTTTTGTTGTGCAGCTTTGGCAGGATGTGCTGCTGTATGTGTTATGAATCCATTGGATGTTGTCAAAACTAAATTATAAACTTAGAGTTGGCATCTAAACTCTTCTTAAATAAAATATAGTAGCTTCTTAGGAACTATTAAAACAATCATGAAAGAAGAGGGTTATCTCGGTTTCTATAAAGGATTATTACCTAGATTATGTATGTAAACAATGTCTGGAGCTACAGCTTGGGCAAGTTATGAATTTATTAAAAGATAATTACTTCCTTCTTCAGCTATAAATTGATTCATTATTAATTGTACAATATAATTTAGTATTTATAAATATATAAATATTTTATATTTCAAAACCGATCATTTTGTTCATTGTCGGTTTTATTGTTGAATTAAATTACCTGATCTTCAACCTTCTAGTATTTATTCAAATAACATTGTGCGATTCTCATTCCCATTGAAACTGATCCCAAATACATTAATCCTATTTACCATGTAAATTAAGGAAATAAAGCTAGACCAATTAAAGGACAGATTCCAGTCATTCCCCATCCAAATCCAAATAGAGAAGCTCCTACTAAAAGTACATTTGTAACTTTATTTGTTGGAGGATATTAAAATTCTACTTCGAAAATAGGTTTATTCAATAATCTAAATCCAAAATAACATACTATATTTGCCCCTAATATCACAAATAAAAATTGTGGATTCCATTATTATAAAGAAAGAAAACTCAATATTGTTGTCCTTTTAATCATACCTGAAAACACAACTCCTATTCCTAAAAATAACCCAACAGGTATTCCAATTATTGTATCAATAAATTAATCATTATTTAAATACGCTCCTAATAAAGCTCCTGATAATAATACCAAACTTAATCCAATCATTATTATTGAAACATAATTGTAATTCTATTTTTATATCCCTTCATCCTTTTATTCACTCATAGTAATTAAACAACTTAAAACTCCAAATAATATAAACAAGCCAAAAGCTACAAATGAACGAATAGATATCCTTGCTATACCACAAAATCCATGGCCTGTAGTGCATCCATTACATAATTTAGCCCCACATCCTATCAATAATCCACTTATCCCTGATATTGTATAAGACAAATTTGTTATTTTAGATATTTCATTAAATGCTAATGAGGAACCTTCCATTATGCTCTTATCTCTATTATTTATATAATTTAATACCCAAAAATCTAGTACATCAATCCTGTTGAAAATACTATAGAACTAAGAATAGATAATTTCCAAAAAAATTCCTCCCAATTAAATGTTATTACACCATAATATATTCCACTTATGCCAGTTATTCTTCCTTTTGTGACGTAGTGTATACTACATCCGACTCCTATCATTATTCCTCCAATCAAACTTAAAAATAAATCACTAATATTAATTATCATGAAAATAATATTCATATTCAAACATATTTAGATGCCATAAACCCATTTTCTTAAAATCCCAATTTTTCATATAAACCTTTTGTTTCTTTTTTACAATACAATTCAATTGATATTTCTTTATTTACATTTTCATTTCCCTCATTTCTATTCTTTTCAAGACTAATCACATCTTATTTTATTTTCTCTAACAAACTCCTAACAAATCCTTTTCCTCTATAATCTGGATGAGAAACTACATTCTCTATAAAATATTTTGTCTCAAAAATATTCTATTCAATAACTAAACTCATTGTTGACGCTATCCTTTTTTGTTAAACATCCTCAACTACATAGACAAACCCTGGATAATTCTCATGAATTTCCTTAAATTTTTCTAATGGCAGTTCTGGTGTCTTAGTTAAATAGGATAAACATATTAGAAATTCTTTTTGATAATCTTCTATTTCTAGTTTTCTGATGATAAATTATTATTGAATTTATGTTTAATTATCCATAAAATAATACAATAATTATAAATGTTCATATACATAAAAACTCATTTAACAACTTAATTTGAATAAATTTAAATTAATTTTATAACGAATATGCAATCAACAATCTAATTATGGAAGAAAATAAAAGCCAATATGCAATCCAGATTTCCTAATCTTAAGAGCGCCTTTGACTCAATAGATCAAAATAACAATGGAACTATAGATATTGAAGAACTTACTCAAGAACTTTAATTTAACCATGAAATTACTTCTAATAAGTATTTTATTCAAATCATCTATTTTAGTTAAATCTTAGAAATCTTTAATTTACTAAATTCATCAAAAAACTCAGAGATTACTAGAGAGGAATTTGAAAAAGTTTGGATGTCTGATGATTCATAATTATCAATTCAAATCAACGAACTCTCAATCTAAAATCAAAAAATTAAAACATACCTATTACCTCAATAATAATCAACTAAACTCACAAAATCTGGAACTTCATAATAATTTTCTAATCTCTTTGATAGTTATAAATCCAATAATTCTCCAACTAAATACATTAACATTTAAGGAGATTTTACTATTAATTAATTTAATACTCCTCCAATCATAGATAAAACAGCTTCTTAATTAGAAGTTATTTCTCCACCAAAATTAGATTAATATCCAAAGCTTAAATAAGAAGCAAAGGACGATAAATTTAGAGAAATGTAGAAATAAATTTCATATTTATTTAATTGCAAAAATGAGTAATAGAAAGCAGCCCCCATAAGTAAATAAAACTTTGATGGTTTAATGAATAATTTTAAACTTGCTAAGAAATCTTGTATAAATCAAGCACTTAAAACTAAATAGCCATTTTTATCCAATTAAATTTCCTTATAAAATTATGCCTTTCAATTTAATGATATGAAAATGTAATTCAATTCAAAATTTAATGGAGAAAAACCAAGTAACATAATGAAAACTTTTAGTTATAATAAAAAATGAGAATTTTAAATATATATATTGGCATTTTATTCATCTCTTTCTCTTTTTTATTACATTATTTTGATATTTATGAATGCTTTTCAATTCAAATAAAAACATCTTACATATTAAAGTTTTACTATTCAAAATTTCAAAATCTTTTTGAAAATTTAGAAATATGTTTTTATATTATTTCTATAAAAACTATTTATTAAAATTTTAAAAGAAATATCATTTACATTTAAATTTTATTTTTGAACATCAATATTTTGATTCCAGATAAGACAATTAATTTAACCTTAATTTTACACTAAGTAGCTAATTAGATACTAAATGAGGAATTTAAGTAAATAATCTAGGCCTGTATCATTAGCGCTCATTTGTATCTAAAGGATATTTTATTTCAATTAGAGAATATTTAAAGGAATTAATTGTTTTATTTTTTAATTTAAAAAACAACATTTATGCAATTTAGAAGAAATAATTTAAAGTAATGATTTCGAATAGAGAATTAAATTTATCATTAAAGTATGCTTTTTTTTACAAAATAAAATACAATTTTATCATTTAGAAAAGCTACAATTAATTTGAGCAAGAGTTCGGATTAAATTAGAAAAACATCTTGTATCTAAAAGTATAGAACAAAATTACTCTTAAGTAATTACCCATTTACAATTATTTTTCAAAATTTTTCTCAATGTTTAACAGTAAAATACATTAGGTCATGGATTTAATAATATTTTAAGCATTCTATTAATTTAAAAGATATAAATTACCTTTTAGACAACAATTAGATAGAACTATTTTTAAAAATTTAAATTTGTTTTTTTGATTTAGATAATAAATCTAAAAGATTTGAATAAAAATAAACGTAAAAAAATGTTTGAGGTGATTTGAATATATAAATAATTTTAGTATATTATAAATAAATAGAAAAAGTGTTAATGATTATTTATATATATATATATATAATAAGATTAATTTCACTATTAAAGTTTATTTCTCCACCATCTTCCAGAAACAAATTATCCGTTTGCTTTAATATATTTTCCAGGGCCACTAACTAAATCTTGCAAAAAATTGCCTTCAAATTTATCACCATTAGATAGATATAGTACGCCTTATCCTTCTTTATTATCTTCATGAAATAAACCCACATATTTAGTCCAGAATCTATGATTGAATTGAAAATAGATACTCTCCGACTTAATCGAAATCTCTATAATCGAATTCACTAAATAAGGATTATGGTTCTTCATTGTACAAAGTGCCTTTACCTTCAAATTTATCATTGACCCATTATCCTTCATATGCAGGTTTACCAGAAGCATAAAAAAGTGTTCCTAATATAGGAGATAAATGTAAATAGTTACCTATTCCATGCATTTTATTTTCAAACCATTAGCCTTCATATACACCTCCGTTATCTTAATAAAAAAATGTACCATAACCATGTCTCAATCCATTTAGTTTCTCACCATCATATTTAGATCCATTTGCATAGACTTCAATCACCTTTTCAGGATTAACAGATAGATGCTCAAAAGTTTTTTTGAGATCATTTTGATAGTTGATAAGCTTTTCTTAATTGCTTATGTTTCTANTTAAATTTATCATTAAAGTATGCTTTTTTTTACAAAATAAAATACAATTTTATCATTTAGAAAAGCTACAATTAATTTGAGCAAGAGTTCGGATTAAATTAGAAAAACATCTTGTATCTAAAAGTATAGAACAAAATTACTCTTAAGTAATTACCCATTTACAATTATTTTTCAAAATTTTTCTCAATGTTTAACAGTAAAATACATTAGGTCATGGATTTAATAATATTTTAAGCATTCTATTAATTTAAAAGATATAAATTACCTTTTAGACAACAATTAGATAGAACTATTTTTAAAAATTTAAATTTGTTTTTTTGATTTAGATAATAAATCTAAAAGATTTGAATAAAAATAAACGTAAAAAAATGTTTGAGGTGATTTGAATATATAAATAATTTTAGTATATTATAAATAAATAGAAAAAGTGTTAATGATTATTTATATATATATATATATAATAAGATTAATTTCACTATTAAAGTTTATTTCTCCACCATCTTCCAGAAACAAATTATCCGTTTGCTTTAATATATTTTCCAGGGCCACTAACTAAATCTTGCAAAAAATTGCCTTCAAATTTATCACCATTAGATAGATATAGTACGCCTTATCCTTCTTTATTATCTTCATGAAATAAACCCACATATTTAGTCCAGAATCTATGATTGAATTGAAAATAGATACTCTCCGACTTAATCGAAATCTCTATAATCGAATTCACTAAATAAGGATTATGGTTCTTCATTGTACAAAGTGCCTTTACCTTCAAATTTATCATTGACCCATTATCCTTCATATGCAGGTTTACCAGAAGCATAAAAAAGTGTTCCTAATATAGGAGATAAATGTAAATAGTTACCTATTCCATGCATTTTATTTTCAAACCATTAGCCTTCATATACACCTCCGTTATCTTAATAAAAAAATGTACCATAACCATGTCTCAATCCATTTAGTTTCTCACCATCATATTTAGATCCATTTGCATAGACTTCAATCACCTTTTCAGGATTAACAGATAGATGCTCAAAAGTTTTTTTGAGATCATTTTGATAGTTGATAAGCTTTTCTTAATTGCTTATGTTTCTATCATACAAATAATCGTATTTTTAATTATTAGATAAATGATTAATTTAATTGTAGTCCATTTTGTATGAGTCATATGAAACAGGTATATTAGATTTGGATTATTACATATGTTAAAATTATTGATATTGCTAAGATGTTTCAAAGGATGTGACAGGCATAAGATTACCTTGATGATCAGGTTCTGGTTCATTAGTAATATCTAGAATTTAATCCATTCCAATTTGATTTCCTATATTATGATCAATTTCTGAGGGTTCAGAAATTTGTTCAGACAAAGGTAGCTATTTGAATAGTAGAATAGGTTACAATTTTAATATGATCACAAATATCAGGTCTTAGTTCTTAAATTCCATTACGATTTAAATAAATGGATTAATTGGTCTATTGAGATAGTCTTAATTGTTAAGACTTTTAAACTTAGCTATTAGCAATTGATTAATTAGATTGTTATAAATTAAATTTAGCACTGGTTTCTGAATGCATAACAATTTATGGTGCTTATGGTTATTAAATGGAAAAGCTTTCAACTGCTTATTCATAAGATTAAACCTAAATAATTGGGGCTTTTTTAGACTAGATGACTTATTCTTCTTCATAATATGGTTTTTATGGAGATTATGGAGCAGACATCCCCTATAATTCTTATTTTAATTGAATAAAGTCTGGTCTTTGATCTTCATTTAATAATAACATATTTCTTAGGAATTAAACATATTATGTTGTAAATGATGATTCGATCTATTATAATCTGCGTTAGACTTGTTAATGTAATACTTTTGATCTAGGAAGATCATAACACTCATCACAATTATTTAAAGTTGTTAGATGAAGCATTGTCATTCCTAATGAATATACATCACTTTTAAAGGGATTATGTTATGGTTACACTTCATCATTCAATGATTACATTAACTAAGGACTTAAATAATGTTAATTCATTTATTTAAATTCTTCTTAAACTACTTATTAGAATGAACTTAATACTCCACTTACTGTTGGATCACTCAATTTCACATATGGATATTAATCCATATACGAAATAGTATCAGGCCTTATTGCTTAATGACTTATCTTCTAAGACTATAAAATGAACAAACCCTCTATACATCCCATTAAAATTGTCCATAACTCTGATTCCTTCAATTATTGCTTTTTAACCAATCTCTACTCTATGATATCATATAAACTTAATGGAACATATTCTAACAATATGTATATTTTATAAAATTGACCACAAAATTAACTATCTTCCTAATAATACAATTCTATATGTATTGATATTGATTATATACTTGTAACATTTATAAGATTATCATATGTATTACTCTCCTTCTTTTCTAACATTAATTTCACTTTTTTGAATTTATCCACATCTGTTAAATTCATCTCTTTTTAAAATGCTTCTTATTTTGTCTATTTCTATTTCACTATCCTACCCTCACCATATCTTGAATCATCTTTGATATTACGAACCATCATATAATTTGCATGCAATGCTTTTATTCCTGCATTACTTTCTTAATTCCCCATTAAAAATTTTATATTATCTTATATTATTTTAATAGTCAATGTGTAAATGATAATTTAATAAGTCAATGTGTAAATGACGAATAATCCCACTTGTTCTTGTCTACTTTTATTGTTATGCATCCTCTTGATTCTAATATACTGTTCATACAACATGACCAACCTTCACTTCCATCTGGCATCTTCTACCATACACCATTGTGACAATATTTATATTCCAAATCATGTTTCAATGTTCTTGTCATATCTGGCTTAAACGTATAGTTTTTATCCTCTATTCACATTTTAAACCTTACTTAAATCTGCTCTTGGTTTTTACTCAATTTTGCTTCGTAAGCCAATCTAAAAACTGCTCCATCTATTGCTTATTAAGAAGCAGCAGGATTTGCCAATTAATAATCCTATCTTATCATATTTCTTATCTCTTTTTCATTTAATTTCTGATTTCTTAAATCTAATTACATTTTTGTTTAATGCTCTATTGGCTTTAAGTAGTTTTTTATTATCTCATCCTCCTTTGACTTTGTATTTTTTAGAGCATCTTTTGTTTAAACCAAAAGATTTTTTTAAAACTCCAAATTATTTGTTTCTGTGCTTACATTCCATTTATTTGAACCTTTTTTTGCTAATAAATAATTGTCTCTGGTTTCTATGCCTTCATAAATTTTATTAGCCTTTTCTTTTGGAATTGGATGATCAAATAACCCTAATCGAATTTTAACCAATTTTCTTTCATGTGTTTCTTCTGATAATGGATTTTTTGGAACTGAAACGCTAGTATTCCATTCTTTTTTTCTTAACCCTAAAATATCCTATCATATTTAATATATATTAAATTTACTGGATCAACAAAAGTTTAAACAGTTTCTTTTATTTACAATGCTCTTTAAGGAATATCCTCTTTGCTAAAAAATTATTCATCTTTATCGTAGTCCATTTTATTGTTCTTAATACTACCAATCTTATGAATTCTTTATTCAGTCTATAATATTTCTTATTCGCCATCACTCTGTTTTTATCTTCTTTCGTAAGCTTCTTTTATAAACATATTTTTTAATTTGATGTTATAAATATATATATAAATATATCATTTACTTATTAGATAGCCGAACGATTATAAAAATAATTCTAAAACTTCCTGTTCTATTGAAGATAGTGATGATTATTAGACCAAACCACGAACTTAAGTGAATTAAGCACAAGCAACAACTTATTTATTACAAATAACAGGAAGTGTAAATATTGGCAATGATGTATTAATATCAATATTAGGATTGAAAGATTAACTGTTATATGAATTATGATGATATGTTATTGATTTATTTAATATGGCTTCTCCCATGATTCCTTACCCTTCAATATTTTCTACTAATTTAATAGTTGCAATTTCACTATTCATCATTTCTTTTAATCTCTTTGATGCATGTTGAATCAATTAAGTTTAGCTTTTCATTTGTATAAATTGAATACTACTTTTCAAAGCATATCTAAATTTATTTACAGCCATCATTAATTAATTATGGTTCATAACATTGCATAAAATCATTTTACCTTATTCTGATAATAATTACAACAATGATTCATCTTCTTCAGAATATATACCAGAATTCTTTTTTTCTTGACATACAATTACTCCATAACATTTTTAATTATCCATAATGGGAGCTGCCAAAATGACATTAGAATCAATAGGTGTAAATCTAGTATCATATTTAGCTTTCTTTAAATTTAACATTTATTTGGTTTCAGCTACAAATCCAACCAATCCTTCTCCAATTTAATATTTCTAATTATCTTATCGAGAATAGAGTTCCTTTTTCTCTTCATCAATTAAATAAATTTTAACTTCTTAACAATTCATAATATTTAAAATAGTTTCTCTTAAAATTTAGAATGATTCATCCAGTAATTTACTGTCTTGTATCATAAATCCTTTTTAAATTAATAGTTTGAGTTTAAGAATAATATGAAACATAAGATTATGTTCATGATATAATTTTTTTAATTTATCATATATAATTGATACTTTTTAAGGAGGATAATTGTTTATGACATCTAAAAAGCAATCTTCATCATTTAGAGTCTCTTCTATTAAAGATAAAGATCCATCAGTTTAATAATTATTAATCAATTCATCGTCAGTTATATTCAAATCTAATAAAGAATTTAATTTAAATGTATCATCTTATTAGAATAGAACAGTTAATTTACGATTAATAGTATTCTTTCTTTAAAGTCTTATAGGTTTATCAGATAAAGTTTCTCTTTATTTATTAATTTATTATTAAGAGGCTATAGTATCTTTATCTTAAATTTTAGGAATAAAGTGAGTTCTATTTTATCTTTCTTAATAAATTATTTTACTTTAATGTTCTGTTAGAATTTAGAGATTACGATTTTGATGTTCTAATCTTTCGATTTCTTTTTATTACATTCTTAACATATTTTATAAATGTTCTTGTTAAGTATTATCTTTATTATAATCTTTATTATAATCTTTAATTGGTGAAGATTGACAATGAAGTGTCTTTAGATAAAAAGATGTTTAAGAGTGTTTTCTTCTAGGTTGATGATTATAAAATGAACTCATTAAAAATATATTATTTAATGTCATAAACAAACACAAATAATACAATTAGTGGTCGAATGATATTGCATTAATCACAAAAATAAGAAAAGTCATATCCTTTTTTTAAAGACACTCGAGTAAATTCTTGTTCATACATACAGATGAAAAAAGGAAACCCTTATGTATGATCTTTATATTACATAGGCAATTCCTTATTATGAAATTGCAAACAAATCATAAATTGATAATTAGAATAAATCTACTTATATTACATCAACATATAATGATGATTATAAGCCAAAACCTAATTTCCATGTAGGATCTGAAAAAAAAGCATTATAACCTTATACAATGGGTTCTTTTCGATCCAGATTACCTTAACCTGATGCTCCAATATTAACTAAAAATGCATCTTAAGTTGAAATTGGAGACAGACAGTATGATATACATTTGTTATATATTAAAGTTTCAATGTAAAAAGACATTTTCTTAGTACTGCACATAATGTCTATGGAAATTTTGGAAAGTTTGGTAATATTTCTAATCCTGGAATTTTAAGTGAAAAAACAAAGTGGCATCATCATTTACAATAGCTATGAAATATTTAATATTTTTAATATTCACATATCAATGATTTTTGAAAATGAGGATAATTTTACAGATGATATATAATCTGAAAAAAAATATTACGAAAGTGATGAGGACATTTAACCATTAAAGGTATTCTATTTAAAGAATTAAAAGATAGGAGATATGATTTAAAATCGATTTTTAATAAGTTAGAAAATTGGAGAAGGTTCATTTGGAAGTATTTTCAAAGTTCTTGATAAAAATAATAATAATGCTATATGGGCTATGAAGGTTGAATCAGAAGATGATGAAAATAGTCTTTTAGAAAAAGAAATTAAAGTTCTTATTGAATTAAGGTAAAATTATATCATATAATTTTAGAAAATAATAAGGTTTTCCTTAAATTAAATTTTATGGATAAGAAAGAGGATATACTTATTGTATAATGTCTATGTTAGGAAAAAATTTAGAACAAATTTTTAGAAAATTAGGAGGAATAATGAATATAGCCACTGTAATAAGATTAGCAATTTAAGTAAGTAAAATAAAATGATATTAGCCTAATAGATGATAGATAGAATTTCAGTGATGCATGAGAATCGATTACTTCATCGTGATATAAAACCTGATAATTTTGTTATTGATTCAGGACCTAATCCTAAGATGATTTATTTAATTGATTTTGGGCTCTCAAAAAATTATATTGTATTTATATATTATATTAAATTTTAGAATAATAAAGGAGAACATATATCTTATGTTAAAAAAGCAGGGCTTATTGGAACTGCAAGATATGCTTCTATAAATGCACATAAAGAAATGGAATAAGGAAGAAGAGATGATCTTGAAAGTATCGGCTATGTTCTTATTTATCTTGCTTCTGGAAATTTACCTTGGATGAATTTATAAATAGATTCTAAAGATGCTAAATATACTAAAATTTATTAAATTAAAAAAGAAATTAAGACAGAAAGTTTATGTTTCAATTTACCAAAAGTATAAAATCATCTTTTAATATTAGTGTTTCTATTTCTATATGAATGATGTAAAATCTTTAGAATTTACAGAAAATCCTAATTATGATAAATTAAAATCATATTTTGAAAAAGAAATAGAAAATAACACTAAATAAAATATTAATTCTTCATCATTTACATATGATTGGGAAAGACTACCAGAATACAATAAATAAAAAAAGCATTAGACAGTTCATGTTATGCATGTAAATTCTTATTAATCTAGAATTAAGATAAACAATAATAAGTAGAAATTGCATTCAATCCAAATAAATTAAATTAAATTTCTAAATAAAATTAATTTATTAATCAATAAACAAAAGATTCTTAATAAAAATCTATATAGAATTAATAACTTACTTTTGAATAAATAATGAATGAAAAAAGAAAAGAAACCAAAAAGGCTTTCCATAGTCCTACAGGCAAAAGTAAAAAAATAGCATTTATTATTACCTTTTTAGAAAACACCGACAACAATTAATAAAATTTTTTGTCTCCAATAAAACCTGATGATAATAGAATTTTAAGAATATAGAATCATTCTTCTACATAACTCTAAAATCCTTAAATTAATTCATCATATTAATTAGACTCTTTTATTTTACCTTCTGTAGCTACATCAAAAATAATTAATTATTTTGAAAGTGAAATTGTAGTTAGTGAAGGTGGAGGATTACCAATATGGGATTTATGTTAAGAATCAAAAAATAAATTCTAAAAAGTTACAGGAATTTTAGAAGGAATAAAGAAACCTAGTTTAATAATATTGAGAAAAGAAAGAAAAATACATACATGTATAATTATTAATATAAACTTTTAGAAATCGATACTATTAAATTAATGCAAGAATTATTTGTTCCTCCTATTAAATTAATTGGAGATTAAGAATCAAATATTGAAGGTTTAGAATGAATAAAGAATTTATAAGAATTAAGAATTGTTAACTACTTAACCAAATATGGTAAATTATTTACTTAAATAATTAAAATCAAGTTTTATTATATACAGTAGTGCTAAAAAGAGGTCGAAGTCTATTCAATTCCTTTTAAAATAAATTTCGTTCCTCTTTCTTTCCTTTCTTTTTTTTATTGTATTTTAATTTCTCATAAAAAAAGATTACTTCATTTTCTGTTGCTTAATATAATGCCTTTAAATCTTATAATATAGTTAAAACAAATGATGATGCTGAACTAATTATTTCATTTGTGATAGGAGATACTATTGTAATTTCAGATTAATCATCAAATTCGTTTAAATCATAAAATGGACTATAATTAAATAAAATAATTTATTACTTCTCATTAAATCCTTTATAACTAATTCCAGTAGTTTTAGGATCAAATTCAGTTCCATAGAACTTCAAAAAATTATAAGTTGTATATCCTATAGATGAAGCTTGATTTTAATGATAAAAGCATTCTAGAAATGCTAAAACCATTTAAATAATGCAAAACGAAGATATTCCTCCTTTATATTAATCATTTAATCCTCTTTTTTTCAATAAACTTTTGAATAGTAAAACAATTGGTCTTAATTCACAATAAAATGATAACCATTATAAAGTTAATTCAGTTGAAATTAATCCTAAATGTTGATTTTATTTGAGACCTGAAAATTAAAAAAAACTAATATCAACACTAAATACTTATCTATGTACATCTTCATCAGGACTATATTAATAATTAAATTTATTACTTGATAATGAGATCTATATAAGGTAAACCTATAGGTAAAGAGGACTATACAAATGAAATAGTAGGATCTACTTATAATTTTATTAATGGCATATTTGAGGAAGTTATTGCACTAAATAATATTATAAATTAAATTACATTATATTGTTAACCCATCTCATTTTTTAAAGAAATTCTGTTAGTTTTTAAATAGGAATATTTAATTAAGAGACTGGACACATCTCAAATCCTGTTATTCCTATATCTATATCACTTTCTTAAAGGGCTAAACCAGTGGCACATGAACCAAAAAGACGAACTTAAGAATTAGAATCTAACTAAAATATATGATGAATTAAACCTCTAAATAGATAATTTATAACAAATTATAATCTGTCATAAATTATCTTTCTTAATTTTAAAATTTATTGATTCTAGCATAAAATCATATCATTAAATTCTCTCATATCCATATCAAGTTTTTTAATCATCAAAACTCTTGCTTAATTCATTATATTATAATCTATTTAATCTTCTTTTATTGGTTATTTATAAATTGTATTTTACACATCCTATTGATTATTAATATTAATATTTTTTTAAAATGATTTTTCACTTTCTTAAGGAATTTAAAGACTCAAATCTACAATTTATAATAACTACACAGGAGAATGAGAGTTTTTTGCTTCTTCAAACTTTGATTAACAAATTTGATTATTTTTTTAATAATGTTGTGATGTTCGATTCTCAATTTCTTAATTTTCCTATTTTTGTGATTTCTCTATTTTTACAACTTATATATCTTATTTTATAGTTTCAATACCCTATGTATTGCTTTTTTAGCATTTTTAGCTCGAAAAAAGTTCTTAGTCATGAGGTTTTGATTTAACGGATTATTCCATGAATGTTTGAGAAATAGGTTTCTAAAGAGATTTTTAATTTTTGTATTCATTTTCTTATGATGTATTAAATTTACGATTAGATTTCTTTTTTTATTTTTTAGGTGCAGTAATTACAACCCAATTTTCATCATCTTCATTTTAAGTATTATTACTTAAGTCTATAATAGTTTCAGCATCAAGTATTTGATTGGCTTCTTCAATTATATTCTATTCTTAAATATTTATTTAAGTAATCTCTGATTTTATAGAAACTTTAGCATTTGTCCTGATCTCTTAACATGAACTTTAAATGATAATATTTTAATATTACTTTCCATGTTTATCCAATTCATATTCATTACAATGAACATCATCTTATGTTGTGTCTTGCTTATCAGCTAACTCAAAACTATTACATTTCTCTTAATTCATATTTAATTTTTTTTATTCATTCTTATTTTTTTACTTTTTATGTTTTTTAGATTTTTTTTTTTACTCTATTATTTTTTTCTTTTCCTTACCCTCAATATCTTATAATTCTTTTAATAATTTCTCTTTATAATGATCTTTTATAAGTCTCAATATTCTTTTCTAACATAATTTCTAAATTGTTAACACTTACTCAAGAGGCATATAATTCATAATATCTAATTCATTATTAATAAATATTTTAGAAACATCCTTTTCATTTATTGATAATAACATCATTTAAATATTTTAATCTTGATTATTTTTTTATTTATCATTTTATTATGAAGATTACTTTAAAATAAGTTGAGTCCATAAAATATCTTCTTATTTACAATTCTTTTTTTTAGGTGCATTCTTAAATTCTTTACATATTTAAGGAATTTAATTCAAAATCTTAGTTCTTAACTCAAAATCTTAAATCCAAAATCTTTTAAGATCATCATTCTTATTTTAATTGTTTTCCTCTATACATCCTTATTGATATTCATAATATCTATTATATTAATACAAATTATTTTATACAATAATGCAATTGATTTCTCAAATTCATTTATAATCCAACCAGCACAAGATTAAAATGTTTTTGGATTAAACCATATAGCATCATTTACAATAAATTATTTTGAAATATAATTAAATGAAACTTTTGGTTAAGAAGAAAATGCAAGACCATTTGAACATTCCATCAATAAGTTTAAATTATCTTCTAAAGAACCTTATAAACAAAATTTCTCAAAAATTTCATCCTGATCAACTATATAAATTTTTGATAATAATTTCTAATATTAATTATAATTAAAAGATACCTATTCTAAATGCAAATTTTCTTCTTCATGACTGCGTCTTTTACGAACTAAACATGCTCCTTTTATATCTTCTGTTATTGAAGGGAATCTAATTTATATTTATTACACTTCTTACCTTGGATTATCTTGATATAAAGCATAATTGCATCTTTCCACTTACAAATCATACATATACATTCTAATGATAAAAGTTGTAATCTTTTTAGAAACAACAGCTATTTCATTAACTTTTTATTTCTTAGCCCTAAAAAATTACCACAATTAATAATATATATATATATCGTAAGAACAAAAAGTGACATGCAAGTAGTCCACTTTCAGTAATATTGAGAATTTTGATTCAATACCATTAAAAAAGGTTGTTTTTGTATGCATTTTCAAATGATTCTATATTCTCACATGGATGATTATTATATTTTGCAGTCAGATATTTAGGTAGAGAATAAAGCATATTTATTTGTTAAATTTTATAATTTATTAATAATTGTATTAAATTAAATCCCAGAAATTCGGCATTGAATCTTTTGAAGATAAATAATAATACAAAGTTTATATATATTTCAAATTTTACTTTAAATTTTATTTTTTTAACTATTAATCTCATTTACTCTATTTCTTTTCATTACAAAATCTAAAAATATGAATTTTAAACAACTTCTCAATTATAACAAACCATATTTAATAGGTTTTCACATCTGACAGAATCTTACTATATAATACAAAAATATTTAAATGCAAGACTCTAAAAAATGAATAAATTATAATTAATTATATGTTCTTGACATTCTATGTTATATAAAACATAGATTTTAAATGAGATAGATGTAAGTTTTATTTGAATTTCATTATTTTTTAAACTATAAATAAAATGTCATTATTTTCAAAAAAAGAATAAAAGAAATAGCCTACACAATATTTAGATTTTGATTCACTTGTTGTTAAAAAGTATAATTATGAATCAAAGAAAGCTAATGAATAATCTGTAAAGCAAGAATAGTATATAAATGATTTAAGAAAAGTGTATGAATTCCAAAAAAAATTAGTTATGAATAGTAAAGAGTTGAAATTGAACCTATATTTTAAAAAGTAGAGATTCTTTAAGTAGAAAGGAAATAATTAATGGATGAAGTTGAGTAATATAAAATGAGTCAAATGGAAATTCTAAAGAAATATGAAGGGGAATATTAGGAAAAAGAGAAATTCAGTAAAGAATGCTAAAAATACAAATAATAGATTTTAGCACTTTAAAAGATGTAAATGCCTTAAGAATTTTAAGAAAAAAAATGTCAGGAATTAAAAGAATCTTTATATAATACTATAAAAGACATAATGAATGACTTTTTAGAAAATTATAATGATTAAATAGGATATGAAAATGATAATGAAGGTACATATTAAAAATAAATAAAGTTAGTGCAACATTATTACATGAATTACTTTAATAGATAGATGATTCTATATTAATGTTTGTAGAGAATCTTCCTGCTTAATCCAGTAGATGTTATTAATCAGAAGAAGTTCAACATTTAAAAGATTAAATAGAAAAGACTTTATAGAATGTTGCTAATTTACAATCTGAAAATTAAGATTTATTGGCATCTTTAGAATCTGAAAAATAATTAAAAGAAAAAATTAATAATCAAAAAAACACATAATAATAATTAGTTTGTTAATTATAAAATCAAATTGAACAAGTAGTTAATGAAAAAAAGGGTATTGATTCATAACTTTAAGAAATTTAAATAAAATATTAGGATATATTATAAGAATTTTAAAAATTGAATTAAATTAAAGAAGATGAAAAAGAAAAGCTAAAAGAAGAATTAATAGGATTAGTAAATGAACTGTAAAAAGAAATTTAAAAGATTTAATCAGAGAATTCTAAACTTTTGTAGTAAATTGAAGAGTAGAAAACTGAAATAAATAAATAAACTGAACTTTTTAATAATAAAGTTCGAGATTTAGAAACTAAATTAAATCATGAAGAACTTAAATCAGAATAAAAATATAAAGAAGTAATATTATTCATATAATATAGTTACTTAGAAGTGAAAGAGAATTAAATTAATATAAATCAGAAGCTACAAAACTGTTTGAAAATAATAATCTTTTATAATAATAATTAGATGCTTATAAAGAAAAAAGAAAATAAGAAAAAGAAATATTCGACGATTAAAAAGATAAATTTAAATAAATAAAATTATAATTATAATAATAAGAATAAGATTATTAAGCTAAAATTATTTAACTTGAAGAATAAATTCATTAGTTATAATAAACAACTTAAAGTACTATTTCATCAGAGATATCAATAAATCCAGAAATTGTTATGGAAAAAGAAATATAAATTTCAAAATTAGAATAAACTATATTAGAGTAATAATTTATTAATAATATAATAGATTAACTTAAAAAACAAGTGAATTAAAATAAAAATTAGCTGAAAACATGATAATGATTAATGAATAGAATTAAGAATTGGAAAAATAAAGATTGACTAATCAATAACATTTAGAAAAAAGAGCTATTGCAATAAGCGAATTAAATCGATTAGAACAATAAAATTAAATATTAAAATAAGTAATAATTAAATAATACTTAGAAAATGAATGATCAAAATTAAATAATTAAATAATTACAAAATGAAAATTAGTAGATTTCTAAATTGCTTCAACCATTAAAGTAATAACCTCTTCCAAATATGCAGAAATAAATATTAAATCAAAGCATTTCAAAAACACCTGTAGGGGAAGTTAATAATTTAGATTCATCTATTCATTCTGATGTTGAGAGCTAAAATTCAAAACAGTCTAAAACTCCATCCTTTTTTACAAAAGGTTTAAATTATTTTAAACCAAAGCCTTAACCAATTTAATATATGGTATATAAAATCAATATGAAAAGTAATAAGAAAATTCAGATTTAAAAATTGCTGTGACTATGATACATAAATAATCTGAGGAGTTAAAATTAAATTTAGAATAACTTTATAAATGTTTTTTGTCGACAGTTCTCTTAAATTAAAATAATTAAGATAATAAATTTCTTAAATTTGAAAGAGAAATTAATGAGTGTTTAAAGAAAACTTAAGATTTAAATGATAATATTGAAGATTTTTTGGTATTATGATTAGTATGATTTTTGTTATTTTATTACAATCTATTCTTTTGATATTCTGAGTACATGATTTTTTTTATTTGATATAACCATTAATCTATAAATATAAAATATTAGATATAATCTAAAATTTATTAAGATCAAACATTAGATGTTTAATAAATATTTAAATAAAATTAATATACTATGATTAATTAAGCTTATTAACGGAAAAGCCTCATTTTTATTTCTTGCTGTTATTTCTAACACAATTCTTACAATAATCTTTTCTTAATTATAAGCATTCTTAATGAAATGGTTTATTACATCTGGAACATTAAAAACTTTAAGAAGACTATGAAAACTATTTCTTACAGGATGTACAAAATATTTTTTTTTGATTTTTCATTTATTAATCAAAATTAATATTTGGACTAAATATATACAGATTTATAAATACTTTTTTCCAGCATTTTCTCTTTTTACTCTTTTATTAGCTAAGCTATTAGGATATTAAGGACTTTATTCTTATTCAATTGAATCATCTTCAATAGCTTTTAATTTAGTTTTTTTTTTTATTGGTTTAATTTCTTTTTAATTAACTTTTTAAGTAATTTTTCGTTAAGCCTAGCTTCTCTTATTTTTTAATACTTTTTATTATTAATATTGTTAATACTATTCTAATAACAAATTCAAAGTAATTAAAGAAATATAAATACAATGTTAAGATGATGCATTATCCACATATATTGCTAATTAATTAACTAGTTCAAAGTTTTATTTAAATATCTTGAATGGTTTTACATATTATCCATCATTTGATTTTAGTAATAATAATCCATTTAAAAATATTTTTAGTGCTTATTCTAAAGATTAAAGTTATTTCTCATTTTTTAGTAATTGATAAAAATTTTACTTTTAATTATTATCTATCCAAATCAAGTTTTTAGATTGTAAATATTTTGTATATGCTTCTTCAGTAAGTAAAAACTATTCAATAACTTCTATAATTTCTAGATTATATTACTATTCTATTTATTGGTTAACAAATACTTTGTATTAATCGATTCTATGATTTTATTGGAGTTGTATTATCAAATAATTTAACTTAACTTATTAATTCTAAATTTTCTAGTAAGTTTGATTCATTAACTCCCTAAATATTTAGAGCATTCATCAATTCAGATAAATCAGAAAGAGTATATTAACCCCATCCTGTCATTGTTTCAACAAAGATAGAACTAGGAACATGAGTAAAATAAAAATATTATTATTCATCTGCATCTTATCCAAGATATGTTCCACAATTTATATATGCAGATTAATTTTACTAAAATAATATTTTTAGATTTGCTAATATAAAATTGAAATTTACATTGTCTGTAATTTGATGAAGAATCTTTTTATTTTATTTAATCCTTCATTTTATCCAAATCATACAAACCCTCAGTTAATATACTTAATATGTTTATTTAATCTTAAAACTCTAAAATATTAAAATCAATTTTATTAATATTTGATTCACAATCAAAATTAATTATTTAATCAATTTAAATAACACATTCTATCCAAGTTTTCTTTATTAAATCTTTCATTTAACTTTCTTAATGAATATATAAATAATTCATTAACTCTAAAAAAGCATTTGCTTATATATTTGCTTAATTACAATATCTTTCAAATTTAACTACATCTGATAAAATAAATTCATTAAAATATTCCATAAGCAAATTCATAAGAATTTCATAGAAATTTTTTTCAATATAATCCTAATTAACATTTTGTGGAGTTTAACAATGAGGAAATAATATTTAATAACTTGTTTAAATTTTAAGTATATCTTCAACCATATTTGAATTAATCATATATGGTTATGGTTTCTATTTAATTTCCAAAATGTCTGGATAATCAAGTGCTAATTTCTCTAAAACAGGATATTTTATTTTTCCATTCTAACCTCTATAAATTGGATACTTTCTTAAGAAATCAGATATCTAATCAATAGGTTTAAATGGAGTAATTTCCATTTCTTCAATAATAAAAATTTTTTATTTTTTCTAAATTTTTTCTAATAATGATAAATTAATCTTTTTTTATTCAGATGTTGGACATATCTGTTATTTCAATTGTTTATTATTTATATAATCCCATTAATTAGAACTTTTAAGTTCCTAAATTCTATCTAAACAATAATCACAAATCCAATCATTAATATTATCAAGTACTTATACACATTCTGCATGAAATTTAAATCTGCATCTTTTACATATAATAATTCGGTCAGAATAATCAAAAGCAATATAAGGTACTTTAGATTCTGATTATTCTTCTTTTTTCTATGATTTTTATACTATTTGTTATCTAATAGATTTCATAGTAACATGAGGATTTGTGTCTTAATTTTCTGTTTGTTATAATAAATTTAATATCATAGGAATAGTTGATTATTTACATTTCCTACATTTGTTTTTATCCACTCTCTATTTCTTTTGATGATTACTTTCTTCATAATCTAATTGCTTAGATTCTTATTTCATCAAAAATTTTGATTTTTTTTTCTCATCTAAAGTTAATTATGGCAAGAAAACAGTTTTTAATTATTCTTCTAACTAATTCATAACATCTTTTAATTCTTTTTAACCATATGTCAATGGATCCATATCAATATTTGAAACTGATCTTTGAATTTACGATAAAATTGATTTTTGAATTGCTTCTCTACTTTTAATTAACTTAGGAAATTGTCTAAAAGAAATTAATGCTTTAATTACTCTATTTCGCCTATTGTCTTGAATATTGGCTTTTTTGATTTAATTCTTTGTATAATTAATTCTTATTGATCTAATTTTAACATAAATTATTATTAAATTCACTTTAATTCAAATATAGATTTTACTTTTTAATTTTTTATATATTAAAAATATTTTAGATAATCTTTTATTATTAATTTATTTTTTAAAGATACTTCTATTTTTTATTATTTAACAAATGAATAAATAAAAAATAAATAAAAATGAAAGAAAAATAATCAAAAATAGGAATAAAAATGATAGTTTTAACAATATAGATAGTATATAAAACTTAAGGTATTTATATATAAGAATTATTAACAATCAATTAGATTATTAGTTTCAGATATTAAGTTTAAAATCAATTAAATTAATTAATTTGAGATTTTCTTTATTAAAAGTTCTTACATCATCTTCCTTACTCAATTGAATAAGATATTTTTACAAATATTTCAATTCTTCATCTTTCGGATTGAATAAGTATTCTAAAATTGGTATTCCATTTTCTAATTATAATCCAAATGAATGAGGAAGATTATCAACAATCACTATATCTTTTAAAGGTCTATTGGTTATAATTCTTAAATCTTTAATAAAAAATCCATTTTTAGTTTCAAAGCAATTATTTCTGCACAATATATCATTGATATATTATCTTTTAGGATCTAAATGATTAACAATAGCATTAGCATATAGCTCTGAAGAAGCTGTAAATAAATAAATATTATAGTAGTTAGACATTTCTTTTAAAAATTCTTAACAAAATGGTCTAATGTTGAAACATAACTAAAGATAAATATTTATAAATATTACATCAACTTTATCTTCATCATCTTATAATTAGATAGTGACTTAAGGAGAGTCTCTAGATGAACAACTATGAATCAAGGTTTCATCTAAATCTAGGATTAATAATTTAGATTTCCTTTAATTAGATTCTTTAAGTCTAATAAATCTACTTCTAAGAAATTTTTCTGATGGTCCTTTTAAAGAATTACATGCATATAATAGTCCACTCTATACGATTTACAAAAATCTCAAAAACTCATTTTAATTAATATTTTTGCCATAAACTAAATGTCTAAATGGATGATCTTTGATATGAAGATGCTTATTAACAACTTGCTTAGAGGAATTTGACTTTTATATTGGTGTATGTTTAAATGGTTACTTAGGATTTTGATATTTTTATTCCATTTATTTGGACATCTACTAAATGTCATATTCAGGTTCAGTTTTTTGATTTGTTTAAATTTTTATAGCTTATTCTTTTTTTTCTTCTTCATTTGAGTCAAATTAAATATCCGAATCTTTTTCTATGTGACTCTCCTTCTGTTTAAATTTTGATAATTTATTTTATCCTTTAGGTGAATATGGGAATATTTATTTCATAGGTGTATTATCAGAATCATCAGTTTAAAACTGTTATCCTTCTCCTCTTGAAAACTTTGACGGCTTTGCAATCAAAGGTCTTTTCGGAGTTAAGTCAGCATCATCATCTGAATAAAACTATTTCTTAAGGTCATTTTGTATTTGTATAAATATTTTTGGCCTTATATTAGTTTGATTATCCATTTTGTAGAAATAAATACAATTATCTTTATTATTGAAAGATAATAAAAATACAGATCATAAATATTCACTAAAATAATGAACTTATAATATTTATTCAATATCACTATGTTCATAACTGCATTAATTATTTCTTTTAGTGAATTTTATGTCATAATATATAAAAAATTGAACTAAACAATAATTTAAAAAAAAACTCTTTATTTTTTTGGTATCAATTTTATTTAAACATTTTTATTAAATTAGAGTTCATCGATTTTTGCTCTTTATTTTTAATTTAAGCAATCTTGCTTCTAAAATAATGTTTGTTTTAAAGTAATTTCAAAAAATGAAGTTTTTCTTAAATAAAATAATAAATTTTTATTTCTATAAGAAATATAAATTAAAATTAGAATTGATTTCTTTATACTTTATTTGAATAAAAAATAAACATATTAAAAGAGTATAATTTATATTAACATAAATAAATAAAGATTTATGTTATAATTATATTATTTATTTATTTTATTTAAGTACTTTAGATATTATTCTTTGAAGCTTTCTCTTTATTTTTTGAATCATTCCGAAAATTCTGAAGTTAAACTAATATTAATTAATTTTTATCAATTTCAGCAAACTTTTCTCTTTCGATTAATTTTTTTTAAATAAATTAATACCTTAGTTTAGTTAATTCATCTGTGATTTTTGATTCTAATAAATTTGATGTAATAATTCCATATATTAAGTATTCAATCGTAGATTAATTAATAATTATGGAAAATTTTAACTATTCTTTTGAAAACAGCTCCTTATTTTTATAATCTGCAATTTTTTCAAAAATTAATTCATTATTCAAATCATTAATTAAGTAATTCATTTTTTTCTTATCCTTTATCTGCTAATTTTTCCATACTACCGATCTCCTCAGAATTAACAATTTTATATTACCTTATCTAAGCTATTTTTAAATTTGATCTAAAAACTACTGCTCTAATTCATAGTTGATATCATCATCTGGGTTTTAATATTCAAAATCAATTTATATGGACTTAATTAATTTTCTTTTTTATTTTATGAAAAAAAAAGAAAATCTTTAAAATTTAAGAACTTTTTTTTGTAATGAAGTTTCATTTAACAAAAACATCAAAATTAAACTTTTCTTATTATTAAACTTTGATAGAAATTGTTCAACAAAAATCTTAAATCTTTTAATTTTGCATTCATTTTATAAAATTTTTATTTATAGACTCTTAATTAAATGATTAATTTAAAAATGCAGATGACATTTTTCTTTTTTTATATTAGTTTCTTCTTTTTGAATAATAGTTTAACTAAGTTTATTTCATTTCTTCCTATTTTTATGAGCATTTTTACATTATATAATAAAATTATTCTGATAAAATAAATATATATATATATTTTTTAAAAAGAAGTGGAGATTAAAATGAAATGGATAAATAGAATTAATAAATTATTAAAATTTTATAATATTGACATTTTTATTGATTATTAGGATAATCATTGCCATAAATTTTCATGTTTAGGACTTCCTATTTGATGTTTGTATTAATTGAGGAATTCATCCAAAGTTCTTGATTGTGCAGTTGATGAATAGAGTGCATATAATTTATAATGGAAGAAATCAGTCAACAACAAGAATGGAATAACTCCTCTATAGATACTAAAAGGTGTTTTTTATGCAAATAAATTAGCAGCTATTCTACCTTTTTAATTAGTTTATTAGAAACTTAAATCAGTACTTGCTAATTATAATCTTGTTTTGATAGTTAAGAATCCATAACCAATAGCTAATAAAGGTGTAGAAATTAACTAATAAATTAGAATATATATTTATTTACTTATGAAAGATAATCTTATTCATAGACATTTCTAAGATGATAGATCAAAGTACCATTGAATGCCAATTTGAATACAATTCCTCTATAGAAATGACTAAATCCATTTCGAGCATAAACCTATAGATTAAATTGATATAGATTACTTATTCAATAACATCAAATGCTCCTTTATATCTTCCTTAGATATCAGAATATATAATTGTTTTTATGGTATCAATAGGATAAGTTATAAGTTCAAATAATGATGAATATAGATAATGAGAAGTATATCCATTACCTCTACTATATACTAATGGATGTGCCCATACTGTCAAAAATTAGAATGCATTTAATAATGCTCCTCTAAAATATCCCTTAAATAATCCTTAATTGAATATTTATTAAAGACAGGCTCTAAATTTTAAGCAATTTAATACGTATTAGAATCTCCAAATGTAAATCTAGTTTTCAATCCTCCATATGCTTATCTAAGAGTAAGTAATCTTTCAATTCCAGCAAGTAATGTAAGACGATAAAAATTATCTGAAAATACTTCCCATGTTCTAGGCTCTTCATTAAATTATCTTTCAAATTTAGCTCTTGGACCTAAAAATCTATATAAATATAAATTTTATATTCTGATTACTTTTATTAATCTACTCTAACAACTTTTGCAAGCCAATCATGTCCTGGACCACCACCAACAAAATATTCAAGATCAACTAATTAAGGGTCTCTTAATATTTTATCAACAAAGGTCCAATTTGGACTATATAATAAACCACTTAACATTTTAATATCTAAAATAATTAATATTTAATCTTATATTATCGTATATATAAATATAAATAAAATTCATATATATTGTATTACTATTTCTAACACATATCCTATTTGAATAAATCCAATAAATTAGAATAAANACTTCCTATTTGATGTTTGTATTAATTGAGGAATTCATCCAAAGTTCTTGATTGTGCAGTTGATGAATAGAGTGCATATAATTTATAATGGAAGAAATCAGTCAACAACAAGAATGGAATAACTCCTCTATAGATACTAAAAGGTGTTTTTTATGCAAATAAATTAGCAGCTATTCTACCTTTTTAATTAGTTTATTAGAAACTTAAATCAGTACTTGCTAATTATAATCTTGTTTTGATAGTTAAGAATCCATAACCAATAGCTAATAAAGGTGTAGAAATTAACTAATAAATTAGAATATATATTTATTTACTTATGAAAGATAATCTTATTCATAGACATTTCTAAGATGATAGATCAAAGTACCATTGAATGCCAATTTGAATACAATTCCTCTATAGAAATGACTAAATCCATTTCGAGCATAAACCTATAGATTAAATTGATATAGATTACTTATTCAATAACATCAAATGCTCCTTTATATCTTCCTTAGATATCAGAATATATAATTGTTTTTATGGTATCAATAGGATAAGTTATAAGTTCAAATAATGATGAATATAGATAATGAGAAGTATATCCATTACCTCTACTATATACTAATGGATGTGCCCATACTGTCAAAAATTAGAATGCATTTAATAATGCTCCTCTAAAATATCCCTTAAATAATCCTTAATTGAATATTTATTAAAGACAGGCTCTAAATTTTAAGCAATTTAATACGTATTAGAATCTCCAAATGTAAATCTAGTTTTCAATCCTCCATATGCTTATCTAAGAGTAAGTAATCTTTCAATTCCAGCAAGTAATGTAAGACGATAAAAATTATCTGAAAATACTTCCCATGTTCTAGGCTCTTCATTAAATTATCTTTCAAATTTAGCTCTTGGACCTAAAAATCTATATAAATATAAATTTTATATTCTGATTACTTTTATTAATCTACTCTAACAACTTTTGCAAGCCAATCATGTCCTGGACCACCACCAACAAAATATTCAAGATCAACTAATTAAGGGTCTCTTAATATTTTATCAACAAAGGTCCAATTTGGACTATATAATAAACCACTTAACATTTTAATATCTAAAATAATTAATATTTAATCTTATATTATCGTATATATAAATATAAATAAAATTCATATATATTGTATTACTATTTCTAACACATATCCTATTTGAATAAATCCAATAAATTAGAATAAATAAGGAAACTCTATATTATTTTTTAATTCATGAATAATTTCTTATATTAATTTTATAATTAATTTTGATTATGTCCAACAGAAATAAAAAATCTAAGAGTCCTTAATTATAACAGCCTAAAAATATTGATAAAGATCTCATGAAATATCTCATATATCAAAAGATTGTTAAACCATAAGCTCCTTTAGAATTAATTACTAAGACTTAGCCTGATGAGGATTCTGAAGTTGAAGATTTCAAATTAGAAATAGAAATGAAGTATTAATGAATTCCATTTAATTTTAGATTTAAGAATTGCAAAATAAATAAAACTTTCAAATTTCCTAAAGAAAACTATGAATCTTCATCTGATACCTCATTGCAATCTTTAAAGGATATTACCATATATAATCTAAATTGTGATAATATAGATCGATTAACTGATGCTACATAACCAAATTTTATGAAAGCATTAAATGAAAGACTTATGAAATTAACTGATCTCATTGTTGATGAATCATCCACTAAAACTAAATAATTTAACTATGCACCAAATTTAAAATCCTCTAGGTTATTAATTGTAATAATATAGAATGTAGAAACTTAGAGGAGGAACTAATATTTCTAATACTTCTATTACTAAACCTACAGAATTATCTTTAAATGCTGCTAGTTAAAGTCAAGGAAGAGAAAGTGTTATTACTAAACCTCCATCTAATCTAGGCTTTAGAGCTACACCAACACTCTCTTCTGAAAAAAAAAATAGATCTAAATAAATTCAATAAATCTTAAAAATCACTTAATAAAAATATATGAATAATCAAAAGTAATTATATTATGATTTTATAGCATAGGTGGAACATTTTATAAGAAAACACCTTAAATAAATAATAACTATATCAACATTAATTCTAATATCAATAATAGTATTGTTGTTACAGGCAAACGTAATATTTAAGATATTCGAATTAAAACTGAATAAGATGAATCTGAACCTAGTTTACATCAATACTAAGTTGTTCCTAATTCTAGGTAATTGTTTATTTTCCATTTAGACCTAAAATGAGGGAATCTACTTTAAAAGGTAAAAAATTAGATATTTCAATTGGTCATAAAAATCTTACCTTAGATAGTCAATATCTAGAAAATTATAGTCGAAATGCTAAAAGTTAAAATAAAAATTATAAGGTTTGATTTTTTAATATAATAATTATATAATTTATTCGTTTTTTGTTTAAGTGTCCATGATATTGAATAATATCTCAAGAGATGAGGAACAATAATCATTTGTTAGTCTCAACTATAGAGATTAAATTGCAGAAACATAAACAAATTTGAAATAACAAATTACATATTTGCCATCTATGTATGCATCAATGTCAATCATCGTTCTTTTTGCAGCTATTTTAAGTCAATTTCAATATCCAAGAGCATAAACCTTTCCTTTGTTTTTAGAGTTACCATTTTAAAAGAATTAATTATTTACAGTATAATACTTTATAACTCTCATTTTTAGATTGGTAATGCATTGATAAGTTTGATTGGCATCCTTATTTATTATTTAGTTTATTAAGCAAATCAATAACTTCCAAAAAAAAAAAGATTTACTTTAAAATATACTTATTCAAAGCCTTTTTCATTTTAGATCTTTCTTAGTGGAGTTTCAGCTCATCTAGCATTTTTAGCTTTTGCATTACTTCCAATAGAATAAAAAAATCAAACCAATTTTCTCTGTATCTTATATTACAATAAATATTTCTATTATTATTCTAGATACTGAAGATAGAATTCTATTAACTTTCTCCTTTGTTATGAATTTCCTCTTTACTAGTTATTATATGTGTTATAAGTAGAATTAATAATCTTTGAAATTTTCGGATAAATTAAAACAGTACTCATTAAGTTAGTAAATAAAGGCTGCTTTATTTACTGTGATTTGCTTTTTATTTACTGCTTGTAAATCTAGAATTATATACTTAGTTGTATCTGTTAATTTTATTAGTTTATTTATGGGTATGCCTATGGCTCAAGGAGAACCTAATTTAAATGATGGTCTTAGTGCATCTGAAGATTTTATAGCTAATATGGTTAGTGAAATTTATTCAACCTTGTCTTATAGTCTTTATTTAATGAATTCATTTTTTATTGGAATGTTTTATATTGATCTTAAGAAGGTAAATTGTATAATAGTAAATTAATTTAGATTAATTTGGTAATGACAACTGATTAAGAAATAGTATTAGGAAGAAATGAAAAATCGATATGATTAAATGAGTAATTATTTTATCAATTTAATTATATATGTTTCCCATAAAAACGGATTTATAATTAATATTATATGAAAACATTCATTGCATTGTCTCTTTTGTATTTGACATTAGCCAAGTATAAACAATAATCATACTAAGCTAAGGAATATTGTCAACAATTGGAGATCAGATTCATCCATATTAATAAGTGATAGTAGCATTATCAGAAGTGGCATCCAAAGATTTCAATTTCTAATAATTGTTTGTTGCTTTAGATGAATTAGCTGAATCATTTAAGACTAGAAAAAATGAAGAAAATGCATTTTACGAACAAGAATATTAACAATATTAAGCAGATGTACAATACTATTAAAATTAAATTACAGACTTTAAAAATAAGGTATGAATATGTATGTAAATTTTGGTAAGATTGCCTAATTAGAGGTTGATGTAAAAGATTTGAGTGATGAAAGAGTTAGATTATAATAAATGTTAACAGAAGCCAAATAAGATTTATATGATGCTACAAAATTGTTGAATGCAAAAGAAGCATAAATAAATTCAGATAAATCTACATTTGACAGATAATTCAATGAATATGCAGATACTATTGCAGTATTAGATTAAGCAATAGCATTATTAAATGAAGTCAAAGATGAAACATCTTTATTATAAAAAGCAGATAATCTCAAAGAAATATCATCAAAGATGCACACTCAGTATTAATTAAGGTTAACGTTAGTTTGAAATAACTTTCATCTAAGAGAGTATTTTATCAACCATTAGTAAAGGCACTCACTTAAATTGCATAGAATAATTATGTAGATTAAGAGAATCTCAACAAAGTTATCAATTATATGAATTAATTAAGATAATCATTAATTGAAGGATAAACATCTTTATAAAATTAATACGAAGCTTAATCTAATTTATAAAAAGATATTTTATCAGAAATCTAAGCAAAAATAACTGGTATAAGAGATGTCTTAATTCCTATGTTGTAATCTGAGATTGAAACTAAAGATGGTGAAATTAAAGCACTTAATGCAATTCTTAATGATGCAAGACTTAATTTATCTGAAGCTGAAGATAATCTTAATGCAACATAAAATAGATGGATTGAAAGGTATTCATTTAATTTTAATATTTTTATTTTAGAACTGCATCACATAACTCCTTAATTTAATAATATGATAATGAATTATTAGCTATTAAAGATGCTGAAAATGCCTTAAAAAAAGGAGGTATATTTAGATAATGATGAAAAATATTATTGGTCTAAAAATATTCATATATTTATTAATAAATTTCGTTAAAATTACAATGTTATATTCTATTCGTGAGAGTGAAGCTGAAGGCAATATATCTACAGATTCATATACAGCAAACAAATCTCTTAATTATGATACTATTTTCACAAAAAAGAGTTCCAGTCGATCTCTACCAAAAACATAAAAAGATTTTGATGAAGAAATATAAATTTTGAATGATGTTATAATTTAATTGAGAAAGGTAGAACAAATACTTCTCAATCAAATTAAAGATCTTAAAAGTTAATTAGAAGAACAATACAAACATTCAAATAAACATCAAGAATATATAGATGAATTAAATAAAGAATTAAATAAATTATCTAATAAATTACATCATGAAATAATGAATAATAGTTAATAATAAAAAACTAATATTGAATTACAAAAGTCCATTCTTAAATTAGAATAAGATTTAATTACAAGTAATTAAAAAAATTAAGATATTTCAGAAGAATTGCAAAAAATAAAGTAATATTATATTAAGGAAGATCTAAATATTCCCATGAACATAAATTTGTTGAATCTTTATTACATATGGTGATGAGTTGCCATCCTGATAATTCTTTTAGAGAATAACCATCACTTAAGTAAGCCTGGAAATGGTTGAAATCAATTCTTTCCGATTATTTGACACTCAAAAAATAAAATTTAAACTATTAAGAAGGCTCTAGTCAAAGCTCAAGTTCAACTAATAAATGAAATATAAACAATAATTTTTCCATTAGTTTATTATTTCATCAATAATAACTATCAATATTAATAACATCATATTATAATTAGGTTTATAAAATTTAATAATTATAATATGACTACTCTTCAGTTCTTAATCAAAAATTATTTAGGATTTTTATTTTAAATATAAATTATTATATAATCAATCAGATTCAAATTAACTTACTTATCATTATCCATAATACCAAAAACTAATAATATAATTATAATACTTACAAACCTTAAAATAGTCATAGATTTACTGAATATTAAGCAGTTGAACACATATAATAATAAAATGGATATATTTTTAAAAACACATATGCCCAAGGCAATATTTATTGCTCCTATAACGATGTATGATAAAATCTAATTAATAAAAGGTTAAACTATGACAAAAATTTCTCCTACAAGAAAATATTGTATTGAAACATAGTAGAAATATCATATTCGATATGAAATTATATCAATCTATTTAATTTAATTTCCTTCCTATTATAATTTTTCAAAAGTTATTATATTAAAAAAAAATTTAAATAGAAAATATGATCATATGAAAGTAATTATATTATATTATATTATAATTGGAAGTCAAATATTTAAAAATTTGAATTGATATTTTTGGAGATAGCCATATACTCAAGCTATTGAACCATATATATGAGAATTTGACTCTCTTTATTTTTTTAGTTTTATTGCATTGTTCAAATCTTTAGCTAAGTAAAACTTCATTCTTTATTTTTTAATTCTTTCTTAAATATCTTTTTCTGATTTGAAAAAATTATTCATTTTAGATACAGTATTTTTAGTTAATTGATTTTCTTTACATGATTCTTGAATTATAAATTATAATCTATCGTTAGATGAGTCTTGATGATTAATTTATGTAGGCATAATTTCATATTAATTTTTTTATAAAGTAGATGCTCGACGGCTAAATATACTATATTCTTATGATTATGGTCTAAAGGCTTAACTATGATTACGAGAAGCCATTCGACTATATTTGGTAGAATAATCTATAGGCTATTCATCTAATTAAGTTTTAAAATAACATTATAAATTTATGTTCTAATATTCTCTTTATTGATTTTAATTTTATATTTTAGTTTCCTATTAATTTTCTGTTTAAAATGCTGTTTAAATAATTTCCTGCATATCTGTAATAGTTTCTTTTTTTTGTTATGTTTTTTATGTAAAATATTCTTAGAAATTCAATAACTGTTCATCATAACTCATTTTAATTTTATTCATTTCAATAATTTCAGATAATTGCTTCAATCTTGATTGGTCACAGATTTAATTTCTAAGTTTTTATGACCATAACTCATTAACAAAAATTCCTCCACTATTCTTTTTATTTTTATGTAGATAGGTATCACTTACTTTATTATTTGAAATTTAACTTAATATATCTTTATAATCCGCATTAGTCTAAATTATATTGACAGTATTAGAGGAAGTATTTTATAATTACAAATAATATTGTTCAAGCTAAGAATTTTTTGTAAAAATCTCATATGTCTTTTTTCTACTCTACAATTTAGAATTCTTAATAATTTAAGGAATCTAAAACAAATATTTGAACTTGTATTTACTGTTTCCAACAGTTTATTTAAGTTCCTCTTTTAATTTGTTTCTATTTTCTTCTGTTACAGTATTTAACTAAGTTTTCTCTAATGATTTGTTTTTTGGATTATTCAATCGATTTAAAAATTTAGTATTCTTATTTGACTAACCTAATTTTTATAGTTCATCATCCTCATCAAAGATCAAATTATCATAGCTATTCTTTTAGTTACTCATTTAATTATAATTTATATGTTATTAACAATTTAAACATAATAAAACAAATTATTCACTTTATTTTTCTATTTGGTTTATTTACTAGTAACTTTGATTTCTTTAATCCAAGAATCTTTTATTTTTATTTTTATTTCTTAATTTTCTTATTCTCAATAGTTTTAAATTTAGATTGGTAATCTACTTCATCATATTCTTATTTAATTTCTATTGATTATTATTCTTATTTCAATTTTTATTATTCTTTTTTTAATTTATTTAGTTTGTGATTCTCGAACATTTTATCTAAATATGATAATTTAATAGTGTGTCTTCTCATTCCAGCAAATCTTGCTTTTGCTTCTCTTCCATTTTAAATAGTCCAAATTTTTTCTTATTATTTTTCAATTTCAATTTCTTTATATTCTGAACAATAAAAATTGACTGCTGTTAATCTTTAAGATAAATTAATAGCCAAAGGTATTCTTACATTTTCTGTATGATACACTCTAAAATAATAAATAATAAAAAACCTTAAAAAACGATCTATGCTAACTGTGTATATATAATCTTTATTAAATGTAACATCTCTAACAGCTCCAAAAGTACCTTTAATCATTCTTTCAAATTTAAAATCATTCTAATAAATTAAAATTTCTCCTCTTTCATTTATCATATAATATTTTTGATTATAAGCCCTTATTAGTGTAACTTTGGTTTTTGAATGTTTTAATGAATGTTCTGCAATAGGTTAAGATTTTTATTAGAGAATATTATAAATTCTTAATGTCTTATGGGTTGTAATAACTCCTACAGAATAATCATCTAAGAATAATCCATCATAATCATGCATTTTAACTTAAAGATCTAATTCATCATTTTTAACATTTCTTGATTACCATTATAATTATTTTAATTTTAAGTTAAAAATAGATGGTGGAGCTCCAAAATATGTTATCAATAATAATGAGTAATCACTTGAAATAGCAGCAGATGTTACATATTTATCTTTACAATTATTTAAGGGCAAAAAATCATTAGAGTTTAATGTTTTTTATTAAAGAAATATGTTTTGATCTTAATCATATTTAATATGATTTATTTTTCTGTTTCCATAAATTATATATATATCATGATTTGAATCACAAAAACCTTTCAAAGGTGATGAATCAATGTTGATTTAAGTAATTTCATTTAATTCATTGTCTAATAATACTAAACTTTACTCTCTCAATACCAAGAAAAAACTAATATCTGATATTTATAGTGTTAGAATTTAGATAACTTTGAACTCCTTTCCTTATTCTCCATATTTCTTTATCACATCTTTTTTCTCTAAATCAATTAATTTCAATAATCCTGTTTCATCACCAGTAATTATTTACATTAAATTTAATATAAAAACTATACAACCTTTTATTCATTAATATTATCAAATAATATATTCTCAATTCAATATTATTCATTTACATTTTAATCTCAAAATTTTGAACCCTAATCAAGATTTTCACTTTTTTGACTTATCAAAAATATGACATTCAAAATTTTAGATTTTTTAATATAATTTTCTTCTTCTCTTTTAAGGCTAAATAGGTCTAACGAATCTATTTATAAATCTTTGGATTGTGAATTTATATTTTTAATGAAATTCCAAAACCCAACAAATATACCAAAGAATTCTATATAACTTTGATAATAATATATAAAATTAATATCAAAACAGAATGATGAATTCATTAAAGAAAAATATAGAGAATCTATACCCATAATTTACAATGGTAGAAGTGTTACGATATAATAAATTCAAAAAAACAATTTTGCTTAAAAGGGTTAATAAACCTTACATCTTGAGATTATTCAGTTTAGAAGGAGTTAATAAAGATAAAGTAACTTCTCTAATATAATTAATTAATAAACTATCAAAGACAAGCAATCCTCATTTTGTTAAATTTTATGAAGCCACTCATTATTCAGATAATACTTATTTAGGGTATTTTAATAAATAATTTAATAGAGTAATTAGTTAATTTATTGATACATAATATTAATGTCCCTTGAATGAATAAGAAATTCTTAATATACTAATTTAGGTATAATAAATTTTTAAATTATTAGGTTTGTTCAGCATTTGAATTATTTCATCCTAAACATCCTCATGGAAAAATAAGTTTATCAAATCTATTTTGTTCTTAAAAGACTACTATATTGGGAGATATGAATATTTTATATTATCTTCATTAAGAAAACTATTAAGATATATATTTATTGGCTCCAGAATTTGTAAAATAAAAAATTTATGATTGTAAATCTGATATTTGGATGCTTGGAGTTTTAGTTTATTAAATGATGTTTAAGGAATAAGCTTTTAAAGCCAATAATTTAAATGTGTTACATAAATAAATACAAAAAGGAATTAAATTCATATATAATCCATAATATAGTCTAAATTTAAATAATTTTTTAAGAATATTGCTCTGTTATGATCCTGAACTAAGACCATCTATAAATTCAATTAAATATTTTGCTGAATAGGCATTGATAAGCTCCAAACAGTTTGACATTTTCTAAATCTTACCAAAATATAAAATTGATTAAATTGCATTACAAAAAAAGAAAAAAGAATTAAAACATATAGTGAGAGACAATTAGATTTATTTAAATGAGCAAACTTTGAAATATCCATCATTTAAACCTTCTAAGATCTTAAAAACTGAAAAAAAAATTTAATTGATTAATCCAACTCCTAAACATTCAGGGGATAAATCACATTATATTGATTGTTCTTTGGATATATAATAATAATTTCCAACATTGTAATTAGAATAAATAGAGACTAAAAAGAGCTAATCTTTTGTTGAAAAATATTCTCAATCATCGAAAAAACTTAATTAATCTTAAATCTATTAATAGTAACAAAAAATAAATTAGAAACACCTTTATCCTGTTTAATTACCAAAAGTGTTATAATATTCATTTAGTAAAATAAAATTTGAACATGAGTTAAGCCCTACAAAATAACATAATGAAACAGATTAGTACAATAATTAATATTTTTAGTTAGGATGAATGTACAAAAAATAGATAAAATAAATATTCAGATAAAAATATAGAATAAAAAACTAGGAAATCGAATCCAAAAATGTCATTCCATTTAAACATAGAATCAGCTCAAAGATCTTTCAGTTAACGATTATGAATTTTATTATTATGTATTTTACTTAAAAGATATAATGATTTTTTATATGTTTTTGTTCTAAGTATTTAAAAAAGAAAAATAATAATTATAAATTGGTAGAAATTAAATTTATAATAGAGATAATGATAATATATTAAATTTTCGAAAAGCATTTATTGAAATATAAATTAAATATTTAATTAAATAATTAACACATGATTTAAGCTGATTTAGATTCAAGTAGAAGAGTGGCATACTTTTATAATAGATTAATAGGAAAATTTCATTATGGTAAGGAGCATCCAATGAAACCAAAACGTATAGCAATGGCTCATAGCTTAATAGTAAATTTTGGGTAGTTGAGAATATATATAAAGATAGATTATATAGATCACTAGATGTATATTTGATAAGAGAAGCATAATTAGAAGAGTTAAATAAATTTCATGATCCTGAATTCGTTGCCTATTTAAGTTAGTATATGAGTGAAAATAAGGTAAATTTTGTAAAGGAATATTGTTCAACAAATTATGATGGTGTAATACCTGAGAATTTGTTGGAAGAGTTTAGATTAATAACTAGATGGAGATAAAGTAAGAGTAGTAAAAATCTGAATTCTGATATAAAGTAGGAGATTCAGCAGATAATCCTACTTTTTCAGGACTATTTTCTTATTGTTAATTTAGTGCAGGCGCAAGTATAGATTGTGCACATACAATATTAACAAGATAGGCAGATATAGCAATAAATTGGTCTGGTGGATTACACCATGCTAAAAAGAAGGAGGCTGCTGGATTTTGTTATATAAATGATATAGTTTTGTGCATACTAGAATAACTAAGAATATATGTTAGAATATTGTATGTAGATATTGATTGTCATCATGGAGATGGAGTAGAAGTAGCATTTTATTTAACAAATAGAGTAATGACTCTTTCATTTCATTAATATGGAGATGATTTCTTTCCAGGAACAGGATAATTAAATTAAGTAGGATTAGGAGTAGGAAAATATTATGCCGTTAATGTACCATTAAAACCAGGAATATCTGATCAACCTTATTTAGAATTATTTAAAAAAGTAACTAGTAGAGTGATGGAAACATTTCGTCCTGATTGTGTTGTTATGTAATGTGGTACTGATTCATTAATCGTTTAGGAGCTTTAAATTTATCTATTAAGTAAAATTGAATATAAAATTTAAGGGGTCATGGATAATGTATAACTTACATGAAATAATTTGGAGTTCCATTAATTCTATTAGGAGGAGGAGGTTATACAATTTAAAATTTATCTAGATGTTGGTCTTATGAAACAGGAGTATGTCTAGGACAAAATATTGATGAAGTAATAAATTCATTAAATATAGCCTATTCCTGTTCATGATATATTACAATAATTATTTAGGAGATTATCATTTACATTTTCCAATCTAAGAAAATGTAGAAAATAAAAACAAGGTTGAAGACTTAAACAAAATTGTATCATAGGTTTATGATCATCTCAAAAATTTAGAAAATTCACCTGGAATTCATTTTCATTATGTCCCCTATTCATTCTACCCAAATATGGATTTAGAAAATGATGAAGATGATTAAATAAGTATAGATGATATCTACTACTAGAAATGGATTAAAAATAAGAAATATCTTTAGGTGAATTGGAATAAGAATTAG